>CM060629.1:1645000-1722500 GCA_030578275.1 Meda fulgida
TCAGTGTTGGATTGAGGAGAGAGACGGGAAGGTTCCCGCTTGATAAAAACAAATTATCAAATTATAAGCAATAACAAATACACCAGGACAAAAATTCAGTTCTTCAGGGGAGTCTAACAGTAATTTTCAGGTAAAGAACATGAATAATCAAATGTAAAATAGCACTGCATAGTCTTCACTGTATAAATTAAATATGGATGAATAGAGCAGTGAGCAGTTTGTTGTTTGATTAACATTAAAACAAAAGCAGCTACAGGTTTATTAGGCTGCTGTCCCTTTAAGAGCTGCACGGATCCAATATACTGACACACGTGCGTTTTATTTCTCAACTGTTTATGTTCACTTAAGACTATGTTAACTAGGATACTTATTGTGTGTGACTATGTCTGTTCAAACGCAAGACGACGTGAAAGAGAGCTCAAATCAGCATCAGCATTCGCACCCTGTCTGAATTCACATCAAAAAATCCTTATAATAAATCACGAACAACTGGAATATTAAAAGGTGCACTATACAGAAATGTTCAGTAACAAATTTAAGTGACAGTTTTTTGACACAGACACACACAAGGGTTAATTATTTTAGTAACTTATTTAAATATATGGAAATATATACGGTCAGGAAGTAAACCATCACAAAAGATGTACCCTAGGAAACCTATACACCTATATCAAATGTTGTTGTGGACAATGGACTGATTCTAGTAGCAATTCATATTCTAGAATAGCTCCTTAATCCAGGTCGTTTAATGTTAACAGTCTACATGAATTCTTACCTATCGGAGTCAACGGTTTCAGAAGACACCTGAAACTCCTGCTTGACGTTGAACTGATCCAGGTAGGACTCGACGATGGCCTCGAAGGTCTCGGACACCGAGCCGAAGCAGATGTCGGGCCGGTGAACAGCCAGACACGGGTCAGGGCAATGAGACGTCTTCTTCAAATACCTCATCCGGCCCGACTCGCCCAGAGCTCGCCACCTCTCCATGAGCTAACACAAGAAACAGCACTGTCATGCGCATTCAGTCACAGTGAAATCAAAATGCACAATTCTAGGTTTTTTAAATGGAATATTGCAGTTATTATAAATGATTAATCCGTGCACATCATTATTGTGTTAATAATCTTGACTCAGAATCAGTTCCTCTTGCAGCATCTCTTCTCTTCTCTGATGGCGAGGGCGGGGCTATAACCTGTCACTCACATGAGATCAGCCAATAGCAAACCACGACCATCCAATCAGTTCCACACAGACACAATCAAGCCCCGCCCACATGTGCTCTTGTTCCAGAAGCATTTCAAGCAACTTCCCTTTCATGCCGACTTTAAAACCCTCATTCTTCCCTTGGGTCATTTTGACCCGAAATTCATTTTTTTATATATTTTTTTAAAAATGGAGTGCTCATCAGAGGGGTCCAAGACTCCTGGACTTTTGTCGCACTTGAATACACAAACAAATATAATGGAATTGAGGAGTTTTGTGGTTGAAATTTTAAAAAGTAACAAATCCTTCCCTCGCAAATTTGACCCCGGTAGGAATGAGTTGAATGCGAGGAATGCTTCAGTGAATTGAGAATTTTTAGGTTTTTCTAAAAATGTTAAAACTTTACAATTTTTTTTTTTTATAATGTCTACATTTGTATCTGAATGCGAACCGAAGAAACTGACTTTAGGACCCAGAGGAACAGCTCATTTACTCCATATAGAGATATAAGGCCATCTAGTGGCAAGAGTTATGAAATATCATGTTCAGGTCGGCAAAGACTCCCAATGTAAGATATTTTAAGCTGAATTAAAAGGGTTATGCATTAAATAGTGAATTATTTTGAATTTAAGTTGAAAGAATGTGAGGAATGTGCTTAAATTACTATTTATTTATTATTAATTGATCAAATCTAGTAATTTAAAGGTTAATAAAAAAATACTAACAAAAAAATCTCCCCCCAAAAATTGCATTAGACAAAATATTATCAAAATTAAAATAAAATAAGCTTTCTGGACAAAAAAAAAAAAAAAAGTATAAAAAAGTTTAGGGCTTCGGGTCATTTTGACCTGCGAAGGAAAGAAGTGTTTCAAAGTGCGAGGGAAGGATGAGGGTTTAACAATACTGTTATTCTCATCTTTCTAACAAGCATTTGTAAGCTAAAGCTCTCCACAAAGGCTCCAGTACCTGTAGAGTGGCTGCCTCTCTCCCATTGGCCAGATCCTGGGCCTCCACCTGAGACTTCAACTTGCTCAGCTTCTTCTGTGAGAACAGCAGAAAGCCGCCGTCTCTGGGGGACACACGCTCATGTTTGGCTTTCCATCTCTTAATGGCTTTAAAGTGATTAAACGCTTCCTGTGGGTCCATTTTATCCAGGACTTCATCCAAGCACTTAGACTTTCTGATAACCTAGAAAATAATGCACTGTTAAACAGTGTTGTGTGTAACTTGAAAAAGTAATCTGATTAATTAACTCAAGTTACTTGTGTTAATTAATCAGATTACTTTTTCAAGTAACTGGTAAAATAACACATTACTTTTCCACATTTATTGACTGACAGCTCTCCTGCCCCATGTTGAGAGAAATAAAGTGAGGAGGTGTTTGTGTGTGTGTGTTGTGTGTGTAGACATGATGGTAATTTTAGTTATAGACTAATATAGACTATAGACTTTTAGAATTATCTATATTAAATTACATAAATATACGTTATGTATTTAATCTCACTTTATTAACCAATGTGGCCAATGATCAGCACCCTCTACTGTACTCTACCTCTACTGTACCGTACTCTACCTCTACTGTACCGTACTCTACCTCTACTGTACCGTACTCTACCTCTACTGTACCGTACTCTACCTCTACTGTACCGTACTCTACCTCTACCGTACCGTACTCTACCGTACCGTACTACCGTACCGTACTCTACCTCTACCGTACTCTACCTCTACCGTACTCTACCTCTACCGTACCGTACTCTACTGTACCCTACCGTACCGTACTCTACTGTACAGTACCCTACCTCTACTCTACCTCTACCTCTACTCTACCTCTTCTACTGTACTCTACTACCTCTTCTACTGTACTCTACTACCTCCACCGTACTCTACCGTACCCTATCTCTACTGTACCGTACCCTACCTCTACTGTACAGTACTCTACCTCTACTGTACCGTACTCTACCTCTACTGTACCGTACTCTACCTCTACCGTACCGTACTCTACCGTACCGTACTCTACTCTACTCTACCTCTACTGTACCGTACTCTACCTCTACCGTACCGTACTCTACCTCTACCGTACTCTACTGTACTCTACCTCTACAGTACTCTACCTCTACTGTACCGTACTCTACTGTACCCTACCTCTACTGTACAGTACTCTACCTCTACTCTACTGTACTCTACCTCTACTCTACTCTACCTCTTCTACTGTACTCTACTACCTCTTCTACTGTACTCTTCTACTGTACTCTACTACCTCTTCTACTGTACTCTACTACCTCTTCTACTGTACTCTACTACCTCTTCTACTGTACTCTACTACCTCTTCTACTGTACTCTACTACCTCTTCTACTGTACTCTACCTCCACCGTACTGTACCGTACCCTACCTCTACTGTACAGTACCCTACCTCTACTGTACTGTACTCTACCTCCACCGTACTCTACCTCCACCGTACTCTACCTCCACCGTACTCTACCTCCACCGTACTCTACCTCCACCGTACTCTACCTCCACCGTACTCTACCTCCACCGTACTCTACCATACCCTATCTCTACTGTACCGTACCCTACCTCTACTGTACAGTACTCTACCTCTACTGTACAGTACTCTACCTCTACTGTACAGTACTCTACCTCTACTGTACAGTACTCTACCTCTACTGTACAGTACTCTAACTCTACTGTACAGTACTCTACCGTACTCTACCTCTACTCTACCGTACTCTACCTCTACTGTACTCTACCTCCACCGTACTCTACCTCCACCGTACCCTACCTCTACCGTACTCTACCTCTACCGTACCCTACCTCTACTGTACAGTACTCTACCTCTACTGTACAGTACTCTACCTCTACTGTACAGTACTCTACCTCTACTGTACAGTACTCTACCTCTACCGTACCCTACCTCTACTGTACCGTACCCTACCTCTACTGTAGGGCTGCACGATATTGGAAAAAAATTACATTGCGACATTTTTTCCCCCAACGATGTATATTGCGATGTTGAGAGCCATAACTCCAGGCTAAAGTCAATAATTACCATTCCATGATATTAATAATTTCACTAATAAGCAAGCTTCATTACAAGTGACAAAAAGGTCACTTAATATTTTATTCCAAAATTAGAACATTTCTGTAAACAGAAAAGCAGAACGCATTTAAACAGGAGCTTGACACCATACCGCCTGTCTGCGCCGTCGCGCCCACCACGTGCATCACGCGCTGTGCGAAGGGCACCAAGATCGCTCACTCGCACATCGCGATGTCGATGTTAAAACAGAATATCGTTCAGCCCTACTCTACTGTACTCTACCTGTACCGTACTCTACCTCTACTGTACAGTACTCTACCTCTACTGTACAGTACTCTACCTCTACTCTACCGTACTCTACCGTACTCTACCGTACTCTACCGTACTCTACCGTACTCTACCTCTACCGTACTCTACCTCTACCGTACCCTACCTCTAAGGTACTGTACTCTACCTCTAATGTACCCTACCTCTAATGTACTCTACCTCTACTGTACAGTACTCTACTGTACAGTACTCTACTGTACAGTACTGTACAGTACTCTACTGTACAGTACTCTACAGTACTCTACTGTACAGTACTCTACAGTACTCTACTGTACAGTACTCTACCTCTACTGTACAGTACTCTACCTCTACCGTACCCTACCTCTACTGTACCGTACCCTACCTCTACTGTACCCTACCTCTACCGTACAGTACTCTACCTCTACCGTACAGTACTCTACCGTACCCTACCTCTGCCGTACCGTACCCTGCCGTACCCTACCTCTGCCGTACCCTACCTCTGCCGTACCCTACCCCCGCCGTACCCTACCCCCGCCGTACCGTACTCTACCTCCACCGTACTCTACAGTACCCTACCTCTACCGCACCCTACCTCTACCGCACCCTACCTCCACCGCACCCTACCGTACCCTACCTCTACTGTAATCTAACTCCACCGTACCCTGCCTCCACCGTACCCTGCCTCTGCCTCCACCGTACCCTACCTCTGCCTCCACCGTACTCTCTACCTCTGCCTCCACCGTACTCTCTACCTCTGCCTCCACCGTACTCTCTACCTCTACTGTACAGTACTCTACCTCTACCGTACCCTACCTCTACCGCACCCTACCTCTACCGCACTCTACCTGTACCGTACTCTACCTGTACCGTACTCTACCTCTACCGTACAGTACTCTACCTCTGCCGTATCCTACCTCTATCGTACCCTACCGTACAGTAGTCTACCTCTGCCGTACCCTACCTCCGCCGCACCGTACCCTGCCTCCACCGTACCCTGCCTCCACCGTACCCTGCCTCCACCGTACCCTGCCTCCACCGTACCCTGCCTCCACCGTACCCTGCCTCCACCGTACCCTGCCTCCACCGTACCCTGCCTCCACCGTACCCTGCCTCCACCGTACCCTGCCTCCACCGTACCCTGCCTCCACCGTACCCTGCCTCCACCGTACTCTGCCTCCACCGTACTCTGCCTCCACCGTACTCTGCCTCTACCATACCTTTACCTCTACCTCCACCGTACTCCACCTCCACTGTACAAGATTAAATATGTATTTCCTTCAGCCTGAGGCTTCATTTCACTATTGGTGTAAAAGGGCCATAACATTTGCCAAAAATATAATTTTTTGTTATTAAAAAACAAACAAGCAAGCCCAGCCCAGGTGAGAAAAAGTAAAACAAAAGTAATGTAACACATTACTTTTCATAAAAAGTCACTAAGTAATGCAATTAGTTACTTTTTTGGGGAGTAACGCAATATAGTAATGCATTACTTTTAAAAGTAACTTTCCCCAACACTGCCGTTAAATGTTGTCTTCCATCAACGTACCGGTCGGTGCAGAAATGTCTATGTACATCACCTCGTAGTTGTCTTTGATGAAAGGGAACTGGCGCGGCTGTAGGAACTGGATCTTGGGGACGTCCAGCCCGTCTTCTCCGTAAAGAAACTGGACCACACTTCCATCACTGTCCCGCACAGTCAGATCATACTGGACCACCAGACCTTCCAGATGCTTGATCACACACCTGAAACACACCAGCACTTCAGATCTCCCGACAGAAGAGTGTGATGAAGCAGCAGCGGCTCAGTTAGACCCAGACCTACCTCTGCAGATAACCAGATCGACTAGTTTTGACAGCAGTGTCCACAAGTCCTTCACGACCAGCCATGCAATGGAAAAAGAACTCCTGAAAATAGAAAGAGAAACACTACTTACATTTTCCTACATACAGTGATTAAAAAAAAACAATATTAAGATGACGCATACTGGTTTTCATTTCAATTGATCAAAGTTTGGCTGAGATACAGCATCTAATCTAATTTTGGGTCAACATCACAATAACTTTTGGACAAAAAGGAATAGCAAAATTCTGTTTAGTCATTTCTGTGTGGCTCGGTCCACTGATCGTCTGAGACTATTTTAATCAGAATTGTGCCAAATTTGTAGCAAAAAAAACCAAACAGATTATAGTATATTTCAATGTAAGGCACTAGTTCTCAACTGGTTTGACCATGGGACCATTTCCCTATGGTCATTAAACCGTGACACAAATAATTTTTTTTAGGAATTTGACCTATATATAGAAACTATTTTTCACTTTTCTAGATTAAAAGTTTAAAGAATTATAACCTATTTAAATAGTAAATTTTGGAACTAGTGGTGGCGCTATAGAGTCACTCCTGGAGACCCCAAAGCTGGTCAGATTACAATTCAATACAACCACTATAAGTGTGCCAATTTTCATTATTGTCCTATGTCCCGTTCATAGGGACGACATAGACTCCCATTGGGGAGGAATGATATTCAGGTATACTAACAATTACAAGTGGCTATAGCACTGTCTTGACCCCTAATGGGGATGTTGAACAAACCCCTCTGAGCAACAGTGACTGGGGCTTTCGCACCGGTAGTTGTAGGAACGAGACACCAGGGTGTTCCCCGAGAACTAATGTTACCCATAGGAGCGTTTTCCTGGTTGCATTCGCGCCGCCAGTAGGAGCGCTGAAGTGACGAAAGACACTCTTGTTGTGACTTTTATTTTGTCGCCGCTGAGAACGCCAGAACGCCATTCTCCGTGTTCATAAGTTTACGATCTGTCTAATACGTTATTAGACAGAACTGTTATACATGTTATTAGCGTATGCCGTGTGGTTGATGTCCAGTGTTGCTGAGCAGAAATACATAATCATGTTTCTTTTGCTCTCCTCACAGTTACGTTGTATTTTCTCCTCAGCGTAAAGGTTAAGAGGCTCATCTATCACTGTTTTACATGTTCGTAGAGATAGTTTCTAGGAGTAAATGTATAGGCTATAATCTGTGTGTTTACAATGCCTTTTTAAAAATGGCAGGTCCTGGTGTTTCGCATGCGTTCGGCCAATCAGCGAACACTGACATCACTGCAGTTCCTCTAGCGCTGGTTTAGACCGACTCTGGAACAGGAGTAAATCAGTTCCCCAAAAGTTGTTCCTAGAACTATCATTGTTCCCAGATCCTGCGGTGCAAAATCGCCAAAATCCGGGAACTTCTGCCAATAGTTCTAGGAACTATTGTTCTAGTTCTAGCCCCTAGTGCCTACTAAAAAGCTATGCTTCGTGAAACACTGAAACAGTTGAAGCAAATGTGCCGTACTGTGTCGAGGCTTCGAAACACTGTCTTCACGGTGACCCCTAGTGGCCAGAACAGTGTAAATGTATAAAACTGATAAGAGATCAGGTAAAATCCACAGACACTTGTTCATTGGTTCTCAGTGACAGAGATCATCGCCCCCAGCGGTGAAGCATTGACATTTCGAAGTGTTTTGAAACATTTCGAAACAGTTATGATGACGCAATGAAGCCTCGTTTACTGAAGTCACGTGACTCTGGCATGCTCCGAACCACTGATTCACAACAAAAGATTTGTAAAGGTTTCGAGGCTTCATGAAGCACTGTTTTGAAATTGTTGTCTCCAACAGTAACTCATTTCAGTTTAAGTGTGGAGGGTACTTTTATTTACCTTTATCAGTTATTTTCTCTGTTTTATTATTGTTGCTGTTAAAGACAAGTTTATTAGTTATCTTATTGGATGCTTATTTTGTTTATTTGGAAGCTGTAGGTTGTTGGGCGCCATTTTTGTTGAACTCTGTTTTCTCCTGTTTTGGGACCAGGAAGGGAGATAGGGTACAATTCTTTTATTAATTTTCTTTTCTTTGATAGTTTAATCAGAAGTAAACTCCCCGGTTATATTCCTCTTTGTTTGTTATTTTGGACTTGCCCTCTTCTGAAGCCATTTCCTCCCTTAAAGTTTATTTTTCTATTATACCTTGTCTTGTTCATGGGCTAATAATAGATAAATGCTAATAATTTACCCCTAGACTCATGCGGGACGCAACACAAGCCAGTCTGAACGCACCTGAGGTTTGATCCCTGTCAGGAATCTGCCGGTCACGAATCCTCCGGAGCGTGGCTGTGGTTCATAGGGCTGAAAGCAGGGCAGGGATTTCCCAGAAGGCATCAGTGGTGGCCGGCGGCCCTCCAGCTCAATCTGACCCAGTAAACAGGAGATCTGCACATACACAGGAACATGGGTTAGACAACGATCGCGACAGTAACATCTGCTTTAACCTGGACAATACCAATCAGGGATCAAACAAGGCATCTGCAGAGTTTTAAAATCAAATTTAATTAAATTTTTTAGACCTGCACAAACAAAATGAATAATATATGTACATTCAGAACCAATAAAATCACAAAATAAATCTTGTATCTGAGATTAATTTACTTGAACAGGCTGCAAAACACAGTAAAGGCAAGTTTAAAATACTTAAAACATATTTTACTCATTATGTAAATATGTATTGAAATTGATTAATTGACTGATACTGTATATCATGAATTAGAGGTTGATTGATATTGATACGACAATAATGTTGTTAAAGAAAGTCAATAAAAAGACAATTGTGCAAACACTAGTAAATCTATACTGCCGTGGTCCACAGAGACGCCACAGAAAAAAAGACGTAAAAAAAGAAAAAAAAAAAGCATAACAAGGGACTATAATTATAAACAAGCACGACACCTGGACGGAAATGTTTTTGCTTTAAAACTTCTGGCTACTCAGTAAATAAGATGAGGAAGATAAAAATATGCACTATAAACAGTCATAATTTATCAATAGATATTATGAACAGTTTAGAGCTTAAAAAACATGTCATTCCTGTAAAATAAAAAATAAAAACAGAACCAACACAGTCTTTATCAACAGAAAGTAAGATGATCAAATACTGCAGTCTTCACTGTATAAATTAAATATAGATTAATGCTACTAAATCTACTAAAGTCTTTTTGTGTTTGATTAACATTAATAACACAGACATCAGCAGGAATATTAGGCTGCTGTCACTTTAAGAGCGAGTGCACTGGTCCAATATACTGATACACGTGTATTTTACGACATTCCCTGATCTAGCTGATCTGGACGTTAACTCTGTGCTTTTAGGCAGGAATGAAAGCGCACCGCTGTGAAGGAAAGAAACACACTAAAATAATACAACCCTCGTTTCTAGCAGTCATTGCAATAATGTCTCCGCAATGACGTCGCAAATGTATTGTCTTTTTGTGGTGAATGTATAGAAGCAATTTTAGCTGCGCATAGAAGAATTGTCTTGCGTTATCTGATCTGCTCCGATCAACATATATAACACGATTATCAGAGCGCCCTTAAAATGTGTGGTATTCCCTGATTGTGAACTGAGCCGAAGCACAACAATAATGTTCTTAAAATATCTTAATCACATTATCAACAAGTTTAACAATCACATTCCTGTTTTTCTGTCCCCAAATCTAAGACCCCTTGAAATCATAAAGTTTTTGTTATACCACTTTTTATTACTTAAGGATGCGCAGGAACTGTGCAAAAGTAATAAAATTTAAAAAAATATGTTCGCAGTGTGTGTGACGTCGACCATAGAGCATTTTTGAAGCCCAAAGTGGGAGGAGCCGGCCGTCGCCATCTTGGACAACCGAAAATGTGCAGCGAGGCGATTAGCTGAGGCGATGTGATGCTAACAGACAAACGGCTAGTAGTGACATCCTGAGGCAATCCACCTGTCACTCAAGTGGCCACGCCCTTAATTATGCAGAACTTTAAGGCTTGATATTATTTAAACGGATTTATTAAAAAATTCATCCGCCTCACAGTCGCCATGAAGGAAAAAAATTAGCTTTATAGACCAAAACCACTTTTTGCACCAGGCTGTAAACGTGTTTTTCTGCTGTAAAATTGGGAATATTAACATGGGGGATTATGGGATTGACTCTCTTCTGCAGCCGGCCTCTAGTGGCCAGTGGATGAACTGCAGTTTAAGTCAGTGTTGGATTGAGGAGAGACGGGAAGTGAGAGAGCGCACCTGCATGGTGTTGACCGTGGAGCCCTTGGCCCCGGACTGCACCATCAGCTGGAGGTTGTTCTCTGGGAAGGAGCGATGGAGACCCAGTGGCATGCAAACCTGACGACGAGAGGAAACCCATTAAAAACTCCCACAGCGAGGACATTTTGATACGAGCTCTGTGTTATTAAAGTGCACCTTGTTGATGTTGTTGTTCACTTGATTGACCTCCTCTTTGAACTTCAGGTCCACCATGTTGAAATCTCTCTGGTCTGTGTTGAGATGTGCGTCCTGCCAGCGCTCTCGGGCTTCTGCGTCTCCGGCGGACGCAGGCAGGTTAAACGCAGCCCGAAGAGCCTGTTCAAAACACGACAATCAGTGAATATGAGCCGACAATACTTTGTTTAAAGATTTCAAATATATTATGAGACTCAGAGGATCATATTAGTTTAGTTAGAGGATCTTAGCCATCTTTTACACATCTGACACTTTTTTCAGAAGTGTTTCATCATTTCTTCTTCTACCCAAAAAACATAAAAAGTTTCTTTAAGTTCCCCTGTGGTGAAAATCCAGTTTTTAATGTTGTTTATGTGTCTATGTGGTGTTTTTAATATGCTTTAAGACACACATGTGTAAGTTCATAAGGCGACAGCATTGCTGAGTATTTTCTGCTTAAAACTGCAGTGAACCAAAGACAGTCTCAAAAACACGCTTTGAAATCGCTGGTGTTTCTGACGTCACAAACGACCTTGTAACCAATCAGATCAACGTGTGCTCGTCAACCAGTGATCTCTGAGTGAGGGAGTGAGTGGAGGCGGGGCTCATTTGCATATTCATAGAACCGCACATACTAAATGAGGCAAGGGTGTCGAGTTACATTCAAGATATTTTAAGGAAAAAACTTTAAATATGTAATTTTGGTGATCAAAGATGAGTTTTAAGGGATAAAATGATTGATACAGGGGGACTTTACGAATACTGTTGGTAATGTCATCAGTGTAAGGCTCATCACACATTGGCTGTTTAGTCTAAACTGACTGACCATAGAAAATGAAAGGCATCTAACGCAGAGCAACTGTTTTAATGTGTTGAATTCATATATATCTGCCTCAATTTTGAACAAACACAGAAATGAAGGGGCGAGATGAACAAACGATTCACACGCACCCACCCTTACACAGACAGAGAGGAATTAATGGGAGTATATAACTAAGCATTACTGCACATGACAGTAAACAAATACACCAAACTTTGGCAAAAAAAATATGTGGATAAATATCCAAATGCATATTTTCTAAGCATCAAATCTAGCATTCTTGCACAGCAATAATCAGAACACTAGCTCTTATGAAGTCACGTTGTTTTTCTTTTCTTTTTTTCACCTGATGGGACCAATCTGGCCCAAATACATGATAAAATCTCATATTAACTTCGCTTCAACTTTTATAAATGTCGATTTTTACTGTAGTGAAGCTCCGAAAGCTTGCGTTTTTCATAGACAATAGAGAAATATAAACATCAATAAATTTAAATGACCTAAAATAACAAAATATGTCCGTTTATGCCCTGATGTAAGCCTAACTTTATCTCCTTATGTCCATTCTGTTCATTTCCATTGTGTAAAATAATAATAATCAGGATGTAATTAATAAACTTTATTGACAATTCCTCAGGTCAAGATTGACCAGAGCATATTTCTGTCTTTTAGAGAAACACTTCCTTGAATGACAGCATAAGCTAGAGCTGCACGGTTCTGAATAAAACTGAGAATCACACTTTTTTTTTTTCTCCAAATAGAGATCATGATTATGAACTGAACAAAATAACACGTACTTTAATAGAGGTTCTGACAAAAAGTCTGTCCGGTTTAATGATCGCGACCACAAAGCTGTTTGACCGAAAAATGTCACGTTTTGTTTTTTTAAAAATAATTTTTTACTTAATTGGAATGGTACGAAACTTGGTAAAGGTTTTGGCACTTGCTGTGTACACACACACACACACACACACACACAATCATGGGCATGATGTGAGCAGTGAATGGCGCTGAGAGTAATCTCCACACTTGAGCTGCTCGCGGTCAGAAACGAGCGCACTGGAAATGAATGAGGAAGTTCCTCTAGTGGAAGCGTTTGGCACTGCAGCCACACACACTCTCACTGAACGCTCGTGTACTGAGATATCAGCCTCATCCTGAACACAGCCTGCTGACATTTCTCACAGTTTTAGAGTAAAACGGGATTTTGAAAATATATAACTTCATATCAAAAAAGCATTTTTCATAACAATAAACTTCTGTAACTTTTAAGTTTAAGTTCACTTTTTTTTTCACTTCAGCAATAATCTGCCAAGTGTCGTCTTTGAAAAGAGATCAAGCTGAAGGCTGAGCTCTAAAGCATTCAGGATTTACCAGTTTAAGTTGGAAATTAAATTTTCAGGTCTATAAGTGAATAAATGGATTATAAATACAGCATAAATATAATTTAGCACCATAAAATCCCATAAAAATACAAAATATTAAATAGAAAAAATTATTGAATTAAAATCTAGTACATACATCTCATTGGAAAATAAATAAATAAAATAATCTGTAATTAGTGGAAGAGCACCAGAGGGTTAACAGTCACGTGTCTCCACCTACTGGTGCAACGATGTAATTGATACAATCTTCATTTGAAGAATCAAGTTACTTTCATAAGATGATTTTCTCTATTTAAACCATTATCTGAACTATAAACCTTTATCCCCCGCTGGCGTGGAAAGAGTTAAACCTCACTGGACTGGCCAGAGAAATTCTCTTGAAGCTGATGTTTAAGAACAGCATAGAATATATTTTAGATAGTCACACAGTTCTGAAGGTAGTGATAGAGCGATGTACCTTGGAGCCGCATGAGACTGACTTTTGGATAATTTTCCTCCTTTGTTTGTTGGCTCCATCTTTGACTAGAATGTCCTCCACACCTGTCAGAAACACATGACAGTTACACACAAATCCTCATTGTGAGTGTTGAGCGAGTGCCGCGTACTCATAAACGCCTCTGATTGGCTGTTGTGTTCAGGAGCTCATCAGATATGTCTGTGATTGGCTACAAACACACACACGCTGATCATTGTAGCCAATCACAGACATGTCTGATGAGCTCCTGAACACAACAGCCAATCAGAGGCGTTTATGACTCTGCTCAGGGCTGGGCAACAAAAAAAGATTTTTTGATTTATCATTTTTTAAAATGTGGTCGATTCAAAATCGATTCTCAAAGGCCAAAAATCAAAATTTTCCCACATGTATTTCTCTATCACCCAAAAGCCAGTGTTAGTATTCCTCCACTGTTCACATGTGACAGATGATGTGTTTTATCTTAAACATGAAATAACCTGATCGTGTTTGATCAAGGCGTGCGACTGTTGTGACTCGTCCAACTTTCAGCATCATTTTTCATCTTGCATCAAAACCCCGTCTATGCATTTGAAATATAAAGTTGGGTTCTGTTTTAATGTACACAAGTGTACCTACAATAAAAGAGTTTAATCTTCAGGTTTGTGGCTCTTAATTTCTTACAAGTTTTTTTCTTTAAACCACTTGTAAACTTATGTTCACTGTTCTTTTTTATAAATATAGGATTTGTATTAACTTCTGAAGTGAAGCGATGCGTTTGTGTAAGAAAAACATCCATATTTAAAACTTTATGGACTAAAATAACGAGCTTCCGGCAGACGCCTACGCAAGTCGACTCATGCCACACGAGAAACACTTAAAACGCACAACGTCCATCATAAAAGTGCATAGATGGACAGATGCACATTAATGATGGACAGATGCACTTTTATGATGGATAGATGCACAGATGCACTTTTATGATGGACAGATGCACTTTTATGATGGACAGATGCACTTTTATGATGGATGTTGTGCGTCAACTTAAGTGTTTCTCGTGTGGCGTAAGTCGACTTGCGTAGGCGTCTGCCGGAAGCTCGTTATTTTAGTCCATAAAGTTTTAAATATGGATATTTTCTTACACGAACGCATCGCTTCACTTCAGAAGGCCTTTATTAACCCCTCAGAGCAGTGTCGAGCACTTTTATCATGGATAGATACACTTTGATGGACTTCCAAAGACACACACCCATTGACTCCCATTATAAAGCTTGGAAGAGCCAGGACATTTTTTAATATAACTCAGATTGTGTTCGTCTGAGAGAAGAATGACACCTAGGGTGAGGGTGAGTAAATCATGGGCTAATTTTAATTTTTGGGTGAACTCTGCCTTCAACAGTCTCTCAGCCCAGTCTGTAACTGTCCAGTTAGCCCTGTGGAGTGTGTTACCCAGGGTGAAGCCGCGGTAGAGCTGCAGGAACGCGGTGAAGAGGCGAGCGAGGCAGCTGAGCAGTTTCCCGCTGGTCTGCCCCCCGTACAGCTCGTAGCAGCAGTGGACCAGGCCGTACGCAGAGCTGCCGTACTGAGCTTTATCCAGAACCCCCAGCAGGAGCTCGCCCTGGCGGATCACCACCTGACACACACACACACACAGTCAAACGCTTGCTCGCTTATGCAGTGTTGGGGAAAGTTACTTCGTAATGCATTACAATATTGCGTTGTTCCCTTAAAAATTAACTCACTTACTTACTTACTTTTTAGGAAAGTAATGCGTTATGTTACTTTTGCGTTACTTTTTCCCCACATGGGCTGGGCTTGTTTTTTTATAAAAAATAAAATTATATATTTGGGCAAATGCAAAGACCCTTTCACACCAAAAGTGAAATAATAATCCTCAGGTTGAAGGAAATGCAGATTCACGCGTGTTCAGTCAACACTTACAAAAATCAATAGTCATTTTTGCTTATGGTTTAACTGAATAATTGAAGGTCAGAAGCAAGTACATTGGTCAATAAAGTGAGATTAAATGCATAAAAATGTATGTTTTATTTAGTTATTGGAGGTTTGCATAGTATTCTGATTCTGTGTTTCACTGATTTTATTCATTTTGAGCAATATTGAATCTTTTTTGTGTGCAAGTGAGATCAGTAAATGCTCACATTTAGTCTAGAACTACTATAACTATCATGTTCTCACACACACACACTCTCACACACACACACACACACACACACACACACACACACACACACACACACACACACACACACACACACAGATTTGGGACAGGAGAGCTGTTAGTCAATAAATGGGAAAACAAAGTAACTTTCTTTGAAAAGTAGCTCAGATATTTTGTTGTAAATTTTACACGTAATGCGTTATTTTCTTAGTTACTTGAAAAAGTAATCTGATTACATAGCATAATAATAATGATGAGTTAGCCCCAACAATACAGAAGTTCTGCATTAATGGACTTCTGCGACACGGCTTTGGGAACAAGAACAAATGTAGAGCGGGGATTTTGTCTACATGTGAGCAGAGCAGATTCGTTTCGGTCTGTATAAACTGAAGCTGTGCTGCAGAGTGTATTCCCTGATCACCTGGGATTCACACATGGACGCGGGATCGTATCCTGGCACAGATCTGGGAGGTTCCTTCACCCAGGCTTTACTGGGAATCTTCGCCTTTCCTGTCAGGTTCAATGGGATGCAGTTTTCTGGGATGACGTTCAGCAAAAGGGTCGACACCACCTTAAAAAAACAGTAACGAAATGTTGGCATTCATGCAAGTGCAAGCATCAGTTTTCAGGCTTCTGGAAGAATGCGATCGGGAGTCGCTGCATGAGCACGACGGCTCAACACACACACTGCCAGTCGAAAGGTTTGGATCGGTCAGATTTTTCAGTAAGAAGTCTCTTCTGCTCACCGAGGCTGCATTTATTTGATTAAAAATAAAAAAAAAAACTAATATTTTGAAATATTATTAGTGTAAATCAGCTGTTTTCAATGTGAATATCTAGTAAAGTGTAATTTATTCCTGTGATCAAAGCTGAGTTTCAGCATCATTACTCCAGTCTTCAGTGTCACATGATCCTTCAGAAATCAGGAGAATATGAGGATCTGAAGCTCAAGACACATTTATGATTATTATCACAGTTGAAAACAGTTGTGTACAATTTTTATTTCAGGATTCTTAGAAAGTTCAGAAGAACAGCATTGATCTGAAATAGAAAGCTTTTGTAACATTAAAAACTACCATTCAAAAGTTTCAGTAAGTATTTTCATAAAATTTTTGGGGGGAAAGAAATAAAAGAAATCGATACTTTTATTCATCAAGGATGCATTAAATTGACCAAAAGTGACATTAATAATGTTACAAATGAACATATTTCAAATAAATGCTGCTCTCTTGAACTTTCTATTCATCAAAGAATCCTGAAATAAAAAAGTAAATAACTGTTTTCAACACTGATAATAATCATGAATGTGTCTTGAGCATCAGATCCTCATATTATCCTGGTTTCTGAAGGATCATGTGACACTGAAGACTGGAGTAATGATGCTGAAACTCAGCTTTGATCACAGGAATAAATTACACTTTACTAGATATTCACATAGAAAACAGCTGATTTACACTGGAATAATATTTCACAATATGACAGTTTTTGTTTGTATGTTAATCAAATAAATGCAGCCTTGGTGAGCAGAAGAGACTTCTTTAAAAAAACAAAACCGTACCGATCCCAAACTTTAGACTGGCAGTGCACGTGAATCTCTGTGCTGGCGATATAAAGGCGTGCGTTTGCAGATATGATATGAAGATCACCTGCTTCCCTGTCCAGAGCGGCACGGGCTTAACGAGCGCGGGTCGCAGGAGCTTCACGCGGCCGGGCTTGTCCGTCAGGCCTCGGTAGACGAGAGCCGTGTACTGGTCCCGAGTGAAGAAGCACCCGCGGATGGTCATGCTGGAGCCGGACACCATGTGGTCCTGGATCAGGCCAGCCAGCGGCTTCCCATCCTGCAGCACAAGATATCAATGAAATTAATGCACTATATTTTAGTTCGATAAGGTTTTTTATTTAATATTTCGCATTTTTGGGGGATTTTATGGTGCTACGTTATATTTACGCTGAATTTATAATCCATTCATTCACTCTTTGAGTATAGACCTGAAAATTAAATGTCCAACTTAAACTGTGGTTAATCATGAATGCTTTAGAGCTCAGACTGAAGTTTGATCTCTTTTCAAAGACGACACGTGGCAGATTATTGCTGAAGTGACAACAGTGTTAAAAAGTGAACTTAAAAGTTACAGAATTTGTATGTGTATTGTTATGAAAAATGCTTTTTTTATATGAAGTTATATATTTTCAAAATCCCGTTTTACTCTAAAACTGTGAGAAATGTCAGCAGGCTGTGTTCAGGATGAGGCTGATATCTCAGTACACGAGCGTTCAGTGAGAGTGTGTGTGGCTGCAGTGCCAAACGCTTCCACTAGAGGAACTTCCTCATTCATTTCCAGTGCGCTCGTTTCTGACCGCGAGCAGCTCAAGTGTGGAGATTACTCTCAGCGCCATTCACTGCTCACATCATGCCCATGATTGTGTGTGTGTGTGTGAGTTTACACAGCAAGTGCTAAAACCTTTACTTAGTTTCGTACCATTCCAATTAAGTAAAAAATGGTAACACTTTACAATAAGCTTCATTAGTTAACATTAGTTGGTTCATGTTAGTTAATACATTGTTAATCTTTTTAATGTTAGTTAATAAAAATCCAGCTGTTTGTTCATGTTAGTTCACAATGCATTTACAAATGTTAACAATATTTTTAATAAAGTATTAGTAAATGTTGAAATTAACATTAACAATGATTAATAAATGCTGTATAAGTGCAGTTCATTATTAGTTAGTTCATGCTAATGTAGTTAACTAATGAACCTTATTGTAAAGTGTTACCAAAAACACATTTAATATAAACTGTGTCACGTTCGCACTCACTTTGGGCACGAGGTACTGCTGGTCAGTGCTCACGAGCGTGTAGGCCTCGGCCCGGCCCAGCTCGCTCTGAGGGAAGTGAGCGTTCATCTCGTCCCCGTCGAAGTCAGCGTTGTAGGCCTTGCAGTTGGAGTAATGCAGGCGGAGCACCTTCTCGCCGGGCAGGATGCGGGCGCTGTGGGCCTGGATCGACGGCCGGTGGAGCGTGGGCTGGCGGTTCAACAGGAGCACATCCCCGTTCCTGATGTGACGGTTCACCTGAAAGAGACATTCCTCAATGCGTTAATGTCGGCGGGAAGCGGGATTCAGAACTACTATATACATCCATTCAGTGTTTTAAAGGAGTCATGAAATACCCTTGATATTAAAGGAACACTCCACTTTTTTTGGAAATAGGCTCATTTTCCAGCTCCCCTAGAGTTAAAGGAACACGCCGACTTTTTGTGACTTTAGCGTATTCAGCGTATCCCCAGAGTTAGATAAGTCCACATACACCCTCTTCATCTCTGTCTGACGCACCCACCGCTAGCCTAGCTTAGCACTAAGCACTGGGAACTATATTCTCTAAGGCGAAGCACTGCTACTTGGGCGGAGGGATTTGCTCGCAGCGCCTGAGAAGCCCGTGGAGAGGAGCAGAGAGTTCCTCAGAGTGTTGCGCTAATCACTCCGCTTTAGAGAATATAGTTCCCAGTGTGTATACGGTTAGAAGACGCCTGTGTCTCATGTGACCTTGTTATTTGTAAACACTGTGACTATACAAATCACAACATGAATAGGAAAATGTTGGCGTTATTTTGTCACTTATTGGGAGCCGTATGCTAGCTGGAGCCATTTACTTCCAGTCTTTGTGCTAAGCTAGGCTAGCGGTGTGTGTGTCAGACAGAGTTACAGCACACACAGAGATGAAGAGGGTGTGTGTGGACTTATCGAACTCTGGGGGATACGCTGAATACGCTAAAGTCGTGTTCCTTTAAACAGTTGAGTTTTACCGTTTTCGAATCCATTCAGCCGATCTCCGGGTCAGGCGGTAGCACTTTTAGCATAGCTTAGCATAGATCATTGAATCTGATTAGACCGTTAGCATCACTCTCAAAAAAATGACCAAAGAGTTTAGATATTTTTCCTATTTAAAACTTGCCTCTTCTGTAGTTTCATCGTGAACTAAGACCGACGGAAAATGAAAAGTTGTGAGTTTCTAGGCCGATATGGCTAGGAAA
The DNA here is from genome assembly GCA_030578275.1 of Meda fulgida. Classification (NCBI taxonomy): domain Eukaryota; kingdom Metazoa; phylum Chordata; class Actinopteri; order Cypriniformes; family Leuciscidae; genus Meda; species Meda fulgida. The sequence goes on from CM060629.1 coordinate 1,664,700, forward strand.
TATACTCTCATTCCTGCGTAATAATCAAGGAGCTTTGCTGCAGTGCCATGGGTGAGCAGGAGCAATGATATTACGCAAAGTGATATCAAAACATATCAAAGAAGATGATATTTAAACAAGTGGAGTGTTCCTTTAACACATATAAGAAGTTACATGCATTAGTTAACGCATCGATGTCACTTTCCCGCCTCAGCCGGACTGAGAGGCAGAGTGACTGGATTTAATAGGGGAAAGTGCGAAAACAAGTAAAACGAAGGATTATCAGTTTAACTGTTAAAAAACAAGATATCCCAGCAGACATTCAAACTGATTTTTTATTATGAATCTAGGACTGACCTGGAGGAAATGCTATATCTACTGTAAATGCAGAAACACTCGCTCACTCGAGCTCTCACAATACTCTATAAGCTTCAATGAACAATATCACTGAGATCAAACATGTGTTTACGTTGCTAAGAGTGGTTGCTAGGGGTGTTGTGTAGTGATACATAGAACCGTTGGGCGAAGCGGTCATAGCCGTGTTTCATCGTGAATAAAACAGTTATTGACCAATCGGAATCAAGGACCGGAAATAACCGTTTTATAAATTGTCATATAAAGCCTATCCCGATAGCAGCGTGTGATTGGTGGATTTTTTTGTAATACTTCCCTCACACTGAATAAATATATTGATATTTTACTTCTTTAAAATCAATTAATTATAATATTTTGTGACTCAATGATGATGTGGGCTTATTTGGAACATATGCGAGCTTAAATGATGCCAATTAATGCCAGACTTCTGGCTTTATTCCTAAAATATCTTAATTTTATATTCTAAAATTTACATCAACTAATTAATTCATTTTCAAATGAGAGATAAATCGTGCATTTTAACAAATGATTTTTCTTATAAACCATGTCAATATCTATGAAAAAAACCTAGACTTAGACTTTGGTGGGCTTAATAGGTACACTTACCCTAACCGTTATATAAATTGTCTTATAAAACGGATAGTTCCGGTCCTTGATTCTGATTGATTGAGCCGCGTTGTAAATTGCCCAACACACACACACACACACACACACACACACACACACACACACACACATGTTGGTGGAACAGCATTATGAGGACTCTCCATAGGCGTAATGGTTTTTATACTGTACAAACTGTATATTCTATCCCCTTACCCTGCCCCTATCCCTAAACCTACCCATCATAGGAGACATTCTGCATTTTTACATTTTTAATAAAACATTGTTTTTTATGTTTTTTAAGCTATTTGAATTATGAGGACTTTTGAAATGTCCTCATAAACCACCTATAAGTTGTAATACCAGTGTAATAGACATGTCATTATACAAATGTGTGTCCTCATAAATCACATAAACCAACCCACCCACACACACACACACACACACACACACACACTACATTAGTGTTACTGCGCAACTGCCGTTTGTGATTCTTTGTTGCTGCATGTGTTGCTTAGCAACCTGTTTGGAACTACATTGCTCGGCGGAGGAATACATGTGTGATAACATTATATTTTTTGTTGCTGGTGTTTATTTTATGAATAAAATACATTCAAATGAATTTTTTTTTTTGGAGTTACCGCTTTATAAAAGCAATAAGCCCCATGAAGCCGTGGTTTACAGTGGATTTAGAACAGCTAAGAGGGTTTTAGCTCCGCGTCGTAGCTAACAGCGCCCCTCAGCTGTTCTACACCCGCTGTAAAACACGGCTTCACGGGGCTTATTGCTGAAAGATAAAGCCTATCCCGATATCACTGGTGTTAGTAAAGCTAGCGGACTCACGATCTTCATGGGCATCTTGTGCTGGCCGGTGGAGGGGGTCATCAGCTGCTTGGCCACCGCCTCTCTCTGGGTCGGGCTGCTGCTGCTGAGGATGGTGCGCGACCCGTCCTCGTTGATCACCATGGAGGCCCCGGGGTGCACATCGGGCCCGTTGAGCACCGCCTGCCGCAGCTCCTTCACGTTCCAGGGCGTCACCGGCTGCGGGTACGTCAACTTCGTAGCAAACACCTAGAGGATACACATCAAACACTCTCAAAAAACTCACTTTTCAATCAAACGCGTTATATAGCCACTAAACTGGATGTTTCATGGCTGACAAAGTAAATTATTACAGCTACCTGACTTCAGTATCTGTGTATGCAGAATATTTCACATCCATGTACAGTTCTCATATGTTTACACACCTCTTGCAGAATATGCAAGATGTTCATATTTTTAACACAATAAGAAGGATCATAAAAATTGCATATGCACATACTGTGATCGTAAGTATTTTTTCTTCTTCTTACGCGGAGTCTTTGGAAACCCATAGAAATGTATGGCTAAAAGTTGTGAAATTTGGCACACAGATAGAGGACAGTCTGAACATTAACCACAGCCAATTTGGAGTTTCTAACTCAATCCCTCTAGCGCCACCACCTGTCCAAAGTCCACACTATGATGTCATTTTCCGTCACAATTTTCCACCCTACTTTTTACGAACGTCTCCATTTGTCTGGTTTTCAGGAAAATAAAACCAGATAATCTTCAGACCATTGTGACAAAAAAACGAACTCAAATAATAAATTGAAAATGACCGCCAAAATGGACGTGAGGCTTCATCTCGAAAACGTTTGACAGTATTCAGACCAAACTTGGTGTGCGTTATGACAACCATGACCTGAGAATAGCAGCACAGTTTCAGCACAGAGCCACCAAGTGGTCAGGAGATATGAAAAATGGCAATTTTTGCTTAACAGTTTGGGCAAAAAGCACAAATCTCTTTAGAGAGAGGCATGCAGCATGCAGTTGTGAAAAATACACAATTTTCCCATGTCTACCATTTTTATTTTGTGGTAGAAGGCTATATTTAACGAATGCATTGGTGTACCTTTAAGAAACTCAGTGTATGTCTACGACACAATGTCCTGAAGGTACTCAAAGTTTCACCATGTGATCAAAAATTATATTGGAATTTTAACAAACGTTAATAGCTTTAGTCTAGCTTATTGTTATGAGAATGGTGTTGATCGATCTCTTGGATCATGCCGAGAACATTGATACACAACGATACAATAACTAGCCGAACTTCTTGTCCGCCATTTTGATTTTTTTAACTCTTGCTAGTCCATTAGTCTGATTTTCACCAAATTCGACTCGGATCATTGAATTTGAAACTGCTTCTGAGGCTGTATCTCTAAAAAAAGGCTTTGGCATATTTGCACCAAACTTGAAGTCATGTCCCAAATTACACACTATGCAGTCAACCGTGCAATGCATGGATTTATAAGGTGATTTAGTCATTGATGTATTTAAAGGAATAGTTCACCCAAAAATGAAGATTCTGTCAGTATTTACTCGCCCTCATGTTGTTCCAACCCCGTAAGACCTTCGTTCATCTTCGGAACACGAATTAAGATATTTTTGATGAAATCTGAGAGCTGGATCACTCCATACTAGTCCATAGGCTAGTCCAAATGAATAGTTGAAAAAAAGTCATTAGTTTTGCTTGTTTTTGCGCACAAAGTATTCTCGTCGCTTGATAAACTTAAGATTGAGCCACTGTAGTCACTCGGACTATTTTAACGATGTTTTTAATAACTATGAGGCCTGCGAGTTTCAATCCTTGAAGAAGCCTATGGACTTGTATGGAGGAATGTATCAAAAATATCTTAATTCATGCTCCGAAGATGAACGAAGGTCTTACGGGGTTGGAATAACATGAGGGCGAGTAAATACTGACAGAATTTTTATTTTTGGGTGAACTATCCCTTTAAAGCCGTGTCAGTCGAGTGCATGAAGTATCCAACAATCCACACTTAATTAACCCGGTATTTAAAGGGGTGGTAAAATGCCCTTTTCACAAGATGTAAAATAAATCTCTGATGTCCCGAGAGTGTGTGTGTGCATTTTTAGCACAAAATACCCCACAGATATTTTTATATAGCATGTTAAACTTGTCACTTTTTGAGGGTTAGCAAAAACGCACAGTTTTGTGCCTGGCCCTTTAAATGCAAATGAGCTGCTGCAGAGGGCGGGGTTTCAAGAGCTCGTGTGTGTTAGCAGCTGTAATCACCTCACGCACACACACTAAAATGTCAGAAACTTCTGCCTTTAATGTTAAAACGGAGTCAGACAAAGACGGAGAGACTCAAGAAGTTACAACATGTAGAAGCAACAGGACGTCTCTGAATGGTTAGTTGATGAATGTTGCTGATATGGAGTTATCTATCTTCATTAGGATATTCTGCCATGATAATCTATAAATCGCTCGTATGGGAACTGTTGTGAGATGCACACAGAGGGACTTTCTTTTGCGTGTTAATTTTCCTCTCCTCAACATGGACGGCGTGTTTCGGGGGCGGGGTTTATGTGCATTTAAGGGTTGGTGATGTCACTAACCCGGGAGGAAGCTCGTGTAGTCCCTACCAGCCGTTTCTTGTAGTCCTTTTCTTTAAAAGCAAAGATCTCCCTTTGCTTTGAACTTTGAGCGTTGTAACTTTGCAGGTGTTGTTTATGCTCAAACAGCAACATTACACACTAGCTAAAGCTACAAAAGTGAAATTGTGTTTTACCACCCCTTTAAGCGCACTTTTTCTTTTGGTGAATATTTAGTGTGAACTGTGAACACACTACTCACAGTATTTATACTACAACACGTCATGCAACAGTGCATGAGGATGTGTATTGGGACGCACCGCTGATGTGTGTCATTGCCACCCAACACTGACCACACCTAAATGTGGTGGTGGTGTCAGCGCCATCTACTTGTCAAAAACAATTCACACTAAAATCGATCGTCCATTTTGCTTAAAATTGTCTCCAAATGCATTTGGTCTTGCTCGCAGATATCTTTATTTTATTTAATACTGACCTAACTAAGCCACATCACAGGTGTTTACATATACACAAACCAGTTCAAAAGTTACCCTTGAATTGGATGATCGGGGTAAACTGCAATAATTTTGTCTTCTGAGAAGCATGTAAATATCTTCATAGCTATATTTCTCTATAAGGTATATACAGGTGAAACTCGAGAAATTAGAATATCGTGCAAAAGTTCGTGTATTTCAGTAATTAAAATTAAAAGGTGAAACTAATATATTTAGTATATATAACTATATACATACGCATGATTATACTTTTCAGAGGGCCGACATTTCTGTGTTTAAAATCCTTTTTTTATTGATTTCATGTAATATTCTAATTTTCTGAGATTTTTAATCTGGGGTTTTCATAAGCTGTGAGCCATAATCATCACAATTATAACTTTTGCACGATATTCTAATTTTTCGAGTTGTTCAATAGGACACAGTCAGCCTGGCCACCCAGAGTGGGTTTATTGTGCAATAATGACCAGCTGACCACACATTATCCCTTACATATCATACAAAAACACTAGCAAAAGGTAAAATCTGAAAACTCACCATTGGTATGCCAATCTCATTGGTTTCGATGTACATATCAGGACAAATGACAGAGCGTGCAGCGAAATCCACACGCTTTCCCATCATGTGCTTCCTGAACAAACCCTCTTTCTTCTCCAAGAGCTGAGCGACACATTCAAAGAGAGCAAACATTATTTGATGATGCATTCTGGGCTGTCCTTCACAGATCATGTTGCGCGGGTCACACACTGACCTGCCGCACGCCGGGGAACTTCTCGGTCATGAGCTTGTCCATGTCGCTGTCGAACACGATGTTGACGTGACTCTGCAAGCGGATCCAGGTGCTGTAGAGCTTGTCTGTGAGAGTCACTCCGGGAATACCCACTAAGAAGGACTGATCGATCTCGCTGCTCTCTGTGGCTTCGTCACACTAAACAAACCACAGATTTGTTGTCATTTATCCTCAAGTTCAAGTTTCAAGATTCAAGTTCACATTGATTTTTGGAAGCAAAAATTAAAAAATTAAATAAATTCTGTATTATGAATTTTTAAGGCCTGACAAGTCATTTGGTGAGGTCAATTTGTAAAGTAAGACTACGCGCCTGTGCACACATATTCAAACGTGCATTCCTATAGACGGAACACGTCATACGCATGAGCACGCCGTCAGCGCTTACACAGATTCACGTTTGAGAAGTTTACACCGAGATGACAACGTTTTCCAACAAAATGAACGCTTGCATGCATCCTGGAACCTGTGTCAAAGTTGCGTTCACGAGCACCAAACACTTCTGTTGTGCAAATAAACGGCCAGAACACATTAAAAGTTTGTGTTGTGTTAGCGGTCGCTAATCGTCTGCGCATCGTAAGTGAATCAATCACAACTAACTTTATCTGGACAATAACTGTATTCTAGAGCTGCTGTAAAGCCAAACAATCTCTGTTACTGTAATCTCCTGTTATCACTGTAAAGCTGCTGTGAAACGCTCTATATAGTTAAAGCGCTGTATAAATGAAGGAGACGTGACAGATTTTACAAACACACACGCCAAACTGATGGTCGGTTGCCCATTTTAGGATTTTCAATTGCCAATACTGATTTACTGATATTAAAAAAAATACACACACACAACTACTGAAGTGAAATCAAAACAAAATATTTCCTCAAAATACATTGAAAATTACTTAAATTAAATTTTAAATGGTTTATGAAGCATTTCTTCAAAATTCACATGATGTTCTGCATTTTACCCTGTTGATCAAAGAACATCATTGATCATCACACGATGGGCATTTCGACATAATTGTGTGTGTATCTGAGCGTTCAAGCACAACACGTCTTTCTGTGCGGCACTTCCGGTGTGTGTGTGTGTGTGTGTGTGTGTGTCAGTCAGCGTGAGCAACACATTGAGAACGTTTTCATGGCTTATTGTGCTTAAAGTCCTCCTTTGGTCGATAATTTTATACCTTAAAACTCGTCTTTGATCACCCAAATTACATATTTAAAAACTTTTTCCTGGAAAAACATTTCTTCATGCCTTAAAATATCTTGAATGTAACTCGACACCCTTGCCTCATTTAGTATGCGCGGTTCTATGAATATGTAAATGAGCCCCGCCTCCACTCACTCACTCACTCAGAGATCACTGGTTGACGAGCACACGTTGATCTGATTGGTTACAAGGTCGTTTGTGACGTCAGAAACACCAGCGATTTCACACCGTGTTTATGAGACTGTCTTTGGTTCACTGCAGTTTTAAGCAGAAAATACTCAGCAATGCTGTCGACTTATGAACTTACACATGTGTGTCTTAAAGCATATTAAAAACACCACATATTTTCACCACAGGGGGATTTTAATAACTCTAACATAAAGCACATCACACTTTACATTCTCATTCATGCATGATTTTTCTGTAAATTTGCCTAAATATCTGCTTTCAAGATGTTAGGTACGTTGTGTATCATCATAAAAATGACTATATTCAATTCCACAGCTGTCATTTTATTCTGAAAATTACCTCTTCCATAAAGAAAGATTCATGCAATACAGTAAACTGCTCTGATTCCCTGTGAAACCCGTAAATGAAGTGCATTAATCATGTTAAGATAAACTCACCTCATCCATCTCTGCGTTGGTTTTCTCAGCAGCGATTAGTGCGAGCAATTTCTGAATGGTGTAATTATCCTTGATCACGTACTGCAGGTTTACAGTCTGTCCGTTGGTGAACATCTGGTCTCCCAATCGATTAACAGGCCTGAACCTATAAAATCCCCCCCCACACACACACACACACAGCTAAAGATCTCCCTGTAAGAAGAAGAAACTATATAATCATCTCATGCAGGACTTAAACTGACTTGCATGGAGGAACCGCCAGCAAATCCAAGAAGAAAGCATCAGGATTGAAGTCTGTCCCCGAGTGGCTCATGTTGAAGCCTGACAACAGATGCTTCAGGAAGAAACCTAGAGGATACATGTCAGAAAACCGGGAAATTTGCATTACGAAGCCTAGTAAGAAAGCTCCCCAGTGACTGAAACTCAGCCGTACCGTCGTTCTCCCAGAGCTTGAGGATGTGCTCCCGCGCCACACTCGGAGTCAGGAAGCCACGCTTGGTCAGCTGGTGCTCCTCTGCAAGCAGACAGACACGCACAACACTGAATCACATCTACACACCAGGCTTCTGAGAGCATTACTGTACTGGTCTGGGTCACGTTTCCCATTTCAAAACACTTCCAGACTTCCCTGTTGATAATTCAGATCATATTTAACACACTGCACCTCAGTTAAAGGAGTAGTTCACTTTTAAAGAAACGTTTGCTGGTAATTTGCTCACCCCCATGTCATCCAAGATGTCCATGTCTTTCTTTCTTCAGTCGAAAAGAAATTTGGTTTTTGATGAAAACATTCCAGGATTTTTCTCCATATAATGGACTTCAATGGGGTCCAAACGGTTCAAGGTCCAGATGAGCGTTTCAGTGCAGCTTCAAAGGGCTTTAAACGCCACCAGACGATGAATAAGGGTCTTATCTAGCGAAACCAGCGTCATTTCAAAAATAAATAAAGTTAAAGTTTTATAAGCGCAAACGCTCGCCTTGCTCTGTTCTGTGATGCACGTTCGTGACGTCACGAAATACGCAATTACGCTGAAAAGGTCACGCTTGACGTATGTGGAAGTACAGAGTCAGTGTTTACAAGTTGAACGTGCAAACGAAGTCAAACACCGTTTACAAAAAAAGGTAAAACAATGACGTCGGGCGATTTTGAGCTTAGAGGAGAAGATGAGATGCAGTTTTTCGCCTTTCTGAACCGGAATACACAGAGGAAAAGCGAGACCTTTTCAACGTAAGTGCGTATTCGTGACGTCACGAACGTGCATCACAGAACAGAGCAAGGCGAGCGTTTGTGCTTATAAAACTTAAACTTTTTTATTTTTGAAATGACGCTGGTTTCGCTAGATAAGACCCTTATTCATCGTCTGGTGGCGTTTAAAGCCCTTTGAAGCTGCACTGAAACGCTCATCTGGACCTTGAACCGTTTGGACCCCATTGAAGTCCATTATATGGAGAAATCCTGGAATGTTTTCATCAAAAACCTTCATTTCTTTTCGACTGAAGAAAGAAAGACATGGACATCTTAGATGACATGGGGGGAGTACATTATCAGGAAAAGTTTTTTAAAAACTACTCCTTTAACTTCATATACCAATACCCTCAAATCAAGGACTTAATGTGGCGACATTTCAAGTGAGAGCAAGGTTACATTGATTGCGAGATGCAATGTTACAGTTTTCATGCGTTTCAAAGCTTTTTTTTCTCGCTGATTTTTGGCCATATGACAGAGATCTGATACTCTGTCGTATTTCTGTTTTGCATAAAACTGAAGTGTATTTGGTACATCCTATACTGTATTCTAAAATGATCTGGTATTAAATTTATCATGAAACGTCAAGGTTCCAGCGCAGTAGTTTCGTACGCGTGTGAACGTCATGACAACGTACAGCAAAGTGCCGCACGCGGGAAACACGTAACGGAAACACACGCAACTAGCGCAAATCTAGCAAGCTAGTGCGCATAAGTGCTGGTGAAATAACACATTAGTGGACCGGAGGGAATAATATGGAATTTTATCCAGAAAATTCAAGCACTTTCAAGGACCGGTGTATCTATTTATTTGCAAAAACTTTCCAGGGCCTTCAAATATATTTTTCAGATTCACAAACTTTCAAGGATTTCAAGGACCCGTGGGAACCCTGTTAACGTCTAATTAACTGTTCTTTTTATATATGAATAAAGATTTTTATCCGAAGAAAAAGTAGAAAATTCAGAGATATCGTATATTGCCATTCAACCAAAAAAATAATAATACGGAGATATGATTTTTTTGGGCCATATCGCCCAGCCGTACTGCACACTCATTCATTTCTGACCAAGACAAACCCTTCTGAATAATGAAAACATTGAATTCAGTCAGTAACAGTGTTGGGGAAGAAACTCTGAAACGGTGAAGTGGATACGATACTGTCACGCTACCCTTCTGGGAAAGTAGTTCGCTACACCACACGTTTATCAAAAGGTAGCTGGAAACAGTGAAATTACTTTGTTTTCGGCATAGTTATTACGAATAAATTAATAATTGTTAACAAAGAATGTTTTAAGTAAATTATTTGGCGTTTAAAACAACATAATTGCATGCATTTGTGATTTCAGAGTATTGTTTAATTTTGAAAACTATTCAAGGACACACAATACTCAAATATATATCTTAAACTGACTGTCAAAGTGCACAATTGCTACAAATGTAACATCAACGCAAGAACAAGAAGTATCATTTTCAACATCTTTAAAATCAAGCGAACTACCATGAAGTGACGGCGAACAAGTGCGTTCAGTAACTGCTCTGCAGTTTTGCTGATGATACTTCATATGCGTTTGTTTTTTCTGCCTGCAGTAACTAGGAGTGAAACATCACTTCATCATTGAGTACCAGACAGCGCCTCCTTGTGGAATAAAGGTGCACTGCATTTATTCAGTCATCAATAATTCAACTATAGTTGTGCAGAAAAAATATCCCTCCAGTTACACACCACGGGTCGTTCGCAACCCTATATGTGCATTTACAAAGACTTAAAATGTATAGAAGAATGCCTGTTTTCCCATTATCTAGTTATATCAGGGTCCGTTTTTGGCTTTCAAGGAGAGATCTCGCTTATCGAACAATAACTTTATTTTCTTTCAAATTCTTAAAAAGGATTAATATAATAAACCAATAAAACAAAATGGTACAAATAAAGTGCAGCACATGCAATGACTGTGACATAGGTATCGCTTTCCTCTTTCAAACTATATTCCCCCATTAATGTACGACTGACCTGAAGAACGAAAGCTATATGAAAGCATATACGTGGATATTTATGAGCAATATCAAGCTCTTGTCAGGCGAAATTGCTCTATATGTATATCAGACAGGCTGCAGCGCTAATGTAGCGTGAAAATATTTGTTATCGATAAAATTAAACACTACTTTCACATTGTCTTTCAATAAATCAAGCACTTTTCAAGTACCTTTTCATTAAAATGTCTGTTTTCAAGGGTTTTCCAGGACTTGACTCCAGGAAAAAGTCAAATTCAAGTACTTTAAGCCCTTTAATGTACGAACCCTGTTATATTGTTTATAATGCATTGATTGAGGAATACTAAGAAGGTCGATGTCTGACCTGATGAATGAGGAGGAGGGAGGGCGGTAGTGAACGACGTCCCGGGTCACTAGAGACCCGAGGTTTGCGTTTAAGGGGGAAAAGCGACTGAGATGCTGAAAAGTGTAGTAAAGTTAGTAGCGTCGCTACTTGTAGTTAGCTCCTCCCACAAACAACGTCACTAAATGATCACAAACTTTCGGCAAAAACAAATATATTCCCATACTTTCTTCCATACTAATCCAGATCTGGAAATTACTAACATCTAATACACACTCTTACAATGCGGCATAATGCTCTGAAGGCTGATTTACAAATGAGCGCTTGAGAATACGATCTGAACTCACCGGCCTGTAGTGAGATTGATGAGACGATGAGTTTGCTGTTGTGTTCTTGGCGCACGGTCACTCTGATACTGAAAGACACACACACACACACACACACACACACACACACACACACACACACACACACACACTTTCTCACAGCAGCTCCACACAAAACGTAGAGAGCATGCGTCACTTAAAAACAAGAGAAAATATGAAAAAGCCGAGCTCCTCACTTGCAGTTGGGACATTTCCTTGTGACCATGTGTGTTCTCCAGAAACTGTGGATGAGACTGATCTTCTTCTCACAGACATGTCTGATCTGAAGGCAAAACAAATGTATAAGATGCCAGTCTGAGTTGCAGGAGAGCACCCTGGAGCTGAGGAGGGAGACTCACGGGAGCGGTGTGCTGGCGGTCTGGCCTGGCTTTGAGGATGGGATTAATAAACGCATCCAGAGTTTCTTGGATTTCTATTGGGGTCGGCTGAGCACTGACCTCCAGCAGCTTACAGAGGGAGACAAAGTACACAGGGTCGGGCTCGTTTCAATATTAACAATTACGATTTCGGCAAAAAAAATTAAAAAAATAACAAGCTTAGACATCATTCACATTTAGTTTTATTGGAAAACATGTAACTGTATCTGAACATCATGAACACAAATCAACAGGCTGGAGAACACGTACACTAGGAGGTTTAAAAACACTATAGAAACACAACTAGTCTGACTAATATAGACTTCAGGCATTATTAAAGACAAGAACACTCAGTGATTAAAAAAGAACAAATAAAGTAGCAATCGCAAAAAATAGATACAACTGAATAAAGATACGATTGAAATAAACAGTGTTTTAGGATTATCAGGTGTTCAGATTCAGAAAGTAATCAAATGTAAAATATTAATAAAATCTACATTAGAAGTATAGTATGGTCACTGAGTGAAGAGCGAGTCTTCTGTTGTGTGATCAGTGTTATTATAGCGACGGCAGGAATATTAGTGCTGTCCCTTTAAGAGCTGCACAGATCCAGTGTACTGATACACACGCCTGACGCTCAGTCTCACGCTCGCGTGCTTTAAAGTCACATTCAAACGCTCACAAACCAATCGAAATTTTAATTCTATAACAAGTATCCGATTCCTCAAGAATTTGAATCCGAACCCTAGTCATAAATGAATATCATAAAAATAAACATCAGTGATTTAGCAATGCGTCTCATGTGAGGAACCCCAGCCCCCCCGAGGAGCGCGCGCCGCTCTGACCTGGTTGAGCACTTGCTCGAGCTCGTACGCCTCGTTGAGCGCTCCCACGTCCAGCAGCTTCAGCTGGCCCAGCAGCAGATGCAGCGCCGCCCGCGGGCACAGGATGACGTGGCACTGCAGGCACGAACCCCGGATGAGCATGAACAGGTTCTGCAAACACACGGAGATTAGGACTGGCCGACGCAGGACAATAGGACACACTTTAGACAGTCTGCTAACTACAAGTGCATGTAAACTAACCCTCAATGTGTATCAGTAGACTGTGAGGATAGGGTTAAGTAATATCTGTAACGCTTGTAAAAGAAGTCTCTTCTGCTCACCAAGGCTGCATTTATAACAATAACATATTGTGAAATATTATTAGTGTAAATCAGCTGTTTTCTATGTGAATATCTAGTAAAGTGTAATTTATTCCTGTGATCAAAGCTGTATTTTCAGCATCATTACTCCAGTCTTCAGTGTCACATGATCCTTCAGAAATCAGGAGAATATGATGATCTGATGATCAAGACACATTTATGATTATTATCAGTGTTGAAAACTGTTGTGTACAATTTTTTTCAGGATTCTTCAGGAGCAGCATTTATTTGAAATAGAATCATTTGTAACATTATAAATGTCTTTAATGTCACTTTGGATTAATTTAATGCATCCTTGATGAATAAAAGTATCGATTTCTTTTCCCCCCCCCCCAAAATAAAAATTCTCACTGACCCCAAACTTTTGAACGGCAGCGTTTAATGTTACAAAGCTTTCTATTTCAGATAAATGCTGTTCTTCTGAACTTTCTATTCATCAAATAATCCTGATTTTTTTAACATAACTGTTTTCAACATTGATAATAATCATGAATGTGTCTTGAGCATCAGATCCTCATATTAGAGTGATTTCTGAAGGATCATGTGACACTGAAGACTGGAGTAATGATGCTGAAACTCAGCTTTGATCACAGGAATAAATTACACTTTACTAGATATTCACATTGAAAACAGCAGATTTACACTAATAATATTTCACAATATTACTGTTATTTTTGTATTTTTTATGAAATAAATGCAGCCTCGGTGAGGAGAAGAGATTTCTTTTGAAAACATAAAAAAATCTTACAGATCCAAAGCGTTTGAATGGCAGTGTAGATGCAAATTTACTTAGTAGAATATGTCTAAAGTTAACCATTGAAATAAAGTTTCCATCTGTATTGTGGATAGCTCACCCAAAATAAAAATTACTGTGTGAGAAAAAATGCAATGTTCTACATTAAACTACTGTATACTGGTGAATATGATGTATAATAATGCACTGGGGAACATGTGTGTGTGCTGATAATGCCAGATGTCTGATGTTACAGTAAAAGTGTCCTACATTATTTTAAATATATCTAGTCAGTGACAGAGATCAAGCATATTCATCTGCAATAATTCAGTATTTTCATCTTCAGAATCATGAATATTGTTATTCTGGCGTCTCTATTGTCCTGTGCTGTGAGTTTCAGCTCTGAGTCCAACACTATTCATTCACACACAATGTAAAACCACATTTAGCATTTTAATCAACAGAGCCTTTTATCATGTGTCTTGGAGTATCGCTATAATATGGTGTCGTGAGTTCAGTGTCGTGAGTGTATCGGATCGTGACGTGAGTGAATCAATACACTCCTACTTTAATGACGTCTTTACTACCTTTCTGAGCCTTGAAAGTGGTAGTTGCGTAGACTGTCAATGGAGGGACAGAAATCGCTCAGATTTCATCTAAAAAAATCTCCATTCAAGGGTTTGGAACGACATGAGGGTGAGTAATTAATGCTATTCGGCTCCAGATAAGCAGCTAACCCGTGAGAGGAGAGCTTACGGTGAAGAAGAGCGGGTTGTAGACGGGCAGGGGCAGCTCCACGATGCCCAGGTGTCCCGGACAGCTGTCGTAGTCCTGCATGCAGGTGGAGCAGATCTCCTTGCTGTCAGCGGGACCCAGAGCCAGATCATACAGCCCGTTCGGGGCCGCACTGCCCACCCCGTCCAGCAGCTCCGGGTTAGTGACCGTCTTCACACTCAGCCTCCTGAGAGAGAGAGTGCATTATAATAAAATGTATTGTTATTATTATTATTGCACAAGTGTGCCTTAGGCTGCCACAATAAAAGGCCACTTTAAAATGTGCAGTTTTATCTCACAGCACAATGTTGCAAGTTTTCAGGGAGCGTGCGACTGGCATGCTGACTGCAGGAGTGCCCACCAGAGCTGTTGCCCGTGAAATGTTCATGTCTCCAAAGGCGTTTCAGAGAAATTGGCAGTACATCCAACCGGCCTCACAACCGCAGACCACGTCCAGCATCTTCACCTCCAAGATCGTCTGAGACCAGCCACCCGGACCGCCGCTGCAACACTCGGTTAATAACCAAAGAGTTTCTGCACAGACTGTCAGAAGCCGTCTCAGGGAAGCTCCTCTGCATGCTCGTCCTCATCGGGGTCTCGACCTGACTGCAGTTCGTCGTTGTAACCGACTTGAGTAGGCAAAAATGGTGGCCACACCAGCTACTGAGTGGTTTTCAGTTTTCATTTTAGAGTGGCCTTTTATTGTGGCCAGCCTAAGGCACACCTGTGCAGTAATCATGCTGTCTGATCAGCATCTTGATACGCCACACCTGTGAGGTGGATGATGATCTCGGCAAAGGAGAAGTGCTCACTAACACAGATTTAGACAGATTTGTGAACAATATTTGAGAGAAATAGACCTTTTGTGTACGAAAAAGTCTTAGATCTTTGAGTTCAGCTCATGAAAAATGGGTTCAAAAACAAAAGTGTTGCATTTATCATTTTGTTCAGTGTAGATGTACAGTACATATCATACAGTAGTCAACATTCGAAGTGGATCAAAAGCTTTCATCAAAGTTATACATGAATTTGAACAATACCAGTTCTTGTCTTAGGACAACTTTGATTAACTTTTTTGATCCACTTCAAATGTTGACTACTGTAGTATAAATATGTTCTTAGTTCATGTTAACTAATGTAGTCAACTAATATATCAACAAACGAGCCCTTATTTAAAAAGTGTCACCAGATCAGTTCAAAAACTGTGTAAAGTTATTATTGAGTTATGAAGTAGTGGGCTACTTTCAGGAATTATTGAGCTTCTTGATTGTGTTACAGCTTATATTTGACTCAAACGTAACTTAATGTTTTAAAACAGCATTTAGCGTGACAGCATATGGGACATGTTGTAACAAAGCTCAACGTGTTGTTAACGAACTGTGTGTTTTGGTAATCTTTAGTTTACAGTAACGTTAACATGCAGCTGATCTCCGGCTAGCTGTGTAAGTTAGTTATGCAAGTGTAGTATTATCATTACCTTAATTCCTTAGCGTCGTATAAGCCAAACGACATGCCCTCCAATCGCCTCCATGGTGTTTCTTTTGAAAACTGCATTTTCTTAATAAACTATGTACATTCGAATAGAAATGTATCTGTATTCCCCATGTGCGTCATGCAGAGCTGTAACATGTGGGAGCGCGTGCCGGCGCATGGACGAGACCAAATAACACGGAGGGGTAGATTATACTGAAACATGAACAAAAGCGACAGAGACGTTGACATAAGGAACAGTGCTAAATATTAATTACTTGCTGGTAAAATAGCTGCATATTAATATTCTACGGGGATGTATGACGAATAGTTATTATTATTATTATTATTGTTGTTTGCTCAGATGGTATATCCCGGCCTAAGAAAACGAATGATTGGTAGAATGGAAATTGGTTTGAAACTTGCAAAATATATATATTTTTTTAACTCTTCACTGTTTATTTTAATTCAATGGTTATTAAATTTTATCAGTGTCATTATCAAGACGTAAATTATTTTCCACGCCGCGATTGAAGTAGAATTTAAACTGTCAGTTCACATGATACCTGTTACTTTACTCAGCGCCGACCAGGATGAACCAATGACAGCCCGAGATTTCTTCAGCGCTTCCTAGTGTTTTGAAGGAAGCGTTAAAGCGGATGGTTTTCGATCACACTCGGTGTCATGGCGTCCTCCTGTTCGCGAGCTCTCACGCATCATGCTTGTAAGAGTAGCAGAATATTGCGCATTCATCTGCAGAATTCATGGCCTAATAGGTAAGATGAATGCACAAGAACAGGCTTACTTGCGCCTTTATATTAAATTACATTTCTGTCATTTCCATGTATTTAAAGAAATGACTGGTTGTCTCTAGGTCATTTCAAGGGGCTGTATGTGTCAGCTCACGTCGACATAAATAACTTTTCAAGTTTTTCCAGAATATGAAATGTTTTATTAGAATGAAATAGCTCATTATGGGGTTTGATTGCAGGAGTTTTGCTCTGAATTCTGCTGCAGACCAACAACCTGCCGTTTCTTCACTAGGTTTGACAACTAATTTATAAAGAATTCATGTGCTTTGTTAAATTAAGCTGCAATCTAATCAGAAATCTTTTTATTTATTTTTTAGAAGAAATAGTCATTCCAAAGAAGAAAACATGGTATGTACTGTTCTGATCAAAACATGAAAGATCACTTGTGTTTTTTGTTATAACACATTAATTCACACAGTCAATTAATTTGATTAATTATTTAATTTACTTATTTGACCAGACACACAATACAGGTCTGATATTGGACCAGTTTTTTCTGGCATCCCTGAGGGCTCAGTTTTAGGACCTTTACTTTTTACTTTTTAGTCTTTATTTATTCCTGCTTGGCCAACTTTTATGAACTCTAGGTATTAAGCATCACTTTTATGCCTTTGACACGCATATCTATATATTTTTTTAATACACCAATTTACTATTGTTGAAATATTTTGGATTTTCTTGTATTTTTACCTTTGAGCTTTGAGAAGCTCCTTTAAAGGTGCGATAGAAATAAAGTCTTTTATTATTATTATTATTAGGAGTAAAGAGGCTGTCTTGCAGGCACTGGCATCCACCGTGAACAGGGTATGTTAATCAGACAACTCCAACATCCATCTAGTAAACCTATTTGTCATCTAATATCATGTAAACAAAGTGTGTGTGTGTGTGTGTGTGTGTGTGTGTGTGTGGTCTAGGATCCTACAGCATCAGATTACAGATTCCAGGATGATCCATATCTCGCTCCAAAAACATCATTAGACTTTGTGAGTAGCTCATAAAGATTAACTGTCTATCAAACCATTAGAGAAGTTAACAATCGGCATATAAATCAAAACTGGCTAACGTTACTGAATGAAATGTTGAACTCATGAAGAGGAACCAGCGGAAACTTTGAGGTGTTGATGAACTCGATCTACTCCGTTTGTGTTTTGATCATCGATCTGAATCCCATCCGGACGAACCCTTTGAGAAAAACATAATTTTCTCAGCATTTTGCTAAAAATGTTGCTATTTATGAAACTTACCCACATTCAAGTGTTGATAAAAAAAAAAAGAATGCTTGAAGCTAAAAATCTTTCTTTTCACATATTGCATGTTCAGATATTTATACAACAAAATATTCTGTGGCCGATTACATTTTTGTGAAAATGGTAAAAAACGCTGTTGGTGGCTGGCAATGTTTTTTGTTTTGTTTTTTTACGCTGGTAGGGAAAGAGTTAATGTATATGCTGCAAGTTGTGAACATATATGCACATTACATGAACACACACTGACCTCTTTATTTCTCTCCCACACAGAAATTTTTCTCCTTGTCCCAGGAGTCAGGCAAAAATGCTGCCAAATATTTCATCAACAAATACCCAAATTACTTCCAGAAAGACTACGCACACCCTCATATTCCCGTGAGTGTCCAGTGCTTGTGTCAGATGGTTTGCTTTGCTCATGCGTGTGTGAATGTTGTGAAGCATCTGCTGTGTTCTGTTGGAAGTGTCTGATGCCGGAGACTCTGGAGGCTCAGATAGAGGAGGCGTCTGAAGCTGCGCTCGCAGAGAGAGTTAAGCTGAGGAAGGTCAAAGATGCTGTGGATCTGTACGACCAGCTGCTGCAGGCCGGTGAGTGTGTGTGTGTGTGTGTGTGTGTGTGTGTGTGTGTGCGTCTGAGTGTCTGAGTGTCTGCGTGTCTGAGTGTCTGCGTGTCTGAGTGTCTGCGTGTCTGCGTGTCTGCGTGTCTGAGTGTCTGCGTGTCTGAGTGTCTGCGTGTCTGCGTCTGAGTGTCTGCGTGTCTGCGTGTCTGCGTCTGAGTGTCTGCGTGTCTGCGTGTCTGAGTGTCTGCGTGTCTGCGTCTGCGTGTCTGCGTGTCTGAGTGTCTGCGTGTCTGCGTGTCTGCGTGTCTGAGTGTCTGCGTGTCTGCGTGTCTGCGTGTCTGCGTGTCTGAGTGTCTGCGTGTCTGCGTGTCTGAGTGTCTGAGTGTCTGCGTGTCTGCGTGTCTGCGTGTCTGAGTGTCTGCGTCTGAGTGTCTGCGTGTCTGCGTGTCTGCGTGTCTGAGTGTCTGCGTGTCTGAGTGTCTGCGTGTCTGCGTGTCTGAGTGTCTGAGTGTCTGAGTGTCTGAGTGTCTGAGTGTCTGAGTGTCTGAGTGTCTGAGTGTCTGCGTGTCTGCGTGTCTGAGTGTCTGAGTGTCTGCGTCTGCGTGTCTGCGTGTCTGCGTGTCTGAGTGTCTGCGTGTCTGCGTGTCTGCGTGTCTGAGTGTCTGAGTGTCTGCGTGTCTGCGTGTCTGAGTGTCTGAGTGTCTGCGTCTGAGTGTCTGCGTCTGAGTGTCTGAGTGTCTGCGTGTCTGCGTGTCTGCGTGTCTGAGTGTCTGCGTGTCTGAGTGTCTGAGTGTCTGAGTGTCTGCGTGTCTGAGTGTCTGCGTGTCTGAGTGTCTGCGTGTCTGCGTGTCTGAGTGTCTGAGTGTCTGCGTGTCTGAGTGTCTGTTTGTCTGCGTCTGAGTGTCTGCGTCTGAGTGTCTGAGTGTCTGTTTGTCTGCGTCTGAGTGTCTGCGTCTGCGTGTCTGCGTCTGAGTGTCTGCGTGTCTGCGTCTGCGTGTCTGCGTCTGCGTCTGAGTGTCTGCGTCTGAGTGTCTGAGTGTCTGCGCGTCTGAGTGTCTGAGTGTCTGCGCGTCTGAGTGTCTGAGTGTCTGCGTCTGAGTGTCTGCGTCTGAGTGTCTGCGTCTGAGTGTCTGCGTGTCTGCGTCTGAGTGTCTGCGTCTGCGTCTGAGTGTCTGCGTCTGAGTGTCTGAGTGTCTGCGTCTGAGTGTCTGAGTGTCTGCGCGTCTGAGTGTCTGAGTGTCTGCGTCTGAGTGTCTGCGTCTGAGTGTCTGCGTCTGAGTGTCTGCGTGTCTGCGTCTGAGTGTCTGCGTCTGAGTGTCTGCGTCTGAGTGTCTGCGTCTGAGTGTCTGCGTCTGAGTGTCTGCGTCTGAGTGTCTGCGTCTGCGTCTGCGTCTGCGTCTGCGTGTCTGCGTCTGCGTCTGAGTGTCTGCGTCTGAGTGTCTGCGTCTGAGTGTCTGCGTGTCTGTGTGTCTGCGTGTCTGAGTGTCTGCGTGTCTGAGTGTCTGAGTGTCTGCGTCTGAGTGTCTGCGTCTGAGTGTCTGCGTGTCTGCGTCTGAGTGTCTGCGTGTCTGCGTCTGAGTGTCTGCGTCTGAGTCTCTGCGTCTGAGTGTCTGCGTCTGAGTGTCTGCGTCTGAGTGTCTGCGTCTGAGTGTCTGCGTCTGAGTGTCTGCGTCTGAGTGTCTGCGTCTGCGTGTCTGAGTGTCTGCGTCTGAGTGTCTGCGTCTGAGTGTCTGCGTCTGAGTGTCTGCGTGTCTGAGTGTCTGCGTCTGAGTGTCTGCGTCTGCGTGTCTGAGTGTCTGCGTCTGAGTGTCTGCGTCTGAGTGTCTGAGTGTCTGCGTCTGAGTGTCTGCGTCTGAGTGTCTGCGTCTGCGTGTCTGCGTGTCTGAGTGTCTGCGTCTGAGTGTCTGCGTCTGAGTGTCTGAGTGTCTGCGTGTCTGCGTGTCTGCGTGTCTGCGTGTCTGCGTGTCTGAGTGTCTGCGTGTCTGAGTGTCTGCGTGTCTGAGTGTCTGAGTGTCTGCGTGTCTGCGTGTCTGAGTGTCTGCGCGTCTGAGTGTCTGCGTCTGAGTGTCTGCGTCTGAGTGTCTGCGTGTCTGCGTCTGAGTGTCTGCGTCTGAGTGTCTGCGTCTGAGTGTCTGAGTGTCTGCGTCTGAGTGTCTGCGTCTGAGTGTCTGCGTCTGAGTGTCTGCGTCTGAGTGTCTGCGTCTGCGTCTGAGTGTCTGCGTCTGAGTGTCTGCGTCTGAGTGTCTGCGTGTCTGAGTGTCTGCGTGTCTGAGTGTCTGCGTGTCTGAGTGTCTGCGTGTCTGAGTGTCTGCGTCTGAGTGTCTGCGTCTGCGTGTCTGAGTGTCTGCGTCTGAGTGTCTGCGTCTGAGTGTCTGAGTGTCTGCGTCTGAGTGTCTGCGTCTGAGTGTCTGCGTCTGAGTGTCTGCGTCTGCGTGTCTGAGTGTCTGCGTGTCTGAGTGTCTGCGTCTGAGTGTCTGCGTCTGAGTGTCTGCGTCTGAGTGTCTGCGTCTGAGTGTCTGCGTCTGAGTGTCTGCGTCTGCGTGTCTGAGTGTCTGCGTCTGAGTGTCTGCGTCTGAGTGTCTGCGTCTGAGTGTCTGCGTCTGAGTGTCTGCGTCTGAGTGTCTGCGTCTGAGTGTCTGCGTCTGAGTGTCTGCGTCTGAGTGTCTGCGTCTGAGTGTCTGCGTGTCTGAGTGTCTGCGTCTGAGTGTCTGCGTCTGCGTGTCTGAGTGTCTGCGTCTGAGTGTCTGCGTGTCTGAGTGTCTGCGTGTCTGAGTGTCTGCGTGTCTGAGTGTCTGCGTCTGAGTGTCTGCGTCTGCGTGTCTGAGTGTCTGCGTCTGAGTGTCTGCGTCTGAGTGTCTGCGTCTGAGTGTCTGCGTCTGCGTGTCTGAGTGTCTGCGTCTGAGTGTCTGCGTCTGAGTGTCTGAGTGTCTGCGTCTGAGTGTCTGCGTCTGAGTGTCTGCGTCTGAGTGTCTGAGTGTCTGCGTCTGAGTGTCTGCGTCTGAGTGTCTGCGTCTGCGTGTCTGAGTGTCTGCGTCTGAGTGTCTGCGTCTGAGTGTCTGAGTGTCTGCGTCTGAGTGTCTGCGTCTGAGTGTCTGCGTCTGAGTGTCTGCGTCTGCGTGTCTGAGTGTCTGCGTCTGAGTGTCTGCGTCTGAGTGTCTGAGTGTCTGCGTCTGAGTGTCTGCGTCTGAGTGTCTGCGTCTGAGTGTCTGCGTCTGAGTGTCTGCGTCTGAGTGTCTGCGTGTCTGAGTGTCTGCGTCTGAGTGTCTGCGTGTCTGAGTGTCTGAGTGTCTGCGTCTGAGTGTCTGCGTCTGAGTGTCTGAGTGTCTGCGTCTGCGTGTCTGAGTGTCTGCGTCTGAGTGTCTGCGTCTGAGTGTCTGAGTGTCTGAGTGTCTGCGTCTGAGTGTCTGTGTCTGAGTGTCTGCGTGTCTGAGTGTCTGCGTCTGAGTGTCTGCGTGTCTGCGTCTGAGTGTCTGCGTCTGAGTGTCTGCGTGTCTGCGTGTCTGCGTCTGAGTGTCTGCGTCTGAGTGTCTGCGTCTGAGTGTCTGCGTCTGAGTGTCTGCCTGTCTGCGTCTGCGTGTCTGCGTCTGAGTGTCTGGGTCTGAGTGTCTGAGTGTCTGCGTGTCTGAGTGTCTGCGTCTGAGTGTCTGCGTCTGAGTGTCTGCGTCTGAGTGTCTGCGTCTGAGTGTCTGCGTGTCTGCGTCTGCGTGTCTGAGTGTCTGCGTCTGAGTGTCTGCGTCTGAGTGTCTGAGTGTCTGCGTCTGAGTGTCTGCGTCTGACTGTCTGCGTCTGAGTGTCTGCGTCTGAGTGTCTGCGTCTGAGTGTCTGCGTCTGAGTGTCTGCCTGTCTGCGTCTGAGTGTCTGCCTGTCTGCGTCTGCGTGTCTGCGTCTGAGTGTCTGGGTCTGAGTGTCTGCGTGTCTGAGTGTCTGAGTGTCTGCGTCTGAGTGTCTGCGTGTCTGCGTCTGAGTGTCTGCGTCTGAGTGTCTGCGTGTCTGCGTCTGAGTGTCTGAGTGTCTGCGTCTGAGTGTCTGCGTCTGAGTGTCTGCGTCTGAGTGTCTGAGTGTCTGCGTCTGAGTGTCTGCGTCTGAGTGTCTGCGTCTGAGTGTCTGCGTCTGAGTGTCTGCGTCTGAGTGTCTGAGTGTCTGCGTCTGAGTGTCTGCGTGTCTGCGTCTGAGTGTCTGAGTGTCTGCGTCTGAGTGTCTGCGTCTGAGTGTCTGCGTCTGAGTGTCTGAGTGTCTGCGTCTGAGTGTCTGCGTCTGAGTGTCTGCGTCTGAGTGTCTGCGTCTGAGTGTCTGCGTCTGCGTGTCTGAGTGTCTGCGTCTGAGTGTCTGCGTCTGCGTGTCTGAGTGTCTGCGTGTCTGAGTGTCTGCGTCTGAGTGTCTGAGTGTCTGCGTCTGAGTGTCTGCGTCTGTGTGCGTGTGTGTGTGTGTGTGTGTGTGTGTGTGAGACTGACTGACTAGTGTGTTCTGTGCAGGTACATCAGTGTCTTTAGATGTGACCAATGAGCTGTTAGAGCTGATCTGCTTCTATGGAGATCGTGATCCCGCACAAGAGAACGTCCTACAGCAGAAGACTGAAGAGACGGTACGGCCTCTCACACCATAAAACACTGTTTAAGATGCTCTGTTGCTTTAGCAGCACTATTCCTGCGCGCATGCTGTAGTGGAGAAATTGTTTTTAAAGGTGTCCTATTCTGCTGTTTTCACATCTTCATCTGTGTTTAGTGTGTGATGTTGCTGTGTGAGCATGAAAAGCCAAAAGCTCCAGTTCTTCTCTATATCAGTGTCAGTGTTTCTGAATTCCTGAAACGCCTCCATTGTATCTCGAGTTTCTTCCGGGAACACGTCACAATATTCCCCTTGCGGTTCAAAATGACCCAAAGCCCTACAATTGTACTTTTTTTGTCCAGAAATGTAATTTCTTTTCATTTTGATTTTTTTTTTCTATAATGCATTTTTTTTGGAGATTATTTTATTTAACTTTAAATTAGTTGATTTTATCAATTAATAATAAATAATTTAAGGCAAGCCCATTCCTCACATTCTTTCAATTTCAAATTCAAAATAATTCACTATTTATTGCATAACCCTTTAAATTCAGCTCTAAATATCTTACATTGGGAGTCTTTGTCGACCTCTTGTGGAAAATAATAATAAAACATGATATTTCATAACTCTTGCCACTAGATGGCCTTATATCTCTATATGGAGTAAATGAGCTGTTCCTCTGGGTCCTAAAGTCAGTTCTTCAGTACGCATTCAAATACACATAGACATTATACAATCATTTTTGGGTAAAGTTTTATCATTTTATAGTTTGAATTTATTTTGAGCATTTTTTTTGGTTTTTCTACGTGTACTGAAGCATTCCTGGCATTCCTAAGGGGCTCAAATTGACCCGCGAGGGAAGGATTTGTTACTTTTTAAAGTTTCAACCACAACTCCTTGAATCAATTACATTTTTTTTGTGTGTATTAGTGGTTCAAGTGCGACAAAAGTCTTAGGCTCTGGTGAAAAAAAAGAAAAGAAACGAAAACGTTACCGGTTGAGAATAAAGGGGCGGGGCCAAGTGGAGTTAGTTAGTAGTGTGTAAAACTGGTTATGGTAAGGGGCGGGACATTTACCAAACACACAAGCGCTCGACCAATCACAACACACTGCTCCAGCCGGCCAATCAGAGCACAGGAACTAAACAGAGCGTTACTGATAGACTAGGAAGAGAGGAGCTGCAACAATGGAGAATATGAGAAAAATAAAAAGGAAAACCTGCTCTAGAAAACCCTAAAACAAGACTCTTGTTACATAGTTGCAGCTCTAAAATCAGTTTGGATCAAATAAAAAATGAATGTCACTATTGAACTGATGATAGTGCTGAGTTTTATAAAACCAGTGAGCCTTCTGAGACCTTGTGTAGCGGTGATTTATTGTTTTATTTTTTCCCTACCGTATGTCTACCAACTCCTCGTACCCGTGGAAACCCCAGGAGGACGTTCAGGACGAGCCGCAGAGTAAAACAGGAAGAGGAGCAAAAGCCTCAGACTCACTGAAGGCCCCCTGGAAGTGAGGGATTACGATTTTCTGATAAAACCTGTTGTATACACTACTGGTCTAAAGTGTGGAATTAAGATATTTTTATATTTTTGAAAGAAGTCTCTTCTGCTCACCAAGCTGCATTTATTTGATTAAAAATGCAGTAAAAACAGTAATTTTGTGAAATATTATTAGTGTAAATCAGCTGTTTTCTATGTGAATATCTAGTAAAGTGTAATTTATTCCTGTGATCAAAGCTGAGTTTCAGCATCATTACTCCAGTCTTCAGTGTCACATGATCCTTCAGAAATCAGGAGAATATGAGGATCTGAAGCTCAAGACACATTCATGATTATTATCAATGTTGAAAACAGTCGTGCTGTTTCTTATTTTGTGAAAACTGTGATACATTACCATTAAAAAACTTTGGTAAATAATATTTTAATAAAAAATAAAAGTGAAAATAAAAATTCAAAATTCAAAAGTGACAGTAAAGACATTTATAATATTACAAAAGATCATGTGACACTGAAGACTTGAGTAATGACACTGAAAATTAAACTATATTAAATACTTCATATAATTTTTTTAACCTTTTTTCCCACAAATAAATGCGATTCAAATTCAAATGTGACCAAAATAATCCTAGGTATTGCACAATTTTGACCGGTAGTGTCTCTGCATAATAATACACAGTGGAGATGATGCACTGTCGTGTCATAAGAGGCCTCTTTGTCTGTTTTCCCTCAGAGAGAATAATAATGCTGAGCGCATCTTTGCGCTGCTGTCAGAGCCGAACACGCGCTCGTACAGCGCTCTGATCCGAGGCATGGTGAAGGTAACGGGAGCTTCTTCTCGTGCATTTCTCTTAGGGATGCACGATATACCGGCCACCGTGTCACTATCCGCCCAAATATGCTCATTTTCAATGTTAGCGGCTTAATAAGTTAATTAATTTGTTTTTGTAATCAGGCTCTGAAAAATTGTATAAAAATTTGGATTCAGATTTATCGGGCAATATATCGGTTATCGGCTTTCAAATATAAAGAATTCTCGGTTATCAGCCAAACTGTTCATATATCGGCGCATCCCTAATTTCTCTACTAGTCTGATGTCAGAAGATGACTGTATGTGTGCTTGCTTTGACAGTACGGCGCTTATTCGAAAGCGCTCAGCGCCTACACGGACCTGCTGAACAACCGGCTGACAGGTGACGGCCTGCTTTAGGCTTTAGATGCTTGTTCAGTAACTAGGATTGAGTCTTTTTAAAGAAGATTGCATCTGTTTTGTTCCTGTAGCTGATGTGCACATCTTCAACGCCCTGATCGCGGCGGCCCCAGACCTACAAGAGAAATACATTGAAAAATGGGAGCTGATAGTGGTACGTGACTTGTGATTTTGTTGCAAAGCCACTTTCTTTTTTTTGTCATTTTATGTTTATTTTGATCATTCATGTGAGTGCATTCATATTACATATAGTGCTCAATGCAATCACAGAGTGTCTTTACAAATACAAATACGTACAATTACCTATGTTTTCAAACATAAATTGTACTCCAGATTTGTTAAATTGTTTCAAAGTATAATTTTTTACCTCTATTTACAAAGAAAGGGAAAAAAAGAAAGTTAAATAAAAAATAATAATAAGGGTAAAAGAAAAAGGTAACTATGTACATCCAGGGAGAGAACATTAAATTCCATCCTAAACAACCTCAAAAAATGACTTATTATAATCTCAAATGATTTATGACAATTAGTATTACACACACATGCAAACATACATTATTAACATATACATGATATATTAAACTTCATCTATTTATGTATAGAAGCAAAATCTGACCTTCCTTCCGATACATATTCAACCCATTTCCTCAATTTTTCCAGAATAAACATCATCAATCTTCGAATGAACAGAAAAGTGATATTTTCCATCATATAAACGTCTATGGCCACATCTACCCAGTCATCTGATGTTGGCTTCTCTTGTTTTAGCCATCGGCGTGTGCTTGCCTTCTTACTGGCTGCCAAAAGCACGTCCATCACACCGAATACCGGTGTCTATTTTTGTTATGACATTCATTTGTAATAATCCGCGATACCGGTGTGTGTGTCTTAAACAACGCTGGGAACGCGCCACTGTTAGAGAGGGTGTTCCACTGTGCACTGGTGAAGCTCCGAGTGTGTGTGTTACTGAGCCTGACGTGAAGATGGAGAGGGTCATCTATAACTGACAGCTGGCAGATTATATTACAGTGTGTCCCATACATTGGTTCACAATATCAACCACTTTTTGACATCGCTGAATAAACACGAGCACTGCGTGTTTCAAAATCAAAACGCGGCGCGGGTGTTTTTATATGAATGCATCTTGAAGGAAAGTTTCGATGTTATTTTCATTGTGTGTGTGTGTGTGTTGCAGGATCTCCTGAAGCAGATGGCGGAGCAGAAGGTCAAGCCGAACCTCCTGACGTTTAACGGTGTCCTGAAGGCTTTGAGACGCTGTGGCGCTCTGGGAAAGTCTCTGGCCTTTCCTGTGATCAGCGAGATGAAGGCTCTCCACATCGGTCCGATGAGTGATACTCATTTATTCCTGCTTCTACAGATATGAAGTGGTGTATGCTTTTTTATTTTGGTGTGTAATCGATTTTTTTGTCTTCTGATTTCAGACCCTAGTCTGGCCTCTTACAGTCACGTGCTCAGCATATTCTATAAAACAGGTCATTTAATGTCTTACAATGACAATTCTCTCAATTCGTAAATAAAGGAGCTAGTTAAATATGCATACTTGTACACGTAAACACATGATCATGCATTTCCCATCATGCTTTGCTCTGCAGGTGCCCCAGTTCAGGGCCAAAAAGACATTCTTCAGGAAGTGATGTACGAGGTGTCGGGGAAGAGCTTTACCCCTCAGGACCCTGATGACGGTATCTGCTTGTTACTACAGCGGGGTTTGCTGAATAGGGCCTTAAAAATGTTTTCTAAATGTCTGTTCAGTAACAGATGATAAAATTGAATTGTGGTGCTTCTCATTAAGTGATTAAAAAGAAGTTACACATGTTTTACAAAATACACTTATTAATCTCTGCACAACAGTGTAATCTCAACAGACTGAGTCATCTGACCAATCAGAGCAGAGTAGACCAATCACAACAGACTGAGTAATCTGACCAATCAGAGCAGAGTAGACCAATCACAACAGACTGAGTCATCTGACCAATCAGAGCAGAGTAGACCAATCACAACAGACTGAGTCATCTGACCAATCAGAGCAGAGTAGACCAATCACAACAGACTGGGCCATCTGACCAATCAGAGCAGAGTAGACCAATCACAACAGACTGGGCCATCTGACCAATCAGAGCAGAGTAGACCAATCACAACAGACTGAGTCATCTGACCAATCAGAGCAGAGTAGATCAATCACAACAGACTGAGTCATCTGACCAATCAGAGCAGAGTAGACCAATCACAACTGACTGAGTCATCTGACCAATCAGAGCAGAGTAGACCAATCACAACAGACTGAGTCATCTGACCAATCAGAGCAGAGTAGATCAATCACAACAGACTGAGTCATCTGACCAATCAGAGCAGAGTAGACCAATCACAACTGACTGGTTCATCTGACCAATCAGAGCAGAGTAGACCAATCACAACAGACTGAGTCATCTGACCAATCAGAGCAGAGTAGACCAATCACAACAGACTGAGTCATCTGACCAATCAGAGCAGAGTAGACCAATCACAACAGACTGAGTCATCTGACCAATCAGAGCAGAGTTGGACAATCACAACAGACTGAGTCATCTGACCAATCAGAGCACAACAGGCTCTCAGAAAGGCGGGGTTTAGAGAGACTGAACCGTTTCAGACTGTGAGAAAGAGCTGATGCTGCAGGGGATGCTATGAGAAGATGAAAGTGTTCAGTGTACTGCGCTGTGGCATTTATCACACATGTGATTAGTCTTGCACACTTACTTCCTGTCACACGAATGCGCTTTCAATTGGCCAACACCGCAAGTGTGTGTGTTAGGACTGACCCTAAGCATTAAACTTCTGCATGTATTGATGCCCTTTAGAAGCACCTTCAGAATTTCTGAATCACACCTGTATTGCTTTTGTTTTTCAGCACAGTTCTTCATCACGGCTATGAGAATCGTAAGTGCGCTTAAACATGACGCTGCTTTATGGTATATACCACATTATCATGAAGCGTGACCCTGTTTGGCATCTCTGTCTACAGTGTCTTGACACCAAGGACATTGAGCAGGCGTACAGGGTCCATGAGCTTCTGGGAGTCGGAGAGAACTGGAGACTTATGGGAAATGATGCAAAACAGAACATCTACTAGTGAGTATATTCCTGCAAACTCATTAAGAGCTTTTCTATCAATTCTTCATCAAAGCCTCGTCTTCATCTGCGTTAAACTCAATCAACATTATTCCTGCGCCCCATGATGCTTTGCACGAATTATGGGTGAAACTTCCGTTACGCTGTAAACAATCAGTGACGCAGTAATAGAAAAATGTTTAAAGGAACACTCCCCTTTTTTTGGAAATAGGCTCATTTTCCAGCTCCCCTAGAGTTAAAGTTTTACCGTTTTCGAATCCATTCAGCCGTAGCGGTAGCACTTTTAGCATAGCTTAGCATAGATCATTGAATCTGGTTAGACCGTTAGCATCGCTCTGAAAAAAATGACCAAAGAGTTTTGATATTTTTCCTATTTAAAACTTGCCTCTTCTGTAGTTACATCGTGAAGTAAGACCGACGGAAAATTAAAAGTTGCGAGGAATGGCTAGGAACTATACTCTCATTCCTGCGTAATAATCAAGGAGCTTTGCTGCAGTGCCATGGGTGAGCAGGAGCAATGATATTACGCAGCTCCTGAAACTTAGTGCCGGTCACGTTGGAGGTTAGTGCCGGTCACGTTGGAGGTTATATAGCTGGGGACTATTTTCAGGCGCTGCGCAATATCATGTAACCACAGAAGAGTCAAGTTTTAAATAGGAAAAATATCAAAACTCTTTGGTCATTTTTTTGAGAGCGATGCTAACGGTCCAATCAGATTCAATGATCTATGCTAAGCTATGCTAAGAGTGCTACCGCCAGACCCGGAGATCGGCTGAATGGATTCGAAAACGGTAAAACTGTTTAACTCTAGGGGAGCTGGAAAATGAGCCTATTTCCAAAAAAAGGGGAGTATTCCTTTAAAATGGGTACAATGATGACATTATGCTACTCGCCCTTCAACCATTGAGCATTAAAAGCACATTTAAAAGTGTACAAGCATCTACAGACCATGAATAACCCCGACAGCGCGAGTCTTTCCACAGAAACAACGGACGGGTTAAATATCACTGTAGTAATATCTGTATTATGTGACATATGTTGCCTTAATCAAAAATGTTCATTAACTTCAGCATTGCATGATATTAGTTTAAAGTGATTTTAGCCTGGGAAAACCCAGACAACTTCTGGCAGATTTAGATTTGCTCTGCAAGTTAGTCTGGCAAGAGCTCATTCAAGCCCATTTCCAATCCGTGGAAATCGAGCACCAATCAGAAGCGCTGGGCGGGCTTTACACGATGACAACAGCGCAGCGACGGTGAAGCAGATTTTGTACATCACAAAGATGGATGCCGCCGTGGAACAAATCAAATCAGCTGTCGCGTCTATTTTAAGCGATTTGAACGTTTCCTTTTTGTTAAAGGGGTCATATAATGGCATTTTTGTACAAGTTAATATGAATCTTTAGGGTCTAAATGAAAACTTTGTTATACAGAGGCATTTGAGCGACGTCTGTTGGTGACGCCCCTTTGGAAATGATTAGTCTATAAAGCTTTGCCAGTTACGACTGAGAATGGTCTGGGTTTAACCAGGCTAGCTGTGAGCCATAATCATCAAAATTATGACTTGCACGATACTCAGATTTTTCGAGTTTCACCTGTAGATCGGGAGAACAGACCACAGATGTGCAGTATATGTTGTTTTTCATGCGGTTACAGCGAGTGCAAAGGGGGAAAGAAAATAATAATAAGGAAAAGAAAGCAGCGACTGAAAAGAGCTTGATATAAAATGTCACGGTAAAATACCAAGTGTTACGTTACTTTCTTAAATTAATCATGAAGGAAAACTAATCAGATTTATTTGTAGGACAACCTTATGATTTCAGCCTTTGTGAATGGAAGTTCCCCAAACCACCCATAATCCAAAGCGCAGTGAGCTGGTCAGGAATGAGGAGGTGTTATGGCGTGTAACCTGCTCGTGTGTGTGTGTGTGTGTGTGTGTGTGTGTGTGTGTGTGTGTGTGTTTCAGCGCGCGCTTCTTCAGTCTGCTCTGTCTGATGGAGAATGTCGACGTGGTGATGAAGTGGTACAGAGATCTGAGTCCCTCAGTGAGTATCACACACTCACACACTGCTTTCTGTGAACGCACACAGGATGTGACATCATTGATGTGATCTGGTTTCAGGTGTACTACCCCAGTTCTAACGCCATAACGGATCTGCTCCAAGCCCTGGATACCGACAACAGATTAGAACTCATCCCGCAAATATGGAAAGGTGATTGGCTGACTGATTTATGTATTATGGGCGGAATGGTTCTTCTTCTCTTGAGCCTTTGGCATCCCATAGATCTGCTTGTGGGAAAGTTGTGGGAAAGTTGTGAAATCTGGCACACAGATAGAGGACAGTCTGAACATTAACCACAGCCAATTTGGAGTCTCTAACTCAATCCCTCTAGCGCCACCACCTGTCCAAAATTGCACTAATTTATGCTAATAACCTTAATTTTCCGCCATTTTGGAATTTCTGAAAAACATACTTTTTTTTAACGAATTCGATTTTTACGAAAATTTAACCAGATCATCTTCAGACTATTGTGATACAAAGTTATGGAATTCAAGTTGATTCGTCAAGCTGTTCTTGAATATCACATGAGCGGATGTGATGAAGAGCACGCCTAAGTGAGCGTGAGGCTTTATCTCCACAACGCTTTAGCGTGTGCTGACCAAACTTGGTGTGTGTTATGACAACCATGACTTGAGAATACCTGCAGAATTTTGGCACAGTGCCACCTAGTGGTCAGGAGATATGTAAAATGGCAATTTTTGCTTATAACTTCTGAATAGTTTGGCCAAAAATCATCATAAATCAAAGCAGTTGACAGACAGTGGTTGGAGGAGAACACCTGAAAAACGTATTTTCCAGCACATAAGCACGTAAGCCTCACGCTCTGCAAGACCAAACTTCGTGTGTCATTAACTGCGTTTCCATCCAAACGTGAAGCCAATCTTTTCAAAGTTTGCAAAAAGAAACCCACAAACAAACAAATGCGAATTAGGTGCGTTTCCACCAAGTTGTTTGAGCGGATGACGCTGGTATTGGAAACCTAGTGAATAAAACGCCATCAGCAGAAACAGCCGATTAGCCAGTTCAGTTTATTTATCCCTTAGAAGATTTGCTTTGCACAGGTTTGCACATCACATGAACACAGTCACACACATAAACATACAAAACAAAGAAATTAAAGCAACATAATTTAAAAAAGACTACAAAACAGCACAGATAAAAGAAAAGGGAGGGGTGTATGGGGTTCCAATAACCATCAGTTCAAGTATCAACATATTACCCATGGTTACAGACGATTCAACATGGAAATAGCAGTTGTATGAATGAGTTTTTAAAGTCCCCCTGTAGTCAATAATTGTATCCCTTAAAACTCATATTTGATCTCAAAAATTAAATATTTAAACGTTTCATGCCTTAAAATATCTTGAATGTAACTCGACACCCTTGCCTCATTTAGTATGCGTGGTTCTATGAATATGCAAATGAGCCTCGCCTCCACTCACTCGCTCACTCAGAGATCACTGGTTGACGAGCACACGTTGATCTGATTGGTTACAAGGTCGTTTGTGACGTCAGAAACACCAGCGATTTCAAAGCGTGTTTTTGAGACTGTCTTTGGTTCACTGCAGTTTTAAGCAGAAAATACTCAGCAATGCTGTCGACTTATGAACTTACACATGTGTGTCTTAAAGCGTATTAAAAACACCACATAGACACATAAACAACATTAAAAACTGGATTTTCACCACAGGAGGACTTTAAAACCTTCAGACTATTTTGCCACAGGAACATGTGACATGTTTCCAGATATGTGGGACAAATTCCATTTTAAGACACGTTGAAAATCTGTGTAAATATAGCATTAACTGTAAACTACATGCTCTCAACACCTAACCACTAATGTTATCTGGTCCAGGGCTTTTATTTACCTTTATCCTTTTAAAAAGACTAGCCACTGTATTACTTTACCAAGAATCATACTTAACATTATCATCATTCACATTAAATCTTAAATAGTCGCTTGGGTTTAATGTTCGCTACGTCAGAATTTATTCGGCAAATGCATTTCTGTCTCCCTATATTCACATTAACTATTTTTCACACAAGTCAAAAGCCACCTCAAGCGAGCTTAAAAACTTAATGCAGATTAACGGATTTAATGTGTTGTTTCCATCACTCGTTTCTGATGCGATACTTCAAAATGCGCATAAAAACAGAGTAATGGAAACCACTATACTCATCAGTTAGGTCACAGCGCCACCTATTGGTCAAAAGTGGTAAGTAATAAGATCATATTACTAGTGATTCTATCTAAGATTTAAAATAGCTAATGAATGATAAAAACATTGACAACCAATCAGAATTCATCCTGCTTTAAAGAACCAGAGCATTTAAAGCGACAGATGACAAAACTGCAGTGCTTATAATCAACAGAAGATTATTGTGCATTGTGTGAACGCTAATATAGTTCTCGTCTTGGTTTGATCAGGCCTTTACAGTGGTCTCTGAAGAGGTGATGTTTGTGCTACTAGATTTAGCAGTTTCGTGTTTTATTCTGGCATCACACTGACTCAAGCATTATCAATATCCATAATGTGTTGTTGCACAGATATGAAAAGGTTGGGCCACGCAAACAGACAGAAGCTGGTGGAGTATCTGCTGGCACTGATGGCCAGAGAAACACACAGTCCGCAGGTACAACCACATCTCTAGCTCAATTCCACTCGCAGTTATTTATTTATTTGTACAGCTTTACAGAAAGTGCATGAGTCCACATTACAATTAAGACTGTACTTATACAAATCACAGTTAGCTAAAAATGTATTAAACAATTAAATTATTTATGCAAAAAAACAATGTAATAATACAATGAATTTATGTAATCATGCAAGGCATTTAAACAATGTAAGAATTTAAAGGAACACTCCACTTTTTTTGGAAATGGGCTCATTTTCCAGCTCCCCTAGAGTTAAACAGTTTTACCGTTTTCTAATCCATTCAGCCAACCTCCGGGTCTGGCGGTAGCACTCTTAGCATAGCTTAGCATAGATCATTGAATCTGATTAGACCGTTAGCATCGCTCTCAAAAAAATGACCAAAGAGTTTAGATATTTTTCCTATTTAAAACTTGCCTCTTCTGTAGTTTCATCGTGAACTAAGACCTACGGAAAATGAAAAGTTACAATTTTCTAGGACAATATGGCTAGGAACTATACTCTCATTCCTGCGTAATAATCAAGGAGCTTTGCTGCAGTGCCATGGGTGAGCAGGGGCAATGATATTACGCAGCTCCTGAAACTTAGTGCCGGTCACGTTGGAGGTTATATAGCTGAGGACTATTTTCAGGCGCTGCGCAATATCATGTAACTACAGAAGAGGCAAGTTTTAAATAGGAAAAATATCGAAACTCTTTGTTCATTTTTTTGAGACCGATGCTAACGGTCTAATAAGATTCAATGATCTATGCTAAGCTATGCTAAAAGTGCTACCGCCAGACCCGGAGATCGGCTGAATGGATTCGAAAACGGTAAAACTGTGTAACTCTAGGGGAGCTGGAAAATGAGCCTATTTCCAAAAAAAGTGGAGTGTTCCTTTAAGGCAGAAATAATGAGCTCATTGAAGTAATAAATAATCATTTGTTAACAAACAAGTATGACAGAAACATGTAGCATTGGTGACAGATGATCTGCATTGGTGTTACTTCTGCTTTCATTGTTACAATTCCATGCATTCTCATTGGAAGCCAATCTCTCCTCTTTTTTCTTATTAGTTTGCACATTCAGTAATGGTGTGTGTGTGTGTTCCAGCTGCAGGACTCATTGGCCGACTGTGCGCTGGACATTAAGAGCATGTACGGCAGCTTCGACCGAGGGAAGGTTATGATGAAATGGACGGCCGGTTCTCTCAGCGACGTCATCTCTGTCCTGCTTGCGGCTCACAGGAGACCGGACGCCTGGTAACTAGTGGTGGCACTGGATATCACAATACAAAAATGCAGCAATATGTATCCTATATAATTCACCCAAAAATGTCAATTACTTTGTGAAAAATTCAGGTTTTAGTGTCAGTTCTACATTAAACTACTGTATATAATGTTGAATATGATGTATAATAATGCACTGGGGAACATGTGTGTGTGCTGATAATGCCAGATGTCTGATGTTACAGTAAAAGTGTCCTACATTATTTTAAATATATCTAGTCAGTGACAGAGATCAAGCATATTCATCTGCAATAATTCAGTATTTTCATCTTCAGAATCATGAATATTGTTATTCTGGCGTCTCTATTGTCCTGTGCTGTGGGTTTCAGCTCTGAGTCCAACACTATTCATTCACACACACAATGTAAAACCACATATAGCATTTTAATCAACAAATTTTTTTGTTAACCTTTTATCATGTGCCTTGGAGTATCGCTATAAAATGGTATCGTGAGTTCAGTATTGTGATGTGTATCGGATCATGACATGAGGGTCTCGGTACACTCCTACTGGTAACGTCATTTATGGGATTCTGTAATGTGAAAAGGGGAGTTATTAACTCAGATCTGTTCCTTTCACTTCTCTTCATTCAGGGAGACTCTGAAACTCTTCAAAACCCACAATAGAGTTCCCAGGTAAGATCCCGCTCACTTTTCCAGGCATTTGTGATTTTTGCTTCACAAGCATCAAGATTTTTATAATGTGCGAATATGAATCACTAATGTTTATTGACTAGAAGTTAATGTATCGATGTTGCCCCGTGCACTGTATCTGAAATGTTTTATTTCATGTCCTGATGTGTTCAAATTAAGAGACAACCTTCCGGTCTCTCTTAAATCCAATACTGAAGAGACTTAAACCTGCAGTTCATCCACTGGCCACTAGAGGCCGGCTGCAGAAGAGAGTCAATCCCATAAACCCCCATTGTTAAAGCAGCACTAAAGAAGATTTTTTACCTTAAAATGTTTCCAAAATTGTTCAAGTCGTAACAGAGTGAAAGGCTCTTCTGGATTCGCTTTGCTATATCTGCTATAAAGACACCATATCTGCTATAACCACTCTATATCTGCTATAAACACTCTATATCTGCTATAACCACACTATATCTGCTATAAAGACACCATATCTGCTATAACCACTCTATATCTGCTATAACCACTCTATATCTGCTATAACCACACTATATCTGCTATAACCACACTATATCTGCTATAAACACACTATATCTGCTATAAACACACCATATCTGCTATAAACACACTATATCTGCTATAATCACACTATATCTGCTATAAACACACCATATCTGCTATAACCACTCTATATCTGCTATAAACACTCTATATCTGCTATAAACACACTATATCTGCTATAAACACACACACTATATCTGCTATAAACACACTATATCTGCTATAAACACACTATATCTGCTATAAACACACTATATCTGCTATAATCACACTATATCTGCTATAACCAGACTCTATATCTGCTATAAACACACACACTATATCTGCTATAAACACACACACTATATCTGCTATAACCATTCTATATCTGCTATATAAACACACTATATCTGCTATAACCACACTATATCTGCTATAACACACACTATATCTGCTATAACCACACTATATCTGCTATAATCACACTATATCGGCTATAACCACACTATATCTGCTATAACCACACTATATCTGCTATAACCACACTAAATCTGCTATAATCACACTATGTATCTGCTATAACCACTCTATATCTGCTATAAACACTATATTTGCTATAACCACACTATATCTGCTATAAACACACACACTATATCTGCTATAACCACACTATATCTGCTATAAACACACACACTATATCTGCTATAAACACACTATATCTGCTATAAACACACACACTATATCTGCTATAAACACACACACTATATCTGCTATAAACACACACACTATATCTGCTATAACCACACTATATCTGCTATAAACACACACACTATATCTGCTATAACCACACTATATCTGCTATAAACACACACACTATATCTGCTATAAACACACTATATCTGCTATAAACACACACACTATATCTGCTATAAACACACTATATCTGCTATAACCACACACACTATATCTGCTATAAACACACACACTATATCTGCTATAAACACACACACTATATCTGCTATAACCACACTATATCTGCTCTAAACACACACACTATATCTGCTATAAACACACACACTATATCTCCTATAACCACACTATATCTGCAATAACCACACTATATCTGCTATAAACACATACACTATATCTGCTATAAACACATACACTATATCTGCTATAACCACACTATATCTGCTATAAACACACTATATCTGCTATAAACACATACACTATATCTGCTATAAACACATAC
Organism: Meda fulgida; assembly: GCA_030578275.1. NCBI lineage: Eukaryota > Metazoa > Chordata > Actinopteri > Cypriniformes > Leuciscidae > Meda > Meda fulgida. The sequence goes on from CM060629.1 coordinate 1,702,114, forward strand.
ACTATATCTGCTATAAACACATACACTATATCTGCTATAACCACACTAGATCTGCTATAAACACACTATATCTGCTATAATCACACTATATCTGCTATAAACACACTATATCTGCTATAAACACACTATATCTGCTATAATCACACTATATCTGCTATAAACACACTATATCTGCTATAACCAGACTCTATATCTGCTATAAACACACACACTATATCTGCTATAAACACACACACTATATCTGCTATAACCATTCTATATCTGCTATATAAACACACTATATCTGCTATAACCACACTATATCTGCTATAACACACACTATATCTGCTATAACCACACTATATCTGCTATAACACACACTATATCTGCTATAACCACACTATATCTGCTATAATCACACTATATCTGCTATAACCACACTATATCTGCTATAACCACACTATATCTGCTATAACCACACTAAATCTGCTATAATCACACTATGTATCTGCTATAACCACTCTATATCTGCTATAAACACTATATTTGCTATAACCACACTATATCTGCTATAAACACACACACTATATCTGCTATAACCACACTATATCTGCTATAAACACACACACTATATCTGCTATAAACACACTATATCTGCTATAAACACACTATATCTGCTATAAACACACACACTATATCTGCTATAAACACACACACTATATCTGCTATAAACACACACACTATATCTGCTATAACCACACTATATCTGCTATAAACACACACACTATATCTGCTATAACCACACTATATCTGCTATAAACACACACACTATATCTGCTATAAACACACTATATCTGCTATAAACACACACACTATATCTGCTATAACCACACTATATCTGCTATAACCACACACACTATATCTGCTATAAACACACACACTATATCTGCTATAACCACACTATATCTGCTATAACCACACACACTATATCTGCTATAAACACACACACTATATCTGCTATAAACACACACACTATATCTGCTATAACCACACTATATCTGCTATAAACACACACACTATATCTGCTATAACCACACACACTATATCTGCTATAAACACACTATATCTGCTATAAACACACACACTATATCTGCTATAACCACACTATATCTGCTATAACCACACACACTATATCTGCTATAAACACACACACTATATCTGCTATAACCACACTATATCTGCTATAACCACACACACTATATCTGCTATAAACACACACACTATATCTGCTATAAACACACACACTATATCTGCTATAACCACACTATATCTGCTATAAACACACACACTATATCTGCTATAAACACACACACTATATCTGCTATAACCACACTATATCTGCAATAACCACACTATATCTGCTATAAACACATACACTATATCTGCTATAACCACACTATATCTGCTATAACCACACTATATCTGCTATAAACACACTATATCTGCTATAACCACACTATATCTGCTATAAACACACACACTATATCTGCTATAACCACACACACTATATCTGCTATAAACACACTATATCTGCTATAACCACACTATATCTGCTATAACCACACACACTATATCTGCTATAAACACACACACTATATCTGCTATAACCACACTATATCTGCTATAACCACACACACTATATCTGCTATAAACACACACACTATATCTGCTATAAACACACACACTATATCTGCTATAACCACACTATATCTGCTATAAACACACACACTATATCTGCTATAAACACACACACTATATCTGCTATAACCACACTATATCTGCAATAACCACACTATATCTGCTATAAACACATACACTATATCTGCTATAACCACACTATATCTGCTATAACCACACTATATCTGCTATAAACACACTATATCTGCTATAACCACACTATATCTGCTATAAACACACCATATATGCTATAACCACACTATATCTGCTATAAACACACACACTATATCTGCTATAAACACTATGTCTGCTATAAACACATACACTATATCTGCTATAAACACACACACTATATCTGCTATAAACACTATGTCTGCTATAAACACATACACTATATCTGCTATAAACACATTATAAACACACTATATCTGCTATAACCAAACTATATCTGCTATAAACAAAAACACTATTTCTGCTATAGCCACACTATATCTGCTATAAACACACACACTATATCTGCTATAATCACACTATATCTGCTATAAACACACTATATCTGCTATAAACACATACACTATTTCTGCTATAAACACACGATATCTGCTATAGCCACACTATATCTGCTATAAACACAAACACTATATCTGCTATAAACACACACACTATTTCTGCTATAAACACACTATATCTGCTATAGCCACACTATATCTGCTATAAACACTATATCTGCTATAAACACACACACTATATCTGCTATAAGCACACACACTATATCTGCTGTACACTATATCTGCTATAAACACACTATGTCTGCTATAAACACACTATATCTGCTATAAATACACACTATATCTGCTATAACCACACACACTATATCTGCTGTACACTATATCTGCTATAAACACACTATATCTGCTATAAACACACACACTATATCTGCTGTACACTATATCTGCTATAAACACTATATCTGCTATAACCACACTATATCTGCTATAAACACACTATATCTGCTATAAACACACACTATATCTGCTATAAATACACACACTATATCTGCTATAAACACACTATATCTGCTATACCCACACTATATCTGCTATAACCACACTATATCTGCTATAACCACACTCTATATCTGCTGTAAACACACTATATCTGCTGTAAACACACTATATCTGCTGTAAACACTCTATATCTGCTATAACCACACTATATCTGCTATAATCACACTATATCTGCTATAACCACACTATATCTGCTATAACCACACTATATCTGCTATAATCACACTATATCTGCTATAACCACACTATATCTGCTATAACCACACTATATCTGCTATAACCACACTCTATATCTGCTGTAAACACACTATATCTGCTGTAAACACACTATATCTGCTGTAAACACTCTATATCTGCTATAACCACACTCTATATCTGCTGTAAACACACTATATCTGCTGTAAACACACTATATCTGCTGTAAACACACTATATCTGCTGTAAACACACTATATCTGCTATAACCACACTCTATATCTGCTATAACCACACTATATCTGCTATAAACACACACACTATATCTGCTATAATCACACTATATCTGCTATAAACACACACACTATATCTGCTATAATCACACTATATCTGCTATAAACACACTATATCTGCTATAAACACACGATATCTGCTATAAACACACACACTATTTCTGCTATAAACACACTATATCTGCTATAGCCACACTATATCTGCTATAGCCACACTATATCTGCTATAAACACTATATCTGCTATAAACACACACACTATATCTGCTGTACACTATATCTGCTATAAACACACACTATATCTGCTATAAACACACACACTATATCTGCTATAAACACACACACTATATCTGCTGTACACTATATCTGCTATAAACACACTATATCTGCTATAAACACTATATCTGCTATAACCACACTATATCTGCTATAACCACACTATATCTGCTATAAACACACTATATCTGCTATAAACACTATATCTGCTATAACCACACTATATCTGCTATAACCACACTATATCTGCTATAAACACTATTTCTGCTATAAACACACACTATATCTGCTATAAACACGCACACTATATCTGCTATAAACACTATATCTGCTATAACCACACTATATCTGCTATAAACACACTATATCTGCTATAAACACTATATCGGCTATAAACACACTATACCTGTTATAACCACACTATATCTGCTATAAACACTATATCTGCTATAACCACACTATATCTGCTATAACCACACTATATCTGCTAAAACCACACTATATCTGCTGTAACCACACTCTATATCTGCTATAACCACACTATATCTGCTATAAACGCACTATATCTGCTATATACACTATCTGCTATAAACACACTATATCTGCTATAAACACACTATATCTGCTATAAACACTATTTCTGCTATAAACACACTATATCTGCTATAAACACACTATAAACACTATATCTGCTATAATTCTGCTATAACCACACTATATCTGCTATAACCACACTATAAACACACTATATCTGCTATAAATCTGCTATAAACACACTATATCTGCTATAACCACACTATGCAAGTTTGTTGTTAGTATGCGTAGTACACTATGCGTTTCTGTAGTCCAAATGAGACATAAGAAAACTACAAATTTGACTTGCTTTACGGCAAGCGTTCAGTCTAAAGCCGCTGGATAAACAGCGAGTGTGCATGCGACAGTAGGCTAAATTATTTACGACAGCAGTAATGGACAATTCCGCTTCCAACCTGTAGGGGGACCGCAGAGGAAAAGTGCTTTAGTGTTGCTTTAAAATGCCCAACTTTACAGCAGAAAAACACGTTTACAGTCTAGTGCAAAAACAGGTTTTGGTCTATAAAACTAATTTTGCCCTTCATGGCGACTGTATTTTTTAATAACTCATCCGTTTAAATGATATCAAGCCTTAAAGTTCTGCATAATTAAGGGCGTGGCCACTTGAGTGACAGGTGGATTGCTGCTGATGTCACTACTAACCGTTTGTCTGTTAGCGTCACATCACCTCAGCTAATCGCCTCGCTGCACATTTTCGGTTGTCCAAGATGGCGACGGCCGGCTCCGCCCACTTTGGGCTTCAAAAATGCTCTTCAGAAACACTACGAACATATTATACAGTCTCTGGCTCAGACTAACGTGTGTTGTGTGTCAGTGTGGAGCTGCTGAACCGGTTCCTGACGTGTGTGAAGGAGAGCGGTGATGTGGATCAGGCCGTGGAGCTGGCGAAGATCTCCGCTGGCTTCTGTCTGCCTGACACACACACACTCATCCAGAGGGTCCAGCAGGAGTTCGAGCTCTCGGAGCAGCACAGGTACGTCTCAACCTACCTGGACGTTTCAGGTGAATAAGATGATAAAATAATGTGATCGTAATCTGGTCCTCCTGCAGGAGCATCTTGTCTGATCTGGAGATGCAGACCTTCAGCAGCGAGTAAACCCGAGGCGGAGTGGATGATCGCAGCAGCTGAATATCTGTGTGCAGCTCTTGCTTTTCTGTGTACTTCATGTTTGGTACATGCATAGGTGGAATTCTTACCACAAAAAAACTCAATAAAGAAATAGTTTAAGTGTTCCTGTTGTAATTAATTCCATCCTTTAAAACTCTTAACCCCCATCCCAGCAACATGTTCCCTCTCGGGTCAAAATGACCCGAAGCCCTGAAATTATACTGAATTTTTTTTTGTCCAGAAAGCTTATTTAATTTCATTTTTATTCTATTTAATGCAATTTTTTTTTTTTTTACATTTAAATTACTAGATGTGATCAATAAAGTCTTTTAAGGGTTTCACACATTCTTTTAACTTAAATTCAAAATACTTCACTATTTCATGCATAACCCTTTTAATTCAGCTCTAAATATCTTACATTTGGAGTCTTTGCCGACCTCTTGTGGAAAATAAATAATATAAGATGATATTTCATAACTCTTGCCACTAGATGGCCTTATATCTCTATATGGAGTAAATGAGCTGTTCCTCTGAGTCCTAAAGTCAGTTCTTCAGTACGTATTCAGATGTATAAAATCATTTTTTGGTAAAGTTTTAGCATTTTTTGTGTGTACTGAAGCATTCCATTCATTCCTAAGGGGGTCAAATTTACCCGTGAGGGAAGGATTTGTAACTTTTTTTTTAAATTCAACCACAAAACTCCTCGAATCCTTTCAATTGTTTGTGTATTGGTGGTTGAAATGCACAAAAGTTCTATGGACCCCTCTGATGAACACTCAATTTTTACAAATTTCAAAACAAATTTCCATGTCAAAATGACCTGAGGGAAGGATGAGGGTTTTTCTTAAAAAATATCTTGAATGTAACTCGACACCCGTGTCTCATTTAGTATGCGCGGTTCTATGAATATGCAGATGAGCCCCGCCTCCTCTCACTCACTCAGAGATCACTGGTTGACGAGCACACGTAGATCTGATTGGTTACAAGGTCGTTTGTGACGTCAGAAACACCAGCGATTTCAAGCCGTGTTTTCGAGACTGTCTTTGGTTCACTGCAGTTTTAAGCAGAAAATACTCAGCAATGCTGTCGACTTATGAACTTACACATGTGTGTCTTAAAGCATATTATAACACCACAGAGACACATAAACAACATTAACAGCTGGACATTCACCACAGGGGGACTTAAAATTAAACCGAACCCCTGCTAAACCAGATCTGACTGTTTTTAAAACTCACACATGCAAATAACTGAAATGCCATTCTTGTCAACAATCATGATTTATTGATCTCCGATACTGAATGAGAAAAGCATGGATTATTCTCAACAGTCTGGGTTAATAAACAACCAGTAAATGTATAGCTTTGAAACAGAAGCGTTACGCGTGAAACGGTGAACCGGTTTCCACCCGTGAGATGCGCCGCCACTGTCAAGATCAACCAAACCTTGAGATGCGTGTCTCCGCGTATATGAGGTGCAACTACTGGCTGCTCTGGATGGTCGGCCACTTAAGAACTGTTTTAAGGGCAAAGACTTCCTGCAAAATAATTCGGACAGATTTTTGGCTAGCACACAAAACTATTAATAAATTAATCAGCTGAGCAGAAGGCTCCGTTAACAGCGGGCAAATGACACACCTCGTAATCTCCATAGAGTGGGTGTGGCCAATGGGTGTGGCTAAGGTCATGTGGGTGTGGCTAAGGGGCCTGCGTGGTGCCCAACCCCACGGCATTAGCATACGCTGAGAGCAGGCTAATCACCTGCTTGGTTTCTAAAGTGAGCCGGGCTTCTTTGAGCCAGTCCTGCGCCACGCGCTGCGACTCGCCGCGTAGCTGGTTGATAAACTTCGCGGCTAGTTCCAGGTCTCCGCGTTCGATGCTGTACGTAGCGTAGGCGAGCAGCTTGAACGTGTCGAGATCGTCGGCCGCTAGTTTCGCCGGCGGCGCTTCTTGCTCTCTCTCGAACAGAAGGACGGACTGCAGGTAGGATAGGAAGTACTGGTAAAGGCTGTTGCGGGTCTCGTCGATGAGCGCCACGCGGCGCGCGAGCCGGCGGATGTCGTAGAAGCGCGCGCGGAGGCTAGCTTCGCTGTAGATGCCTCGGCTCAGAGACTCTTCGGGAATGGCGGTGGCTAACGCCTGGGCGAACTCGTTTTCCGCACAGGTTTGTTTGATGGCGAGCACGGCGCCCTCTAGAGGCTCGGTGGGGGAGTCGGCACCGGCGGACTTCAGCGTGTAGTTCAGAGCCTCTACGGAGAGCCACAACTGGTGAGCCTTGCGGGCCTCGTCCTCAGCCGTCACATGACCTTCGAGACAGGAGAGAACACGTCAATCCAAGGTCAACCCGGATGTGGATGAAGTTAAGAACTTATTATTAAATTAACTTAATATTAACAAGCATAATTGGCCTGGTACAAAATATTAAACGTCTCTATCAGACAACAGACAAGAACCATAATATAACAAAGAAATATAAAGTAAACTAAAGAAATACAATAAAAAAAAAATTAAATAAAAGTATATAAATGTGTTAACTGCCACGTCAAGCGTTTCATCTGTCATATAAATACCATTTTCCCTTGTTAATACAGGTAAAACTTCACATTCAGGAACATTTACAATCATAAAACATGTTCTGTGGTCATATCAAGACAAATCAGCATCTCAAACATCCTCTAGATGGATATACGCCATTAAGAGTTTTAAAGTGCACTCTCTTTACATTTAAGATATTTTGTTCTTAAAATCTTAACTTCAAAACACTTGAACAATGTAGAAAATTGTAATTCATTTGCAGAAAAAGGATTTAATCTCTTAAAGGCTTTTTGACTTGTAGTAAAGGTTAGGAAGACAGGTCACATTACTGTGCGGTGCGTTTAAAAAGACATCTGAGCTATAGATTGTGGGATTGCTTTGATAACGTTATCATTCGGTTTTCTGTCGAATAAATTACATTTTGAACAGAAAGACTCATAAAACATATCTAAACCATGCATCACAGACCATATTCCTCTCTCCCAGCCATGTGTGTGTGTTTGGAGAGTTTGCGAAGGCTTACTGTCGATGGCCTCCTCGATGCCCTTGAGACGGGCGTACGCCGCGTTCATGTCCAGCGTGAAGGTGTCCAGCTGCTCCTGGGTCAGCCTGCGGTAATGAGTCTCCTGCTCCATCATCTTACTGCTCAGGACCTGCACACACACACACCACACACACACACGCGCACACACACACGCGCACACACACACACGCGCACACACACACACGCACACACACACACGCACACGCGCACACGCACACGCGCACACACACACACACACACACCACACGCGCACACACACACGCGCACACACACACACACACACATACACACCACACCCCACACACACACACCACACGCACACACACACCACACGCGCACACACACACGCGCACACACACACACACACACATACACACCACACCCCACACACACACACACACCCACGCGCGCACACACACACACACACACGTTTAGATGGATATCATCCTCTCTTTTCGATACTGATTCTGCAGAAGTGGAGAACACTAGGGATAGTTATGGAAATGATGGATTAGTGATGCTACTAAAATGAAGTAGCATCAGAAACAGAAACACCAAAACTGAAAGTGATGTTTCATAAGTTCTATTATTGCTGTTATTGTTTCACCCTCTTCTCTAGTTTTAGGCCTAATAACATCTGGCACAGCAACTATCGATGAAAACTAGCCTTCGTGCTAATATGAGTATATACACTGAGTGCAATATAGTGCATATATTTATCAAAACGCTCGTTATTTTTCCATCTGACTGGAGTTTATGATCACTGAGCGGCTTTTCTGAGGTAAACGTGCCGTTATATAGTTTTATCTCGCGCATCCAATGAAAACAGCACTGACTAGAAGATGGATTCTTGGGATTCCGGAATCAAAATTGGTTGATGGAAGCAGAATGGAGTTGGCCATCCCAGTGCAGAACTGGTGTAACTGTTAAAGAAGGCTTGATGTGCATGTGTGCACCTCGTGAGCCTCCTGGCGCAGCTCGAGCTCCTGGACCTTCAGCACGTCCCTCAGGTGATCAGCGTGAGCCGCCGCCTGACGCCTCAGCTGAGTCCTCATCTCAGCCTCCAGCACCTCACGCAGCTCCTGGAGCTGACACACACACACACACACCACACGCACACACACACCACACACCCACACACACCACACACACCACACACACACAGACACACACCATACACACACCATACACACACCATACACACACCATACACACACCATACACACACCATACACACACCATACACACACCGCACACACACACGCACACACCACACGCACACACCACACGCACACACCACACGCACACACCACACGCACACACCACACGCACACACCACACGCACACACCACACGCACACACCACACGCACACACCACACGCACACACCACACGCACACACGCACACACACACACACACACAGACACACACACAGACACACACACACACACACTTAAGCTTTAAAGCTGCTCCACTTTTAGCAATTCAAATTTCATGCTATTAAATCTGCGTCAAAATTTCTCAAGGTGGAGTAATGATGCTGAAAATCCTAAATATTCACATATAATAATTGGAATAATATTTCACAATATTACCATTTTTTATTAAATAAATATATTTTTCTAAATGCATTGTTTAATATTTATTAAAAACTTCAAATTAAGTTTAATAAAAAAAATGGTTCCTTTACTTTGCTGGTCCCCTGCAGGTACTCTGTTGAATAACATCACTGCACCTACATGTCAACTAGCGCTCAGAGGACTAGCACTTCTAGGGTGAGTGGAATTAGTTGCAAAGTTACTTCTAGTCGACAGAATGTCTAAAGGGACCATCAAAATAAAGTGTTACCAACAACAACAACAACAACAACCAAAAATGCAATAATATCTGGAAATTATACGGTTATTATAATTGTACAAGAATTTCCAAGACAGGCATAATTGCATGCATGGCAAAGCCTCATTGATTGGTTTATCATTTTAAACTCATTCTTACCGATGCTACAAAGTCATTCTTACATTTGAAATTCTTAAAAAAATACATACTTTTGTACAGTACCGCTCAAAAGTGCAGACACATTACTGTTGAAGCGCGAGTGTGTTTAGCGCGAGTGTGTTTAGCGCGAGTGTGTTTAGCGCGAGTGTGTTTAGCGTGTCAGTGTTTAGCGTGTCAGTGTTTAGCGTGTCAGTGTTTAGCGTGTCAGTGTGTTTAGCGTGTCAGTGTGTTTAGCGTGTCAGTGTGTTTAGCGTGTCAGTGTGTTTAGCGTGTCAGTGTGTTTAGCGTGTCAGTGTGTTTAGCGTGTCAGTGTGTTTAGCGTGTCAGTGTGTTTAGCGTGTCAGTGTGTTTAGCGTGTCAGTGTGTGTAGCGTGTCAGTGTGTGTAGCGTGTCAGTGTGTGTAGCGTGTCAGTGTGTGTAGCGTCTGAGTGTGTAGCGTCTGAGTGTGTAGCGTCTGAGTGTGTAGCGTCTGAGTGTGTTAGCGTCTGAGTGTGTTAGCGTCTGAGTGTGTTAGCGTCTGAGTGTGTTAGCGTCTGAGTGTGTTAGCGTCTGAGTGTGTTAGCGTCTGAGTGTGTTAGCGTCTGAGTGTGTTAGCGTCTGAGTGTGTTAGCGTCTGAGTGTGTTAGCGTGCGAGTGTGTTTAGCGTGCGAGTGTGTTAGCGTGCGAGTGTGTTTAGCGTGCGAGTGTGTTAGCGTCTGAGTGTGTTAGCGTGCGAGTGTGTTAGCGTGCGAGTGTGTTTAGCGTGCGAGTGTGTTAGCGTGCGAGTGTGTTAGCATGAGTGGTTAGCGTGTGTGTGTGTGTGTTAGCGTGTTGCAGCACCTTCTTCTCCTGCTGGATCCTGATTTCCTCTCGGCTGTGCTCGAGTGCCGACACCACGGCTCTCTCCTGCGCTCTCTGGTCCTCCAGCTTCTGCTGCTCCAGCGCCGCCTCGATGTGGATCTGCTCGCGCACGCGCTGCTCTGCTAGCTCGCGGTTCAGCTGGTCGATGCGCCGGTGCGCGTGCGCGATCAGGGAGTTCAGGTCATCGGCGCTCAGCTTTCCCGCTGGCAAACACAGGAGAGCAGTGCTGGAACTAGGGTGGCTGCGGTTTCGTACGGTTTCGCATCATTGATCTATACAAGTACCGCTAGGGTTGGGTTTCGTCGATCGATAGTAAACAGGGCCATTCGTGTGTGAGATCTTACCGAGTCCCTTCCAGTTGGCCTGGATCTCAGGCGTGATGTTGGCGAGCTCCTGCTGGAACTGAGCTTTGGCCTCGTTCACCAGCTCACTGTACTGAGACACGACCTTCGCCTCGGACTGCGCCGTCTGCACCTGCACAACACACACACACACACAGCCACACACACCACACACACACACACACACACACACAGGTGTGAGACACACACTCCAGCCGGGACACACTGAAGGGATTACAGGCTCTATTCTCATTCATACAGTCGAACCAGCATGTATTCAGACTCCTTCAACATGTCTCACATTATCAGATTATTCACTATAGTTTAGAGGATGGTGATAAATATGAGCAGAACTCAGAGTTATTAAACCAGCTGATATTTGACTGGTTTTGTCCGTCCTTCTGTTAGACTCTCACACATGAATTATGATGAATATCTGTCAGCTGGTAAATTTAACTACACAATTAGATAATACCAGTTGAGCTCCACCAGTGACCAAGCAATGCTTCATGTTGTTCAGTCTGTGTGTAAAAGAGCATTAGCAGTTTCAGAAAAACACTGAAGAAAACATGATCAGCTCAAAGTGGCGGAAGGATTTTTGGCCCCAGATGTTTATAAATGTCACTGGTAGTCACTGTATGAAGAGTTTTGGGGTATAATGTCACAGTTTACTTTCTTTTATTCCCTTAAGTTTAATAAACATATGAGCTCTGTGATTGGTTCTTGCTAAAATGAAGCCGTTTGTATCCGAGAAGTCTCTGGAAGTCCCAATCCACGCTTCCATCACGACTAGGCTGCATTATTGCACCTCCATCTACTACGGTATAGCTAAAACTCAAATGTATCATTTACAAATGGTTCAAAATGCAGATGCACGATTTTTTAACTACATTGGTAGCCAGTTAATTATATAATCGAGTTTAAACCCCTATTACTGGTCAAACGCAGAGCTATCTGTGTACTTCTCTACACCACTATAATCCCTCACAGGTTTATAAGGGCTGAAGATCATAACTTGCTCCACATTCCCAGAACGGGCTTAAAGGCTCGGGGCCAGATTTTCTGTGGCTCGTCACACTTTTTTTAATACATTGTAATGTCTTGTTTGGTTCTTCTCTGTTTCCTTTTATCTGTTATCTTAAGGTATTTTTATTGTGTACTGTACAGCACTTTTGGTCAGCCTTGTTGCTGTCATTAAATGTGCTTTAGAAATAAACTAAACTGATTTTGTTCTCCTCACTTACGTAAATTAACTATAGTGTCCTGCACCCACTAGTAACAAAATATCACAAATGATATCTGGTAGGGCTGTTGGAACTAATTCCAAAATTCAAATATTAAAAAAAAGCAATACTATTCGAATATTGCTTTATGTATATTTTTTATTTGTTTTTATATGCAATCTTGCCTTTCTCGCCGCCTCGGGGTCCGTGTATCATCCGATCATTTCATTTCCAATTTGAAATGGAAATTCGTTGTTGTTACACGCTCTGTCCACTAGAGGGACATTACAATAAACGTTTTATTCGAGCTGAATATGGTTGAAGCGCTTCCGATTGTTTTCGGCTAATATCTCCACGAAAACACCACCAAAAAATGTATATCGTTCTTTTCAGTTCGACAATTTGAAATGAAATTTGAAATGAAATAAGCAGAAACGAGAAAACGGCTCCGTTATTCATTTTTTAGTTTTTTTTTTTAGAAAACGAGATTTCGGTTTGATTGTTCATTCTTTAGTTCTTCACAGGCAAAAAACGAATAAATGACATGCTTTTGTTTCGTCTGATGAACAATAAAGCTTTCGAATCGTAACACAATTGTGCACGTTATCCACGCTGTATCATCATAACAATACTGTCAAAAATGGTAAATGTTTAACGACGTAAAAAAGCACCCGTGATGCGAAAAACGCAAATATCTCAGCGAGAACTCCACGGATTCGGCGAGCTCGTCGTGTCGAACTGAAAAGAACGATATACATTTTTTTGTTGGTGTTTTCGCGGAGATATTAGCCGAAAACAATCGGAAGCGCTTCAACCATATTCAGCACGAATAAAACGTCTATTGTAATGTCCCTCTAGTGGACAGAGCGTGTAACAACAACCACATGCTATAGTGGCATTGGCGATCCATAAGCCTGTGTGATGTCGTAAATATTAATAATTGGATGAATTTGAGCATTTACTATTCAAATATTATTCGAATATTAAATGAGGAACGGAATTCGTATTATAGAGGAAGATTGACAGGCCTAATATCTGGTGTCTGAATATGTTTTGGTTTGACTGATGTAGCGGTGTCTTCAGAGCGCATTAGCAGTCAGATCCAGATCCTCACCTTGGTTACGACCCTGTCCAGATCCACGATCATGCTGTGCAGGTTCTCCTCCGCCGCCAGGATCTGGGGCCTCGCAGAGGCAATCTTGCTTTGTTTTGCGCTGTTGATCACTTCCCGAAGCTTTTCAAGCTCTCCTCTGAACATACACAGAACAGGAATAAACCAAACTGTACGACTAAGCCTTTCTCTGTGTTATTTGATGTTGGCACACACACACACTCACTCACTCACTCACTCACTCACTCACTCACTCACTCACTCACTCACTCACTCACTCACTCACTCACTCACTCACTCACTCACTCACTCACTCACTCACTCACTCACTCACTCACTCACTCACTCACTCACTCACTCACTCACTCTGAATTTCTGACAAAAATAACTAGATTGCGATACATACACAGCCGTTTTTGAAAAAAGAATAAAATAAAAATCAATACTATTATTCATCAAGGATGCATTAAATTGATCAAAAGTGACAGGAAAGACATTTATAATGTTACAAAAGATTATATTTCAGATAAATTATGTTCTTTTGAACTTTCTATTCATCAAAATAATCCTGAAAAAAATTGTACACGACGAGCATCAGATCCTCATATTCTCCTGGTTTCTGAAGGATCATGTGACACTGAAGACTGGAGTAATGATGCTGAAACTCAGCTTTGATCACAGGAATAAATTGCACTTTACTAGATATTCACATAGAAAACAGCAGATTTAAATAAAAACTGTAATATTGTGAAATATTATGATTATGTATTTTTAATAAATAAATGAAGCCTTGGTGAGCAGAAGAAACTTCTTTTAAAAACATAATAAATCGTGTGTGTGTGTGTGTGTGAGTGTGTGTGAGTGTGATGATCTCACTTGGCTTTCAGCAGGGCGTCTCCAGCCTCATCCACAGCTCTGGTTCTCTCGCTCAGAGCTTCAGTCAGAGCTTTCCACTGAGCAGACTTCTCATCTGGAGGAGTCTATACACACACACACACACACACGCGTGTAAGACTAGCAGAAAACAGCTCGTCACAGCCTCAGACGTCTCACACACGGACCACACACAACGTTTTCTCATTATATATTTGTTTATGTTTGATCTACTCTGCTCTGATTGGTCAATGACTCAGTCTGTTGTGATTGGTCTACTCTGCTCTGATTGGTCAGGTGACCCAGTCTGTCGTGATTGGTCTACTCTGCTCTGATTTGTCAGATGACCCAGTCTGTTGTGATTGGTCTACTCTGCTCTGATTGGTCAGATGACCCAGTCTGTTGTGATTGGTCTACACTGCTCTGATTGGTCAGATGGCCCAGTCTGTTGTGATTGATCTACTCTGGTCTGATTGGTCAGATGACCCAGTCTGTTGTGATTGGTCTACCCTGCTCTGATTGGTCAGATGATCCAGTCTGTTGTGATTGGTCTACTCTGCTCTGATTGGTCAGATGACCCAGTCTGTTGTGATTGGTCTACCCTGCTCTGATTGGTCAGATGACCCAGTCTGTTGTGATTGGTCTACCCTGCTCTGATTGGTCAGATGATCCAGTCTGTTGTGATTGGTCTACTCTGCTCTGATTGGTCAGATGACCCAGTCTGTTGTGATTGGTCTACTCTGCTCTGATTGGTCAGATGACTCAGTCTGCTGTGATTGGTCTACTCTGCTCTGATTGGTCAGATGACCCAGTCTGTCGTGATTGGTCTACTCTGCTCTGATTGGTCAGATGACCCAGTCTGTCGTGATTGGTCTACTCTGCTCTGATTTGTCAGATGACCCAGTCTGTTGTGATTGGTCTACTCTGCTCTGATTGGTCAGATGACCCAGTCTGTCGTGATTGGTCTACTCTGCTCTGATTTGTCAGATGACCCAGTCTGTTGTGATTGGTCTACTCTGCTCTGATTGGTCAGGTGACCCAGTCTGTCGTGATTGGTCTACTCTGCTCTGATTGGTCAGATGACTCAGTCTGCTGTGATTGGTCTACTCTGCTCTGATTGGTCAGATGACCCAGTCTGTTGTGATTGGTCTACTCTGCTCTGATTGGTCAGGTGACCCAGTCTGTCGTGATTGGTCTACTCTGCTCTGATTTGTCAGATGACCCAGTCTGTTGTGATTGGTCTACTCTGCTCTGATTGGTCAGATGACTCAGTCTGTTGTGATTGGTCTACTCTGCTCTGATTGGTCAGATGACCCAGTCTGTTGTGATTGGTCTACTCTGCTCTGATTTGTCAGATGACCCAGTCTGTTGTGATTGGTCTACACTGCTCTGATTGGTCAGATGGCCCAGTCTGTTGTGATTGGTCTACTCTGCTCTGATTGGTCAGATGACCCAGTCTGTTGTGATTGGTCTACCCTGCTCTGATTGGTCAGATGATCCAGTCTGTTGTGATTGGTCTACTCTGCTCTGATTGGTCAGATGACCCAGTCTGTTGTGATTGGTCTACCCTGCTCTGATTGGTCAGGTGACCCAGTCTGTTGTGATTGGTCTACCCTGCTCTGATTGGTCAGATGATCCAGTCTGTTGTGATTGGTCTACTCTGCTCTGATTGGTCAGATGACCCAGTCTGTTGTGATTGGTCTACCCTGCTCTGATTGGTCAGATGACCCAGTCTGTTGTGATTGGTCTACCCTGCTCTGATTGGTCAGATGATCCAGTCTGTTGTGATTGGTCTACTCTGCTCTGATTGGTCAGATGACCCAGTCTGTTGTGATTGGTCTACTCTGCTCTGATTGGTCAGATGACTCAGTCTGCTGTGATTGGTCTACTCTGCTCTGATTGACAGACCAGTCTGTCGTGATTGGTCTACTCTGCTCTGATTTGTCAGATGACCCAGTCTGTTGTGATTGGTCTACTCTGCTCTGATTGGTCAGATGACCCAGTCTGTCGTGATTGGTCTACTCTGCTCTGATTTGTCAGATGACCCAGTCTGTTGTGATTGGTCTACTCTGCTCTGATTGGTCAGGTGACCCAGTCTGTCATGATTGGTCTACTCTGCTCTGATTTGTCAGATGACCCAGTCTGTTGTGATTGGTCTACACTGCTCTGATTGGTCAGATGACCCAGTCTGCTGTGATTGGTCTACTCTGCTCTGATTGGTCAGATGACCCAGTCTGTCGTGATTGGTCTACTCTGCTCTGATTGGTCAGATGACTCAGTCTGCTGTGATTGGTCTACTCTGCTCTGATTGGTCAGGTGACCCAGTCTGTTGTTATTGGTCTACTCTGCTCTGATTGGTCAGATGACCCAGTCTGTTGTGATTGGTCTACTCTGCTCTGATTGGTCAGATGACCCAGTCTGTTGTGATTGGTCTACTCTGCTCTGATTGGTCAGATGACTCAGTCTGCTGTGATTGGTCTACTCTGCTCTGATTGGTCAGATGACCCAGTCTGTTGTGATTGGTCTACTCTGCTCTGATTGGTCAGATGACCCAGTCTGTCGTGATTGGTCTACTCTGCTCTGATTTGTCAGATGACCCAGTCTGTTGTGATTGGTCTACTCTGCTCTGATTGGTCAGGTGACCCAGTCTGTCGTGATTGGTCTACTCTGCTCTGATTGGTCAGATGACTCAGTCTGCTGTGATTGGTCTACTCTGCTCTGATTGGTCAGATGACCCAGTCTGTTGTGATTGGTCTACTCTGCTCTGATTGGTCAGATGACCCAGTCTGTCGTGATTGGTCTACTCTGCTCTGATTTGTCAGATGACCCAGTCTGTTGTGATTGGTCTACTCTGCTCTGATTGGTCAGGTGACCCAGTCTGTCGTGATTGGTCTACTCTGCTCTGATTGGTCAGATGACTCAGTCTGCTGTGATTGGTCTACTCTGCTCTGATTGGTCAGATGACCCAGTCTGTTGTGATTGGTCTACTCTGCTCTGATTGGTCAGGTGACCCAGTCTGTCGTGATTGGTCTACTCTGCTCTGATTTGTCAGATGACCCAGTCTGTTGTGATTGGTCTACACTGCTCTGATTGGTCAGGTGACCCAGTCTGCTGTGATTGGTCAGATGGCCCAGTCTGTTGTGATTGGTCTACTCTGCTCTGATTGGTCAGATGACCCAGTCTGTCGTGATTGGTCTACACTGCTCTGATTGGTCAGATGACCCAGTCTGTTGTGATTGGTCTACTCTGCTCTGATTTGTCAGATGACCCAGTCTGTTGTGATTGGTCTACACTGCTCTGATTGGTCAGGTGACCCAGTCTGCTGTGATTGGTCAGATGGCCCAGTCTGTTGTGATTGGTCTACTCTGCTCTGATTGGTCAGATGACTCAGTCTGCTGTGATTGGTCTACTCTGCTCTGTTTGGTCAGGTGACCCAGTCTGTTGTGATTGGTCTACTCTGCTCTGATTTGTCAGATGACCCAGTCTGTTGTGATTGGTCTACTCTGCTCTGATTGGTCAGATGACCCAGTCTGTTGTGATTGGTCTACACTGCTCTGATTGGTCAGATGACTCAGTCTGCTGTGATTGGTCTACTCTGCTCTGATTGGTCAGGTGACCCAGTCTGTTGTTATTGGTCTACTCTGCTCTGATTGGTCAGATGACCCAGTCTGTTGTGATTGGTCTACACTGCTCTGATTGGTCAGATGGCCCAGTCTGTTGTGATTGGTCTACACTGCTCTGATTGGTCAGATGGCCCAGTCTGTTGTGATTGGTCTACTCTGCTCTGATTGGTAAGATTACTCAGTCTGCTGTGATTGGTCTACTCTGCTCTGATTGGCCAGATGGCCCAGTCTGCTGTGATTGGTCTACTCTGCTCTGATTGGCCAGATGGCCCAGTCTGCTGTGATTGGTCTACTCTGCTCTGATTGGTAAGATTACTCAGTCTGTTGTGATTGGTCTACTCTGCTCTGATTGGTCAGATGACCCAGTCTGTTGTGATTGGTCTACACTGCTCTGATTGGTCAGATGGCCCAGTCTGTTGTGATTGGTCTACTCTGCTCTGATTGGTAAGATTACTCAGTCTGCTGTGATTGGTCTACTCTGCTCTGATTGGCCAGATGGCCCAGTCTGCTGTGATTGGTCTACTCTGCTCTGATTGGCCAGATGGCCCAGTCTGCTGTGATTGGTCTACTCTGCTCTGATTGGCCAGATGGCCCAGTCTGCTGTGATTGGTCTACTCTGCTCTGATTGGCCAGATGGCCCAGTCTGCTGTGATTGGTCTACTCTGCTCTGATTGGTCAGATGACTCAGTCTACTGTGATTGGTCTACTCTGCTCTGATTGGCCAGATGGCCCAGTCTGCTGTGATTGGTCTACTCTGCTCTGATTGGCCAGATGGCCCAGTCTGCTGTGATTGGTCTACTCTGCTCTGATTGGTCAGATGACTCAGTCTGTTGGGATTGGTCTACTCTGCTCTGATTGGTCAGATGACTCAGTCTGCTGTGATTGGTCTACTCTGCTCTGATTGGCCAGATGGCCCAGTCTGCTGTGATTGGTCTACTCTGCTCTGATTGGTCAGATGACTCAGTCTGTTGTGATTTGTCTACTATGCTCTGATTGGTCAGATGACTCAGTCTGTTGTGATTGGTCTACTCTGCTCTGATTGGTCAGATGACTCAGTCTGTCGTGATTGGTCTACACTGCTCTGATTGGTCAGATGACCCAGTCTGTTGTGATTGGTCTACTCTGCTCTGATTTGTCAGATGACCCAGTCTGTTGTGATTGGTCTACACTGCTCTGATTGGTCAGATGGCCCAGTCTGTTGTGATTGGTCTACTCTGCTCTGATTGGTCAGATGACTCAGTCTGCTGTGATTGGTCTACTCTGCTCTGTTTGGTCAGGTGACCCAGTCTGTTGTGATTGGTCTACTCTGCTCTGATTTGTCAGATGACCCAATCTGTTGTGATTGGTCTACTCTGCTCTGATTGGTCAGA
The DNA here is from genome assembly GCA_030578275.1 of Meda fulgida. Classification (NCBI taxonomy): domain Eukaryota; kingdom Metazoa; phylum Chordata; class Actinopteri; order Cypriniformes; family Leuciscidae; genus Meda; species Meda fulgida. Next base: position 1,721,816 of record CM060629.1, read on the forward strand.
TGACCCAGTCTGTTGTGATTGGTCTACACTGCTCTGATTGGTCAGATGACTCAGTCTGCTGTGATTGGTCTACTCTGCTCTGATTGGTCAGGTGACCCAGTCTGTTGTTATTGGTCTGCTCTGCTCTGATTGGTCAGATGACCCAGTCTGTTGTGATTGGTCTACACTGCTCTGATTGGTCAGATGGCCCAGTCTGTTGTGATTGGTCTACTCTGCTCTGATTGGTAAGATTACTCAGTCTGTTGTGATTGGTCTACTCTGCTCTGATTGGTCAGATGACCCAGTCTGTTGTGATTGGTCTACACTGCTCTGATTGGTCAGATGGCCCAGTCTGTTGTGATTGGTCTACTCTGCTCTGATTGGTAAGATTACTCAGTCTGCTGTGATTGGTCTACTCTGCTCTGATTGGCCAGATGGCCCAGTCTGCTGTGATTGGTCTACTCTGCTCTGATTGGTCAGATGACTCAGTCTACTGTGATTGGTCTACTCTGCTCTGATTGGCCAGATGGCCCAGTCTGCTGTGATTGGTCTACTCTGCTCTGATTGGCCAGATGGCCCAGTCTGCTGTGATTGGTCTACTCTGCTCTGATTGGTCAGATGACTCAGTCTGTTGGGATTGGTCTACTCTGCTCTGATTGGTCAGATGACTCAGTCTGCTGTGATTGGTCTACTCTGCTCTGATTGG
>CM060629.1:1727500-1750000 GCA_030578275.1 Meda fulgida
TCACTTTTTAATTTGAATTACTGAAATGAACTTTTGCACGATATTCTAATTTTGAGTTTCACCTGTAGCTATCACCTTAAATATTTATACTATACAGACCTAGAAACATTTTATTACAGCTGAGGTGTTATTTCTAATAGTAGACTTCAATTATTGCCGTTATGCCATAATTCCCAATAATTCTATATCTCTCAGTGCATTAAATCAAGGGAAATCTGCATGATCTCTGCATTTCAGTTTGGTTTGTGTAAAATGCACTGCCTCCGTGAAGACCAACAACTAAAACATTAACTTCTTCTCATATAATAGCACCCTGATGCGTGATTAAACGTATTAAACTGCTCTGTCTTGTAATCCTTCACCTACTGAACCTCAGGACGGCCACTAGCACATGCCATGATCATTCAAATAAAAATCACCTCATCTATTATATACAGAGATGTGTGCCTTAAAGTGTGGTCACATTTAATCAATTGTGTGCAAACTCCAGTGATTTTAAAAGGAATCGAGTCTAAAAGGAATTTCGCTCGTGTTCAAGTTAATTTGTTTTTCCTGGTATTTTCTCAATAAAGATAATTAGAGACAATTTTCAGAGACTCCTGAAGTTTCTGATATTCTTCATATTCTGTGGTCAGTTCCCGGCAGTGACAGAAATCCTCTATACAATCAGTTTACATTGATTTTTACCTTTTATGGGCACTTTTACCTTTATAAATCCATTTTTTTTAACCTAATTAAACATATGCAAAATCTTTTGTGTCAAATTCTTACATGTAATCCATAAATTGTATTAGAATAATAAGACACAATAGGGCTATTAACAATCAAATAAAATCAGTATCAACAAAATGCATGTTTGCACTGCAGGGTAACACAGAAGCTGCATCTTTTACACAGACTGTATAATGCAGATCAGACGGACATCAATGTGTTTAACCTGCAGTTACACATGCAGAAATAATGTGCTGATGTTTTAAACGTTGAATATTGATATTTTAAATTTAGAAAAAGAAAAAATACTTTAAATGTGAAATTAAGTCACTGTTAATGCTGTGTTGAGTTGAGTCACTAATGAGTGAGTCGTTGAATCATTCACTCAACCTATTCGTTCACTCAGTAATGAAACACCGTTTCGTTCACTCAGTAATGAAACACCGATTCGTTCACTCAGTAATGAAACACCGATTCGTTCACTCAGTAATGAAACACCGATTCGTTCACTCAGTAATGAAACACCGATTCGTTCACTCAGTAATGAAACACCGTTTCGTTCACTCAGTAATGAAACACCGTTTCGTTCACTCAGTAATGAAACACCGATTCGTTCACTCAGTAATGAAACACCGATTCGTTCACTCAGTAATGAAACACCGATTCGTTCACTCAGTAATGAAACTGTGTGTCGCTCAGAGACGTGAAACAGTCCTGTGGCTTGTTTCAAACTATTTTCATTTGCGAAAACAGGCGATATTGTGTCTAAAATGTACAAGTCACATAATATTAGCTACTTATTGATTTTATATAACAGTTCAAATAACATCACATTTGTAATCAGGCTGATGTTAACTATATTAAATGATATAAATATTAAAGAGGTATTTTTGCCCCTTATCTTGAATATTGGGGTCATTATAAAGGATTGTAATAGAGTAAATCCCGCAGTGAAAGCGTGCGCTGTAAATGCACTAGCCTAACCCACTACACTACATTACAGTGTACGAGTGCGACTCTAGATGTGTGTTAGTGAAGCGAGGGACATTCTGGACAATGTCAGATCACACATCGATAAAACCAGTAGCGGCTCCTGGCCGTAAATGTAGGTAGGGCAGATTCTGGGTCTTAGCGCTAGTTTATGATAAACATTTTGTACGCTTTATATTCTAAATGCTGAACACATCAGACACACATGTGGCTGAATTCTAATGTCCTTGCGTTATTCAGCTTGAGTGCCGAAGACGGTACTTTCGACAACACTATTCCACACACACTTGCAGTCTTTACGCCTACTTGGGCCAAATAGAGGAAATACGTCATGCTAGTAGACAAGTGGTCAAGAGCACAGACCGCAAGTGTGTGTATTTGGACAAGGCGTGAGTGTGCGTCTGGCTCACCCTGGAGTGTGTGACTCGGTGCCGGAGCTGCTTCTGCCGGTGCCGCTGCCTCCACAGGCGTCGGGTCAGACCTCGAGGCTTGAGCTTTCGGCTGCTTGGACTCCTTCAGTGCTTCTGACACCGAGGAGATTTGCAGGGGTTGGATCTTTCCCTATTAAAAGAAGAATCCCTGTTCATCACTGATGGCCTACATCCATCTGACAGAAGCATTGACTCCTGTAGACTGAGCAGGTCATACGCATGTGCACGCCAGCGGTGTTTTCACAGACTCACGGTTTTTAAGTTTGCGCGGAGATGATACAGTTGTTCAAAATGTTTCAACGCTTGCACCTTGGAAACTATTTCAAAGTTTGCGTTCTCGAGCACCCCCCAGCGTGAGTTTTTCAAGGCGACCGTTATTTAGAACCTGTCACTTTAATGTTTCCATGGTGACGCGTCATTGCTTGTCACGTGACACAGCGCAACCACAACACAGCGCTGAGTGAATGATGATCTGCTTTTATGTAATTTTTCCTTTTTTATTGAAAATATTCACACATGTATTAGCTATAGCATGAAACACTGATATTCCGGTTGTCAAATATGTGCAAGTGGATGTGTTGTGGATGTGACCTTTAAAACGATCGCGTTAGTTGAGCTGTATGCGCGATGCGCGGCGCCATGTTGGTTTGTGCCACAGTTCAGAGAATCGAATCTGTTGGATTTACAACACGGCAATTTCTCCACTTCTCACGAAATACATGACAGTAAGTGGGAGAAGAATAGAGTAAAGCTACTTACACAATGTGTATCCGACATGAATAAAATGTGTCGTCTTATTATGGAAAAGATTATTATTGCCGCTTCCATAGACATCAGTGTGTATTTTACAAACTCAAAATCATTGTTTTGCTAGTACTTATGTGTATTTAAATGTCTGAAACCTAAAATAAACATTATGTGGTTGAAAACACTGAATAGTTGTGATATATTGAAGCACTGAGCGCGTCCGTCTCTGGCTCAGCGCCAGCCAACGCGCGAAAGCACGTTTGAATTTAGCAGTTGATCACGTGATGCACTGACCGCTCTAATCACACCGGTGTGATCGTACGTGCGAAAGGGTTTAGGGCCCTATTTTAACGATCTGAAACGCAAGTATCAAACGGGAAACGCAAGTAACTCTGTGTGCGGATGTGTTTGTCTGAAGCCGCTACATTACTCATAGCTGTGGTTTTGGGCGTAACGTGCAATAAACCAATCAGAGCGTCATCTCCCATTCCCTTTAAGAGCAGGCGCGCTTGTTCCATGGCAGATCGCTATCATAACGGCGGATATGCAGGAGCGTTCACAGCGAGGAGACCGGCGTTCTCGTCAGGGCCGTAAAACACAGAGACATTGTATGTGGACGGAGAAACAGGTTAAACAGGCGTATAATAATTTGGGTTAATGTGTAAACTAGATTATGCCTATTTTTCACATCTTCATGGACACCACAAAGATTTCCCTCATGCGGTAATATTTTTCCTTGTAATTATGTATGATTTGAATGCTTTGATTTGAACTGCTGCGTCTGTGTAGATGAGAGAAGTGTGTGCGTTGTGCACACGCTACATTATGGCCGAGCATGCACCCTTAAAATAGCATCTGATTATTTTTTTCTGGAACTGTAAAAAAGCAGCAGGGAACGTTTGCGCCGGAACACGCCTCCTCTTTTCCCTGAAAGGTTCATTCCCTAATTTGCCGACGTGCGTCTGTGAGGGAAATGTGTGTCGGGTGCAAAATAGGAATGATACATGCGTCGCTGTACAAAGTCCATTGCGCTGGGTGCAAGATAGGCCCTGAAAGTTTTCAGTAAAACAGTGTTGCTGTAAAGCCAAACAATCTCTGTTACTGTAATCTCCTGTTATCACTTTAAAGCTGCTGTGAAACGCTCTATATAGTTAAAAGCGCTGTATAAATGAGGTGACTGAAGCACAGAGTCTGAATCCCTCAATGACGGTCTCCGGTCTAAGAACTGCAGACAGGAAAAGTGAAAGTGAGAGTGACTCTTACTGGTTTCTTCAGTAAAGGAGCGGGTGGAGGAGCGGGCGGCCCAAGCGCCATCTCAAACACTTGATCAGAGTAAGGAACGCTCTTCTCCACATTAGCTCGAAACTTCGGATCCCACTTGGCATAGAGGATCGTCCCGCCGACACCGCCGCCCACCGTCAGAACACTGGCGGCCACGATCTTCCCGGCAGAAGATCTGTGGAGAAAAAAACTCCGGTTTGAGATAATTATGGCCGGTACATTTTCTTAAGTCAACGGTCATTGGCATGCTAATGTACTATGTGTTAAAACACCCAACATTTAAAAAAATCAGTCAGCAATATGGTTGTGCGTTTAGGGTTTGACGTGGTACCCGGAGTCTCCAGCTGTGGCGTATCTGCGGCAGTGCTGGAACGGGTGGGCCGACACTTTACCACACTGCAGAGAAACACACACACACATTACCATCTCACACACACTACATTAGATCATCAACTACAGCATTCAATATTCAAGAGACCTTTCTTTTACACTGAGCACAACCACTGTTTTACATCGATTAATAACAATTAGCCACTCATTTCAGATTTAAATGTTGTTCAGTTAAAGCAGGTTTATGAAATATGCATATATATATAATTGGTGGCTCTCAAAACAAGAAATCATCATTGTGTATCAGACATTGAGTAAAACGCAATAAAAACACAATGAATGAATGAACAGCGGTTACTAAAATTTCGTTTCGATTTCTTCAATGTCAGTAAGACAATTGAAAGTTTATCAGCTTCTTTCCACAGCATCGATTATTCATTATACTGATACACTCATTTGCATGAAAGCGCCATGGTGAACGTGACGTCAGCGTTTGTGTGGGAAACTTTCTGAACTTTTCAATGACAAGGTCACGTCCTTCTATTGGACAAAACCAATAAACAGTTCACGGTCTGTAGTATAGATCTACGCTTAAAATGTTCTACGTGAACAGGATGCTAGTTAAAACTTTTAAAATGTAAGTAAAGGCGAATACAAGTAAAAACTAAAGATTTTCAGACAGCTGTTGGCTAGCTTGTGTCAGAAAATATGAATCATACAAAGCCCGCCCATTTTTACGCAGTGTACATCCTAGGTTTTTATTGGTGGAAGGGGGCGTCACTCACTTTATCGTGAGATTTCATTGGTTCGACGGACTGCCTATCATATTATAAACGCCTCTTTCGACCCCACGATACGTCGTTGGACGTACAACAGAGTTCTATACCGGTGCGCCACCTAAACTACAAATAACAAACCTCAATTGATGAAATCCTCAACTCATTCCGGTTTAGTTTAATATAATCCCCGGTTAAGTAAATAACTACGCAAGGGGTTAGTGTTAACCGTGATTGAACACGACACGAGTCATCGGGCCTCGCAGTGGGTCACTGAATGACCGCTCGCGCAGGATAAACTCACCCGCGCTGCTGCACGCGCCCCTTTCCAACACACGCGCAGCATGATTCTGAGTCCCGGACTGAAGATCAGAAATAAGCGACCCGTTTCAGCAAAACATTATCAATGTGATCAACCTCGACAGCGACTAGCCCCAGCACACAGATGATCAGCTCCAGCAGCAGCACTGATGGTGCGCGGTGTGACAGAGCAGCGCATGCGCAGTAGGCACGCCCAACGTCAACATACGTCACGAGCTCGGAGAAGAGAAAATACTCAGATGCGAAATTCATAGGCAATGCAATTATACTCATTATTCCATTAAATACGCAGATTATAGAACGCTTGGAGCTTTCGTTGAGGCAGCTGAGGTATAGAGGTAACACTTTATTTTACAGTGTCCATGTTACATGTACTTACCACAGTTAATTATGCATAATTACATGCACTAACTCTCAACCCAATCCTACCTAACCCTATAGCCAGTACATGTAGTTTATTAATATTACTCAGTACTTAAATATATAATTACTCTGTAACAATGACACCTTAAAATAAAGTGTAACCCACTTTATTTTAGTGTCTTTCTTACGTTACATGTAGTTAGTAATTATTACTAATTGTGCTTAATTACATGCAACTAACCTAAACCACAACCTAATCCTAACCCTATAGTATGTATATGTAGTTAATTTAATATTAATCCGTGCTTAAATGTATAATTACACTGTAACACGGACACCTTAAAATAGTGGGTAACACTTTATTTTACAGTGTCCATGTTACATGTGCTTACCATAGTAATGACAGTAAATTATGCATAATTACATGTAACTAACCCTATAGTAAGTACATGTAGTTAATTAATATTGTTCAGTGCTTTTACATCGTAACAATTACATCATAAAAAAGTGTAACCAAATAGTGTTATAGTGTAATTATGCATTTAAGAATTAACTACATGCACTTACACTATATGGTTAGTTGTATGTAATTATGCAAGTACAGGTAACATGTAAAATAGTTACCGAAAGATCTTTCTGTAATTTTATTATATTTTCACCAATATTTATTTTGATGAGGGTGGTGGATTTTAGGCAAATCTCACTTGGTCGCAATTTACCCTAAAAAAAATCAATATATCCAGCATAAAGTCAGGAAAAATGTTTATTTTTATTAATTTGCACTGTGGCGTTGTTTTTATCACAATTGAACCCTAAATTATCATAAGAACAATGCAAAATGCTGTAGTCTCATTCTCATTAGTACTGTAATATGAAAAATATTAATATGAAAATATAACAAACATAACAATAACTGTCTAGTATTTTGGGTGCTACCATGGTGAGTTATTGTAAGAGGCATATAAGGTGAGGTTGCAATGAAGTTTCCTGCATGTAAATGACCATTTCTGCAGTAATTAATGTGTGTGTTAATTCATATTTACTATATTATATGTACCATTGATCTATATAGCATGTATATTCAACTAAATGGTTGTGACTTGACAAAACTGAGCGGATCCACATTGTAACACCGGTGAGAAAACGGGACTTTATTGAATTGAACATCATTACAGGGATAAGCTCCCAAATCACTTTTAGACTCTGACAAACAGCAGAAGTCAAAGGGGTAAAGTCTGTATTAGTGTTAATGGCAAAAAATGCTGTTCGAAAAATAATAAAAAACGAACATGCTTCAACAAGACGATAACATAAAAAGCAGATGGAGCCATGAGGAACTGCATGTCGAAAGCCATTTTTAAGTGTGCACAGGGAAGTTTAATTCAAGTTATGTAAAGCCATCACTTTTTTTCAAAAAACAAAACATCATATGCACATGCCCAGAGTGTTAATCCTTTATATAAAGACTCACATCTCCCCAATGATTTAGCAAGGGAACTCAATCTGAGCTCATCCTGGACACACACTGAACTGATGCGGTTCTCAGGTACAGGAACACATGGGTTTTTCTTCAACGTCTCACTGGGATTCGTGATGAGTGCTACAACAGAAACGTTACCATTCAATATTTTAATCATTTTTAGTTTTTAAAATCTTTTTTTTTTTTTTTTTTTAAGTACAAGGCATTAGACCAAATCAAGTTTTTCCCAAAAAAAAAAAAAAAAGATTAAAAAAAATATTGGGAAGTATGCGTTTTTTTACTTAAACACTGTGCAAAGTTAAAACCACCAACAAAAACCCCAGGAGCCATTGTTACGAATCTAAAGACTAAACACATCAAGTCATTTGTTGGTTTCTTCTTTTTTAAATAAGTGCAGGAAGTAGTGTGGTCAAAAGTAGCGACTTCGGTACCAAGTCGATACTTAAATTTAAAAAATGCGCTGCTTTGAGCGAATCATAAACGCCTCTGATTGGCCGTTGTGTTCAAGAGCTCATCAGATATGTCTGTGATTGGCTACAATGATCAGCGCTTCAAAAACATGATGTAAATAACCATCACTGAGGCTCTTCAGCGAGCGCTTGCTTCACATGCGCTGATCATTGTAGCCAATCACAGACATATGTGATGAGCTTGTGAACACAACGGCCAATCAGAGGCGTTTATGACTCTGCTCAACGCGTCACATTTTTAAAATTTCAGTATCGACTTGGTACCGAAGTCAGTACTTTTGACAGCACCCGCAGGAAGCGAGTCGTAAGCGATTCCGGGTTATTCGGGATCCAGCGGTTCAGTAGCGCGCGGTCTCGCGGGTCGTTTCTTGTTCGACGGCCACCGGCACACGGGGCAACAGTGCCGCCCGCCGGCCAGCCAGACCACAATGCACTGCTGGTGGAACACGTGACCACACGGCAGACCCATGACCAGGCAATCCGTGTCAAAGTTCTCCAGACACACCACACACTCGGAGCAGTGCAGCATCCCACACGGCCACCCAGACCAGTCCGGGTCACTCGCGTGAGGCGCTTCCGGGTCAGCGCTCGGGCCAGGACACAGTCTGAACTTCCATGTTGGCAGGTTCTTGATGTAATCTGTGGGAACAAGCGGGTGAAGCCAGAGATCTGGGAATGCCAACCTTTCCAAAAGGAAATTAGGATCGTCATCCCAATCGGACTCAAAGTTCTGGAACGAGGCTATAGGATGCACTAGGTAGCTAGTGTACCAATCCCACAGACTCGACAGCCACTCGAGGTTGTTGGCGTTTTGGTCTTCGTTGCTGCATCTTCTCTTCTTCTCGAAGTAGTCGATGAGAAGCCCGTGAGCGAGATAAGTGCTGAGGAACAGAGCCGGGTGGGAAGAGTAAAAGGTCCAGTCGGATCGGACCCACGAGGCGAGGGTCGTGGTGTCTGCGTAGCGCAAGAGTTTCAAGCTGTACTCGTAAAAGCTATCCAAGTACGGCAGTTGGAGAAAGCCAAGGATTGGCAGCCAGGAGATGATGAGTAGCGAGTTATAAGTGCCTAGCGTGCTAATCAAAACCACAAAGCGTTTAATAGTGGCTCCTTGCGTTATGAAAAGATCCATCCAAGCCATTAGATTAACCATGACTAAGCTTAAAATGAATAAGTCGTTGACTTCCGGTTGCACGGAGCGAAGGAACGAGTCCATGGCGTGCAAGGAGATGAATTCGCCGGTGCTGTTTCCGTACCGGTAAATGCCTTCAGGAGTTTTGAGGATGTACGAGGGCGTTTGCTGAACCCCGATCTCCTCCAGGACGCTAGTGTTCTCCCAGTCGCGCACGTCCACGAAGATGAACTCGATCCGGCCGGTGAACTTGATGCTGAGCGCGGAGAAGAACGCCGGGGGTTGAAGGAGTCTGGCGAACAGGAACATCTTGACTGGTTGCTTCTCCATCTGATACCAGTCGTCCAGTAATCGCTGGGAGACGCGGATGGTCTTGATGCGCGAGGCGACGTGCGCCGTCATCCATTTAAAGATGTGCTCGGTTTCGATGCGCCTGCCGTCGTACTCCTTCAACATGACCTTCCCTTTGGAGGCGTAGGTCTGCGGGACCGACATGATGAGGGTGGACTTCATCCAGCCACGCTTGTGGCAGTACCTGACAACAGGAATGAGGGAGAAACACTCAATGCATTTTTTTCTGATAATGACATCATATTTTGGATTTCTGAATCTGGTGCTCTTGTAAAAAAATTGACTTTTTCTTTCTTTTTACTTAATTGGAATGGTACGAAACTTGGTAAAGGTTTTGGCAATTGCTGTGTGTACTCACACACACACACACACACAAAATCATGGGCATGATGTGAGCAGTGAATGGCGCTGAGAGCAATCTCCACACTTGAGCTGCTCGCGGTCAGAAACGAGCGCACTGGAAATGAATGAGGAAGTTCCTCTAGTGGAAGCGTTTGGCACTGCAGCCACACACACTCTCACTGAACGCTCGTGTACTGAGATATCAGCCTCATCCTGAACACAGCCTGCTGACATTTCTCACAGTTTTAGAGTAAAACGGGATTTTGAAAATATATAACTTCATATAAAAAAAGCATTTTTCATAACAATAAACTTCTGTAACTTTTAAGTTTAAGTTCACTTTTTTTTCACTTCAGCAATAATCTGCCAAGTGTCGTCGTTGAAAAGAGATCAAGCTGAAGTCTGAGCTCTAAAGCATTCAAGATTTACCAGTTTAAGTTGGAAATTAAATTTAAGTCTATAAGTGAATAAATGGACTAAAAATTCAGCGTAAATATAATTGAACACCATAAAATCCCCTAAAAATACAAAATATTAACTAAAAAACATTATCGGATCAAAATACAGTACATTAATTTCATTGAGATAGAAAAAATAATTACGGTAATTTGTGACAGCATGACCGACATAACATATTTCTTGTGTGGCTTACAGTAAAAATATGTCCTGAGATGAGAATGACGGAAGAAATCCTAATTTGTGAGTTTGTTAATTTACATGATTAATAGCTTATAATAAATCAGAAAACTCGACGAGGTAAAATGAACCATGACATTCTCTTGAATTGTGGTTATAGCCGCAAGTGCAATAATTCTGATGACATGTAAAAAAAATTAGCAAACGACAACAATCATTGCCATTATATTTTGAGCACAATAATCGTTATTATCAGTTTAAACGTTATGCAGCATGATGAAAATGTGACTTAAGTTTCCATTACTAGACTAAAATACCCAGACATTTAGGCCTGGTTTCACAGACAGGGCTTAAATTAAGACAGGATTAGACCTTAGTTCAATTAGGGCATTTAAGTAGCTTTAATAAACATCACTGGTTTGCATCTTGAGACAAAATAATGGCACTGACATATTTTAATATATGCTTTCAGTTAAAACAACTCAAACATGCATTTTAGTCTGAGACTAGATCCATCCTCCTCTGTGAAACCGGGAGATAGGCGACTAAAACTTGACAAAACATAAACAGGACAAGGTTGACTAAATATGACGAAAACTTAAAAGTACATTTGACGCAGGACTAAGACATGATCATTTGACCGGTTTATCACATGGCAAAATCAGTTCACGTTGTCACGCTGTTTGTAAAAATAATTATGTTTAAATAAATACCATTATCATAACTTTGCACATTTGCTCTTTTCACCATATCAGACACGCATTTATATATATATATATATTTTAGGGCTGTGCAACAATTAATTAATTGCATCCAAAATAATAGTCGGTTTACATAATATGTGAATACACTGTGTATAATTCTTTTGTATTTATAAATACTCACACATGCATGTATATATTTAAGAAAAATGTGTTATTAATATATTAAATATCGATATTTATATAATATAATGTAAATATATATACAGTATAAACATGCAAATATTTCTTAAATATATACATGCATGTGTGTGTATTTATAAATACAAAATAATTATATAAATATATACACAGTACACACACATAACATGTAAACAGACTTTTATTTTGGATGCGATTAATCGGAGCACAGCCCTAATATATATATATATATATATATAAGCAATCCAGGAATATAAATGCATGTCTGATATGATGAAAAGAGCAAATGTGCAAAGTTATGATAATGGTATTTATTTAAACATTTTCTGTTATAAATGGCATGATTGCGTCGGACGTTAACTCCACACACTGCATTTGAGACGTGGCACGCTTGGCTGATCAGCTTTCAGGAATGTGGGAAACACGGCCTTCAGTTGCTGGAGGAAGCGCTGGTCCTTTCTTACCTCGAGTCACTCGAGCAGTTGAAAGTGCCCGTTCGAATGCCAAACTGGGAGACTTTCTGCACCATTTTGCCCCAGTTAGCCGTGCTCAACAGCGGGTTTCTGTCCTGCGCGATCACCTAAGAAGAGGAAAAGTATCTTTTTATATACACACACACACACACACAGGTGAAACTCCAAAAATGAGAATATCGTGCTAAAGTTCATGTATTTCAGTAATTCAAACTAAAAGGTGAAACTAATATATTTAGTGTATATAACGACATACATACGCATGATTATACTTTTCAGAGGGCCGACATTTCTGTGTTTAAAATCCTTTTTTTATTTTATTTCATGAAATATTCTAATTTTCTGAGATTTTTAACTTTGGGTTTTCATAAGCTGTAAGCCATAATCAATCAATTAAAATCAAGTACAACTTTTGCATGATATTCAAATTTTTCGAGTTTTACCTGTATATATATATATATATATATATACACACACACACACACTGTACACACACAACAAGCATTGTATTTATGTTTATATAAACTATAAAATAGAAATCGATGTCTCCAGAAGTAGCATTCATGTCTATTTAGTGTGCAATGAAACGCCAGGATTAACGGCTGATTTGACAGCAGAAACTGCTTGTAAATCTTGTTATGATCAACCCTCACACTAGCTTAGCGTATATGAGAACAGCATAGAGACGCTATTTCAGTGAAACGAGTGAGGTGGGGTTTCAGGTTTCAGTTTCTGAAGCACCTTTAAAGAATAGACAATTTCCTAAATATGTAAACGACGCCAGCACTAACAAAATCATAACAGCGAAGAAAACGCTGCATGCGCCATAAAGACTGATGTTTAATAAATGTTTGTGTCCGTTTGGATATTAAGTACTATAAGCTATTGTTATATGGAAAAAACGGAACATTTCTCCACTAAATGTCGGGTCAGAATGGCTCAGGTGAGAGGGAAGAAACAATGACCAGTTTTGGGAGTAACGCAAGTTATGTAATCAGATTACTTTAAGTAACTAGTCAAGTAATGCATTACTTTTACAACAAAACCTGTTACTTTTACAACTAAGTAACGCAGGTCAGTTTTCCCACGCATTGACTGACGGCTCTGTTGTCCTCATGTAGAGAGGAATTGTGGGTAAGTGCAGAGATGTGTGTGTGTGTGTGTGTGTGTGTGTGTGTGTTGATGGGGATTGAAGTTCTAGACTAATGTGAGCATTTACTCGTCTCACTTTGATCCAATTCAACCATACTAATAAGCAAAAATGGCTTTAATTAATATCACATTTGTGTTTGATGTTTTAATTGCTGAAGTAAGTGCGTTGAACTTGTGTGGTCCAGAACAGCACAGGTGAAAGGTTAGTTTGAGCGGCGCCCTCTACTGCACAGGAGTTTATTGTTGTTGTTGTTATTATTATCATTATTATTAACTCTTACCTCATCAGCGATAAAAAAAATTAAAAGTTGCCAGCCACCGTCAGCGTTTCTGATCATTTTCACAAAACTTTTGTCTCTCAGAATATTTTGTTGTATGAATGTCTGAACATACAATATGTGAAAAGCAAGGACAGACCCTCTGCTTTTAAACGTTTTATTCTAGCGGCATGCATGCTTTCTTTATCAACACTTGAATGTGGGTAAGTTTCATATAAAAAGCAACATTTTGAGCAAAAAGCTGAAAAAGTCATTTGTCTAAGACTACGTCTAGATGGGATTCATAACGATGATCATAAACACAGATGAAGTCGATCGAGTCCATCAACACCTCAAATATAATTTTTTCGTAAACGTAATTTCAACGTAAGCTCAAAGCTGCAGTCGTTTCCTCTTCACGGGTTCAACATGTCCCTCAGTAACTCAGGCGGTTTTGATTAATATGCTGTTTAATGTTCGAGTGCGTTATTTTACATGAGCGTCAGCAGTGCTGTGTTCTGTGTTTTGATCAGGAGATTCTGAACTCTGTCAGAAGGCGTGTCATAGCGCCCCCTGCTGTATAACAGTATCCACGTTTCCATTACAGATTTGCGCAAAACATCTGCGGTATTTTCTAAATGTCGATTAAAACCGATTGCGAAATGACAGTGTTTCCATTAACCGATGTAATGCGCTAAAATGTATTTTTTTTCCTCTCGTGATAAATCATGGCGACGGATGTTAGTAGGTTTACATTATATCCCAGTCACCCCACTACCCATTACGGTTCATCAAAGGAGACTTGCGCATTAATCCAAGCATTAATGGCAAGAAAAGCCTCTTCGTATGAGGAGCTTCTGGGTGTTTCTCACTCATTTCTGCTTCAAGCTCTTGATAAACCGTGACATTTCTTTGTTGTTGAGAATCCAGTATTCCTGTAATTCCTTTGTCTTTTATGAGTTTAATAAAGAACTCTGTCTTGTTTTCTGTCCAAACACACCGCGCCATCTTTAACCCTCAAAATGTGCAGAGAAAAACCTGCTCTCTTACTGATGAGCTCACCGCTTGTCCTAGAGCATTGTGTAAAGAGAGAGAGAGGGATAATTTGGCTCTAAAAGGTCAAAAATATAAGTCAAATTTTTGAAATTCTTCAAATCTCTTGTGGAAACACACCACTACTCATGTGGACGAGTTATTTTGGTCCTTGAAATGGGTTTCCCAAAGTCTAAGGGGCACAAAAGTAGTGTAATCTATGAATAATATAGTAGATAATTGTCTAAAGTGACATTTTGAAAAATATTTTTTAAGTACAAGTTTTGTCTGCGACTCTACCTTCACCAAATGTTAGAGGGACTGAGATAAAGTGGGACTAAAATAACTTCCTACTACATATCAAGCTTTAAGAGATGTGTGCAAATGGAAAAGTAGCATTACAACACGTCTTTCTTTCAAGCAAAACTCACAAAATGTACACATTTTCATGTTTTCTTGTCTACATGTCAAGTTTTCAACATTTTTCACTCTTTTTTACTCTCTCTCTCCATGTCAGCTTGGTGTTTTCCTCACTGTGAGGAGATGGGAGGGGACTTATGGATTGCAACCGCATCTATTGGTTGGTTTCACACAAAATGCAGACATGCAAGCTAGCCCACCAATCCCGCAAGGTGGACGGCCATCTTGTCTTCCCTCTTGCTCTGTGTGAGTCACGTACGATCTCGCCAGAATAAGGACGGTGAAGCTGAGAATCTATCGATTTCAGCAAAATCAGAACCATTTATGTGTGCTGAGATATTAATAGAAACATTTAGTAAACATCGAGTTGACGCGCCCCGCATCATCCGACCTCAGGGGGTTTTAAAGAATGATCTACTTTTACGTAGGCTGCACTAAGTGACCGGTCAGTAAATGCAGAAAAACTGTTGTGCAAAATATTCCTGTTTTGAACTGCCTGAAAAACCACCTCATGCGAGTGTACAAACTTTTTTGCGATATATGGGAGTTTTTGCTAAATTAACGTGTTTCCATTGGCCGTTTTCTCAATTCACAATTTCATGGAAAAGCGGCGAATGAAAACATGGAAACTCTGTCAATGCCGGGCTGGGATATACGTAAACCTACTAATTATAATGTCAATAGCACTTCTACAAAAGACTTTACAGTTATTGAGGGAAACACGCCTAAAGTACCGAAAAAAGGTGCCGGCACTGAATATCCATATATGTGGACGTACCCAGCCCTAATAATGCATTACTTTTAAAAGTAACTTTCCCCCACACTGAATGGCAGATTGAAAGTTTCTCACGTTTAGATCAATACTAACCTGAACTAACCAGATACCATCTTTAGTGTCTTCCACTAACTCGTAGAAGTGCATTTCTCCGCTGAAAGAAGTGCTGGAGTCAGATCCAGTCTGCTGTTCCTCATTCTTGATGGCAGAATACAGCTCGCCTTGCATCAGCTCCCCTACAGGGGCAAAACATGGGGCAAATCAGTCCATACATCACAGAACGTGTGTGTGTGTGTGTGTGTGTGTGCGCTCATGTTTATATTACATTGTGAGGACCAAATGTCCAAATTGATTAATGAACATACTAAATTACATTTTTCAGAAAATGAAAAAGATCAGAAAGTTTCCTGTGATGGGTAGGTTTAGTGTGTGTGTGTGTGTGTGTGTGTTGGGTAGGTTTAGGGGTAGGGTTAGTGTGTGTGTTGGGTAGGTTTAGGGGTAGGGTTAGTGTGTGTGATGGGTAGGTTTAGTGTGTGTGTGTGTGTGTGTGTGCGTTGGGTAGGTTTAGGGGTAGGGTTAGTGTGTGTGTGTGTGTGATGGGTAGGTTTAGGGGTAGGGTTAGTGTGTGTGTTGGGTAGGTTTAGAGTGTGATGGGTAGGTTTAGGGGTAGGGTTAGTGTGTGTGTGTGTGATGGGTAGGTTTAGGGGTAGGGTTAGTGTGTGTGTGTGTGTGATGGGTAGGTTTAGGGGTAGGGTTAGTGTGTGTGCCCACAAAGATAGTGGACCAGACGCGCAGACCAGTTGTGTGTGTGTGTGAGAGAGAGACTGAAACACACACACACACACACACACACTCCCTCACCCGAGTTCTCCACCAGCTCCCGCACATCCCTCTTCTCCGCCAGGCCCGAGTAACCCAGTCCTCGGCACTCCAGGATGGTCTTCAGCCTCCTGAAACTCAGTGTCACCGGATCCACCAGCTGTGTGGCGAAGATGCCAGTCTCGTACCAGACGACGGCTTCAAAGAACCGAGCCAGGATGAACAACATGAAGAAATACAGGAGCAAAAAGAACAGTTTCCACCACATTTTTCTCGCAGACGGGAAATTATCGTTGGCAGTTCGGTATCACGATGCACTTATATGTCTCCAGCGAGACGAACATCCGACAAACTACTTCCGAAGCAGGGAATCGCTTCCATCGTGATATATAATTATATAAACACTTGAGCAGGCCTGGGTTTCGAGGCTCGGTGCTGCGCGCGACTGACTGAACAAACCGCGCTCTTCATTCACACACATTCACTGTCCCGACACGATTTACTTCTCATACTACGATAGCGATATTATGTTCGTGATTCCGGAGAATGATAATGTGTGTGTGCGTGTGCTGTCTGTAGGCTCTGGCTGCTGGTGGTCAGCTGGTGCGCATAACAAACTGACGCGAGTCGCGTCACTTCCGGTGCAAAGACGGTACATTTAATTTGTTGTTAATCTCGTATGCAAGATTCTTCATTCACAAGCAAGAAATGGCTTAAGTGTCCGGTAAACTTTCCTCTTTTTCTTGCTGAATTTAACTCTTTTATTTCACCCCGTAGACTTATATATAACACAAAAAGTTGAAAAAAAAATGCATTATGACGACTTATTCAAAGATATTATTTAACCTTATCATTGTGCTTTTCTTTTCATCTTTTTTTCTTTACTTTTCAGATTAATTATACATGTTGATGTACGTAAATCCAGGATATTTTTTGTTGTTGTTATTGTTCATTGAAAGAGATACAACCATGTTTAATTTCCCTGATCGTGTATGTATGTTTGTATGTATGTGTGTGTAAGTTCTCCAATAATAATAATAACAATTTAAGAACGAGTTATAGCATGTAGGCCCTCTGTAAAACAGTGCATGTTAGTTGATGAAGAAATATATTGTATATTTATTTTTTAATTCGTGAAAGTCGTGTCATGAAAGTTTCTTGAGCGTAAATAAAAACGTGTAACAAAATAAAAGCCCTCTGCGTTTGTATCCGCACTTTATTCTTAGCTCAAGTACCCGTGATGATTATATCTGTTTATATAAATGGCTCGACTTATTAATTATTTTGTATAATTTTAATTGTTTTAATGAATTTGTGTTTTATCATAATAATTCGTTTAATTCCCTTCAATTTCTATTATGTTTAGTTCAAGCTAAATATAATTGTTTAAAATATGGGTAACACTTTACAATAAGGTTCATTAGTTAACATTAGTTAATGTACGAATTAACATGAATTAACAATGAGCAATACATTTGTTACAGTATTTATTAATTCTGTTAATAAATATCCAGCTGTTCATTGTTAATGGTAGTTCACAGTGCATTAACTAATGTTAACAAATACAACCTTTGATTTTAATAACGTATTAGTAAATGTTAAAATTAATATTAACTAAGATTAATAAATGCTGAAGAAGTATTGTTCATTCTTAGTTCATGTTAACTAAGGTAGGTAACTAATGTCAGCTAATTAACCGTATTGTAAAGTGTTATCAAAATATGTTTGCAGTTTTATACGATTTTATGCCTATTTTTGCGAGGATCTAGTCGAAAACGAGTGTCAAAATAAAAGTCCTCATTTTTCGACGCTGTCCACCTGTGATCGATCAGTTTCAATAGTTCACTTCACGAGTTTGTGGGAAATAATATCTGGTGTAAGCTGTCCTCTACTTTATTTGAAGAAGCTAAGCGCAAACACTAGTTGTTTTTGTGTGAGGAGGGAGCGGTCGCGTGAGCGTGGAAGAGGGCGTGACGCGTTATGACGCGTTGTGACGTGGCGCGCTGGATCAGCCGAACTCTCCACTGTAGATCAATAGATCCGTGTCGCTCTTGGCGCTTTCAAAATAACATTGTTTGTCAGAAATGGAGGTAAATTCGTGCAACATCCAAGTGCTCCTGCAGGCAGCTGAATATCTGGAGCGAAAGGAAAGAGGTATTAGTCGCGTTATTTCCATCTCAGGTTGTTTGCATTGAAACCGAAGCCGTTTCGGACAGTCTGCTGCTGTTTGTGTGTTTTTATACACCTTCTTTAATATTTGCACTGATTAATTCTTCTTGTAGGTGTTGGGAGTGTTTTCTTCGTTGCACGTGTTTATTTGCTGTGTTTGTTGAGTGCTAAAATAGCTTTTATTGCTGATATTATTGTGTTTGGCTCTTGTGACCTACATTTCAGTTCTGTATTGTACACAATAAGGCGCGAAATCGTCACATATTTGAAAATGTAGCAGCGCCGCGGTTATTCTAAAGCGAGTTACAGTGTATCAACAAACACGTCACGGATAACGGATACAGGTCAAGGAATGGAGCGCGTTGATTTCAAAATTATGTCAAGTAGTTCGATGGCGCCAAAATCAGAAAGCGCTCACACACACACACACACACACACACACACACAGCTGATTTGATGAGATGCTGACACACAGCTGAGTGCGCGCTCTGTCTTATATAGCAGACTCCTACTGGTTTTAGATTTATAATCAGTCAAATGTCTGATGTCAGTGTAAATGTCTAAAGTAACTTATTTCAAGCTTGTATGAACGGAAGTGTCCCGGGCTCATGGTTTGTGTTGTGTGTTTTCAGAGGCTGAGCACGGTTATGCCTCAGTGCTTCCATTCTACAGTAAAGGAGACTCCGACAAGAGGAAAAAGCAGAAATCCAAGAGCCTCTCCCCCGGGAACAGCAGGTCAGTGTGAGTGCGCCCATGCCCTGCTCTATTGACCCGCGAGATGGCTGACATGCACAACATATTTATAGTTTACGCCGATCCTTCACTTTTGCTATTTTATGTAAATGCATGATTGATAGTTGCTTTCATTTGGACTGCTTAAAGGGATAGTTCACCCTATGATTGCATGCACTTATTTATTTATTTTTTATTAAGTGCATTGGGATATTTATAGTCAACTTCTTTACTTTATGATTTTCAATGTGAACACGTTACTCACACTATTACACTACAAGTACAGTCAAACCAAAAATTATTCAGACACCTGACCAGATATAATTGTTTCTATTTTTCCACTAGTGTGTGCAGGACACTATAGTTCATTTATGTAAGTGAGGAGAGCAAAATAAACTAATAAATTATACCCATAAACTCTTCATACAGTGACTACCAGTGACATTTATAACAATTTAGGGCCAAAAATCCTTCCGCCACTTTGAGCTGATCATGTTTTCTTCAGTGTTTTTCTGAAACTGCTAATGCTCTTTTACACACACAGACTGAACAACATGAAGCATTGCTTGGTCACTGGTGGAGCTCAACTGGTATTATCTAATTGTGTAGTTAAATTTACCAGCTGACAGATATTCATCATAATTCATGTGTGAGAGTCTAACAGAAGGACGGAGAAAACCAGTCAAATATCAGCTGGTTTAATAACTCTGAGTTCTGCTCATATTTATCACCATCCTCTAAACTATAGCGAATAATCTGATAATGTGAGACATGTTGAAGGAGTCTGAATACATGCTGGTTCGACTGTACATGAATTAGGACGCACTTTCTGTCAAATTTATTCACCCTCACGTTGTTCAAATTGTTAATTTTTGCGGTTAACGAAGGTTAATAGTAATTGCACAGATCCTATAAAAATAAATGTCTGATATCCTTAATATGAACAACTATTATGGCATAATAAAGCTATTTGTTTCTGTTTCAGGTCTGTTCACAATGAGTTGGAGAAACACCGGTAACCGAGTTTTACTGTTGTTCTGAGTTGTAATTCAGTCATAGACATCAGTGTGATATATTAAACACTTAATATTGAGTACCACATTTTACCCAGTTAATTTGCTTTTATCTTCTCCTCCACCAATTAAAAAGCGTGAAGCTCTGAAATGCTAAACTTAATTTGATAATCGATTAGTTGGCTGATTATTTCTTCGATTAATCGACTAAGCAGATTTTTTTTTTTTTAAGCCCAATTTTCTTTTCCTTTGTTATTGACAAAACACTAAAGCTGTCCAAACAAATGTGCCAACTGAATGCTATGAAAACACATAGTGAGTGTGTGTGTGTGTGTGTGTGTGTGTGTGTAGGAGAGCTCAGCTGAGACACTGCCTGGATCAGCTGAAGGAGCAGGTTCCTCTGTCCTCTGATTCTGCGAGGAACACAACCCTGAACCTGCTCAGACAAGCCCAGCTGCACATCAAGGTGAGCCGGTTCACCCACACACTGACACTCATCAGGTGCAAACCAGAAACCTCCCGTCTCTCCTCAATCCAACACTGACCTAAACTGCAGTTCATCCTCTGGCCACTAGAGGCCGGCTGCAGAAGAGAGTCAATCCCATAATCCCCCATGTTAATATTCCCAACTGTACAGCAGAAAAACACGTTGACAGTCTGGTGCAAAAAGTGGTTTTGGTCTATAAAGCTAACTTTGCCCTTCATGGCGACTGTGAGGCGGATGAATTTTTTAATAAATCCGTTTAAATAATATCAAGCCTTACATTTCTGCATAATTAAGGGGCGTGGCCACTTGAGTGACAGGTGGATTGCCTCTGATGTCACTACTAGCCGTTTGTCTGTTAGCGTCACGTCACCTCAGCTAATCGCCTCGCTGCACATTTTCGGTTGTCCAAGATGGCGACGGCCGGCTCCGCCCACTTTGGGCTTCAAAAATGCTCTACGGGTGACGTCACACACACTGCGAACATATTTTTTTCATATCACAGCATGTTTTTAATATATTTTTATTTAACAGCAGCAGCAATAATATGCCAAATACATTGACACAGTCTAATGTTTTCAAAATTTGAGAACATGAATAAATGACAAGGGAGTTTATCATCTTTGCATAACATAATTTGTTTTAAACTACAGTTTGAAGGGAAGGTTTGGGTGTTTGCTGGGCAAAAGTGTAGTCTAGAAAAGCAGAGAACATCAACACAAACACATCATTTGTATGTCAGAGAACCACTATTTATTTAATGCTTTACTTCTGTTTTTTCCTCTTCATATCATAATAATAAAAACAAGTTTTTGTTATATTTGATATAATATATTTGTATAACAGTGCCAGCAAATAATAATTTTTGCTCCTGTATTTCTTCATTTTAAACTATAATTTAAGAGTAAAGACAACTAGATCAGTGGAATAAATAAATATTGTCAGAAAAAGTATCAAACAAAACAGTGAATTCCTTATGCAATTCCAAAAGGGCATGTTTTCAGAAACAATAATGTTGTGGTCTTTAGAGTGAGAAGATATACATATCTGACAGCAAATAATGTTATTTTGCCCAATTAATGTTTCTTACGCCAAATGTATGCTCTAGTATCGCATTCACTCACAGAGATATCACATTTATGTCCACACAGCTTTAAGTGCATAAATGACCATGAATAGTGAAATAAATAATAAATGTTAATTCAATTTAGTGACTTTTAGACGAGTGGATCTTGTTGAACTAATGAACGTGAGCAACAGAGAGAGAGATAATGAGTGTGTTTAAGTGTGTTCGAGGCAGATAAGATGACAGAAGAAACCTGTCTGATAACAGGAGCCCTGTTGGCTTTGACATGCCCATTCCCATCACATATCAGCTCAGACAGGTGTATGTTGTCAATAAACTTAATCAAATATTTAAAAAAAAGTGGAAATAAAAGCACCAAACAGGTGTTGAATGATGAGAATAAAGTGTTTATTGTGTAGATGTAGCGAACGGCTTTAAGGACAGGGATAAGTAATGTCCTAATAAGGCGGCATCCATTTATGATTTCAGTAATTATATAAACTGAATATGTATACTGTTTTGTAATGTACTAGAATACACTTGTGCAAATAATGGCACCTTACTACTATTTACACTGATACTTTCAGTGTGTAAATATCATTTGTTTAGCCACTGCTTGAAAGTCCCCCTGTAGTCAAGAATTGTATCCCTTAAAACTCACCAAAATGACATATTTAAATGTTTTTTCCTTGAAAAAATGTCTTCATGTCTTAAAATATCTTGACTGTAACTCGACACTCTTGCCTCATTTAGTATGCGTGGTCTATGAATATGCAAATGAGCCCCGCCTCCTCTCACTCCCTCACTCAGAGATCCACTGGTTGACGAGCACACGTTGATCTGATTGG
>CM060629.1:1755000-1777500 GCA_030578275.1 Meda fulgida
TGTGTGTGTGTCTGTAACACTGATCTGGTGTGTGTTGCAGAGGACGTTGAGATAGATGTGGAGAGTATGGTGTGTGTGTGTGTGTGTGTAACACTGATCTGGTGTGTGTTGCAGAGGACGTTGAGATAGATGTGGAGAGTATGGTGTGTGTGTGTGTCTGTAACACTGATCTGGTGTGTGTTGCAGAGGACGTTGAGATAGATGTGGAGAGTATGGTGTGTGTGTGTGTGTAACACTGATCTGGTGTGTGTTGCAGAGGACGTTGAGATAGATGTGGAGAGTATGGTGTGGACGCTGGAGTGTGACGGTCTGGTGTCGTCTCACACTGGAGTGGACCACAGTTACTCTACATCTGACCACACCTGGCTATGACTGATGTTCATCTCCATCATCATCTTCATCACAGAACAGCCTTATGTT
The DNA here is from genome assembly GCA_030578275.1 of Meda fulgida. Taxonomy (NCBI): domain Eukaryota; kingdom Metazoa; phylum Chordata; class Actinopteri; order Cypriniformes; family Leuciscidae; genus Meda; species Meda fulgida. The sequence continues at coordinate 1,755,421 of CM060629.1, forward strand.
TCTGACACTGGAAACAGCAAACGTCTTCTGATGACTGGATGTATCCTGTGCAGTGTATTCTTCACACTGACGGCATCATGGTGCTCTGGTATCCGACACACTCTCGAGATTCAAGCGTGGTGATGGTTAATTCCCACTGAATGATTTAATGTTGCCTCTTCTGGATCAGTCGTCCTCTCCCCAGCTCCCGAGCTCAGCTTGAGCATCAGCCTGCAGTTCACATCGGCTTGCACTTACTGGTTTCAATGCCCGGCTTACGTTGCACAAAGCATACGCATGAGCACTTGCGATGTCTCTTTAGATGTGTGTTGTTCCTAATGTGTGAGATTATGTCAATGCATTTGATCAAACTGTTACTTTCTAATGGGAAAAAAATAATGGGCTAATTTAATGCTGCAATTCAGAAGTTAATAATGCTTTCCTTTTCAACTGCATTTTCTTTTCTTCTGCGATGTAATTGGGTAAAGGTACAGGTGAGGGTTACGTAATCTGCTATCTGTCATCTTGACGTTTCTTGCTTTAGTCCTGTGCTTTGGTTCACTCTGGTGAACTGAAGTTGGTGCTGTTCAAACACATCAACGTGTTGAACCCTAAAGAAACAGAAAACCGTGAAGTGTTTTTTAGTCTCATACCTTTTTTTTCATTTGTATAGTGCATTTTCAGCATTTTCCCTCTAAGATGTTAGTCAGCTCATGTTTTTAGTACATACCTTTAAACTGCAATTCAGTATGTCGGTAGTCTCGACAAAATACACCGGTTGTATTCGCGAACTGTTCTGTATGCTCATATCAGTCATTTATGCAAACTATTATGAACATGCCTTTAAGATGTTTGTACAGTAATTGTGTTAATGTACACAGATGTACATTGTGTATATACAGTTCTGAACACCAAAAGCCTTATGAATGATTCATATGTCATTGGACCAGGAACACCTTTGTATTTATGTCTCTCCTTGTACTCGTATGTAGCATTTTATTCTTTTTTACCAACATAAGCATTTTGTACAAATAAATATTTTATGTATTTAATTTGTGTAACTTGTGTTTTTTGTATATGTTAAAGTATTAGCTTAAAGCAATAAGCCCCTTGAAGCCGTGTTTTACAGTGGTTGTAGACCGGAGTTAAAAAAAACAACAACCTTATAGCTGTTCTAAATCCACTGTAAAACACGGTTTCACGGGGCTTATTGCTTTTATAAAGCGGTAACTCCATAAAAAACGTTCTTTTTAATGTATTTTATTCACGAAATAAACACCAGCAACAAGAAATGTTATCACACATGTATTCCTCCGCCAAGCAATGTAGTTCCAAAGAGGTTGCTAAGCAACACATGCAGCAACAGTATGAATCACAAACGGCAGTAACACTAACGTAGTGTGTGTGTGTGTGTGTGTGTGTGTGTGTGTGTGTGTGTGTTACGCGGATCAACCGGTCAGAATCAAGGACTGGAACTATCCGTTTTAAAATATACATTTGAAACTGTAAACTTGACAGTAACTCATTAGACTACAGTACAGTTAGACCTCAACCCTGATGATACTTCTGGGAAACAGCCTCGTGTTCAGTCATATCAAAACCTGCTGGGAACATACTTAACATTTTTGAAAAGATTCTTCATTTCTGAAGAAAATGTGAGCAAAGTTGTCAATTCTTGTATTTTGTTATGGAATATTGCAGTTTATCATAAATTATTGTTACACTTTATCTTAAGGTGTCCCTGTTGCAGTGTAATTATACATTTAAGTATGGAGTAATATTAATTAACTACATTATAGGGTTAGTTGCATAATTATGCATAATTTATAGTTACTATAGTGACCAGTGTTGGGAGTAACAAATTATTAGTAACTTGAGTAATTCTGTAACTTAGTCAGATTACTTTTAAGTAACACATTAGTTTTACATTTACTACAAAATACGTTTTTTTTTTAATAATTAACTTTGTTTCCCATGTATTAACTGACCGCTCTATTGTTTCCTCTTGTTGAGAGTGATATGATGGGTATTGTGGTTGCAGACTAAATGTAAGCATGTATTTAATCGTACCACTTGCTCAAAATGGATTCAGTATTCCTAGAAATTAATAAAAACTGAAATGTAAACTCAGAATATTCTGCAAGCCTGCAATACTTAAATACTAAATAACACTGTGTATTTAATCTGACTTTATTAACCAGTGTCTTTAAGGTCCCCCTCTGTTAATTTTATCCCTTAAAATTCACCAAAATGACACATTTAAACTTTTCCTTGAAAAAAATACTTATTTGTTCCTTTAAAACAGCTTGAATGTAACCTTGCCTCGTTTAGTATTCGTGGTTCTATGAATATGCAAATGAGCCCCGCCTCCACTCACTCACTCACAGCAGCTGAGAACATGTAAAAGTAACTAACACAGTTACTTTTTAAAGGAGTAAAGTAATTTTGTAATGCATTACTTTTTAAAAGTCACTTTCCCCAACACTGATTGTAACTGAAGTTGAGTTTTTGAAAATGTTACTGTAATCCTCTCTCCGTGACCATAAATAATAAAACAGTGACATCATGCATATTACCTGTTCAGTGTAAAGACATTAGTGGCAAGTGACATCGCCAACAACTTTTTGTTGTTTTCGTGGATTCATGTGATCTGATGGCGAGGGCGGGGCTATAACCTGTCACTCACATGAGATCAGCCAATAGCAATCCACAACGGTCCAATCAGTTCCACACACTCAATCAAGCCCCGCCCACATGTGCTCTTGTTCCCGAAGCGCTTCACTCGATATACGACACAATAGAGGAGAAGACCAGCACTACTTCCCCTTCCTGATGATTTCTGTTAGTTTTACAAACACTGGCATGGATTCATAACAGTGATCACAGTGCAAAGGAAATCATAAATAAGAGAATATGTCAGATATATAGAAAATATTTATTGTTGATAACGGTTGAACACAAACAATTGTTAAGAGTTATAAAACATGATATCAGCTATCTCACCTTTGCATTAAATGCATTTCTTGTTTCAAACACGCGACTTCTGACACAACTTTCACAAGCCGTAATTAATTATTTTCACAATAATTCACCTGTAATCGCGCTGCTGGAAACGTGGACCGTCAATGATAGAACTTCAATTTGAAGCAGCAAATCACATTGAGTGAATATGAGGATTCAAGGAGACGATGGAAATACAACAAAATCAGAAAAAATGTTTTAGCAATCAAAACAATGCAAACATCTCATGTAAAATCAGACTTGATGAAGCAGGAGGAGGATGTTGCCTGGAGGATTTCAGTCGAAGAGCACATTGGTTTCACTAAATCCATACTGAGATCCAGAGGTAAATCCTCTCGTGTCCAAATGTGTGGGAATGACACGCGACGTTAGCGCTGGAAGAGCCGTGTGTTTCTTCATCATACATACTGCTTCTTCTGCGCTTGAGAGGCTAAATCCTTAGCCTTCACTTTAGCCGCGAGCGCAGTTTCACGAGCCCTCACTGTCGCGGCCTCTGCTAGCGTCCGTGTGGGAGTTTCTCCTGCAGGAGGACCAGACACAGCCGTTACAGCATCAGTTCCCTGCAGTTAACGCTTACTCATCATTTACTCTCTCCCACGTCATCCAAGATGTTCATGTCTCTTTCTTCAGTGGAACAGAAATGAAGGTTTTTGAGGAAAACACTCCAGGTTTCCTCCATATAGTGTCTTCAATGGGGTCCAACGGCTCGAAGGTCCAGATGTGAGTTTCAGTGCAGCTTCAAAGTCTCGACACGATCCAGCCGAGGAATACGAGTCTCATCTAGACAAACCAGCGGCATTTATAGCTAAATACACATTTATATACTTTATACCACTAATGCTGGTCCTGCACTCGCTGTGATGCGACACACATCACGTCATCAGGGTGAAAGGTCAAGCGTGTTCTGGTTTATAAATGTACGGAAGGACGAAAAACTCCATCTCATTTTCTCCTCCGACTTCAAAAGCGTCCGACATCGTTGTTTTACCTTTTATTTTTTTTATTTAGCCTTTGCATGTTTGCTTTGTAAACACTAGATCGGTTCTTCCGCCTACGTCACGCTTGACCTTTCACCCTGATGACGTGATGTGTGGCGCATCACAGCGAGTGCAGGACCAGCATTAGTGGTATAAAGTATATAAATGTGTATTTAGCTATAAATGGCGCTGGTTTGTCTAGATGAGACTCGTATTCCTCGGCTGGATCGTGTCGAGACTTTGAAGCTGCACTGAAACTCACATCTGGACCTTCGAGCCGTTGGACCCCATTGAAGACACTATATGGAGGAATCCTGGAGTGTTTTCCTCAGAAACCTTCATTTCTGTTCCACTGGAGAAAGACATGAACATCTTCTTGGATGAGTAAATGATCAGCTACGGTGCACTCGAACTCTAGCTGGCATCTCACCTTGCATCTTGGCCAGGATGAACTCAAAGCCTTTCATGGTCTTGGTGACGTTGCTCTTAAACCGGGCAAGTCCGAATTCCTGAAAATGGGATAAAGATGGAAAGCACTTTGAATAGACTTCAGCTGGCAAGCATACAGTGAGGCAATTCAACTGCAAACTAAACAGCACACATGAACATGCATCCATCCAGAAGTCCCTCACTGCATGTAACGGGTCACAAACACTGCTGTGACGAATCTTGCAGAGCTGGAAGTGCCTAGCTCAAAGTAGCATGAGCAATGATCCTGCTTAGAAAGGCCGAGTTATTTTCATGTATAGGTACTGTTTTGGTGGCATTGTGTGTGTGTGTGTGTGTGTGTGTGTGTGTGTGTGTGTGTGTGTGTGTCTTTAAGAAAATGAAAATGCTAATAATAACCTGAGCTTATATTGAATAATTTGTAGTAAGTGTATAATTATTGTTGTGTATGTGTAATATATGTATGTGAATAGAACTTTTGAATATATATTTTCATTGATTATAATTTATTATTTTGTAGCCATTTCCTTAATTACAGCAGTAAGGGTATAAAGGGGTAGGAGTACATAAGCTTTACTTCTTCCTACTCCTTTGTGTACAGGTAAATAGAGTGTTTTAAGTACTGGAAAGTATGGAGTTTTATTTTGTATCTTGTTTTTTTTTCACATTAGTTTTTTTTTTCTATGATTTAAAAAAAAAATTATTTACATGTTCAAAATAAAGATATCAATCAATCAATCAAAAAAAATAAAGGGATTAAAAAACTACAATAAAGTGACAGTCAAGACATTTAAGTTACTAAATATTTCTATTTCAAATAAATGCTGTTCTTTTGAAATTTGTAATCAAAGAATCCTGAGAAAATGTGCCATGATTTGATGGATGATGATGACTGTGTCTAGGGATGAACACACACTGACCTGCACCGCTTTAGAGAGGCCGTACAGCCTGGAGGAAACCCAGGCCTCTCTCTCGATCTCCGTCCAGCTGCTGTTCTCAGAGTTCACTTTATACACACACCGCTCCTGCACGCTCTGCACACACACCACACATCAGCGCAGGAATCTGACTAAACATGTTTACAATTACTTTAACTCATGCACTGGCAATTATTAGTCTTTTTTTATATATCGGACAATGAAACCCTTCAGAGAGTCTTTAAAGAGGACATGTTCTGCTTCTGTGCTTGTTCATCTGTGTTTATGTGTGATGTTGCTGTGTGAGCAGTTCTTCTCTATATCAGTGTTTCTGAACTCCTGAAACGCCTCCATTGTATCTCGAGTTTCTTCCGGGAACACGTCACAATATTCCTCATTATAATAATTCATACGCAGAATAAAGGGGCGGGGCCTGGGTGAGTTAGTTAGTAGTGTGTTAAACTGGTGGTTATGGTAAGGGGCGGGACTTTCCCAAACACACTCGACCAATCACAACACAGTGATCCAGCCGACCAACCAGAGCACAGTGTGCTTTTCAGGAGGAGGGGCTTCATAGAGACAGGAAGTAACAGAGCGTTACTGACAGACTGAAGAGAGGAGCCGCAACAATGGAGGATATGAGGAAATAATCAACATTACAGCAGGAAAACCTGCTCTAGTAGAGCCTGAAACATCATCACGACTGTAAAAGAGCATCACAGGTCCTCTTTAAAGCAGCTCTTGGCCACTGTCACCTCGTGTTGTTTTTCAACATGTCATAGTTCAAATATTTCCACCTCAATTCTTATTTTTTGCATTGATTCAAATGTTTTATTTAATAAACTCATTCTACTGCAATGCCGTAGTGATAATCTAGACAATATTTATTTTATTTAAATTGATCAGCTATAATTAATCAGTTTTTGTTCCATTTCAGACATAAAAATGAGAAATTATTGCTTATTGTCATGAAAGTACTGCCAGAACGCACAACATATTAATGGCTCTAAACATAGGTTTCCTTGTGTTTGTGTAAAATCTGCACGCTTGTGATGTGGGGGTGTGTTGTGGAGCAGCGGTGTGTGTGTGAGAGACGGCGCACCATCACTCGAGTGTGGCTGATGTTCCAGGTGAGGGTGGTCATGGTCCGGCTCTGAGGATCCACCACTGAGTCCTCGATGATGAAGGCCTTCTGGGCCATGTGTGCGGGCAGGAACCTCTCCGCCCAGCGAGGAGCCCGGCTGGTTTTGGTCAAGAGACGTCTGGACATCAGGCAGTTGTCTGGAGTGACTTCCCGAAATATGATGTCTTCTGTTAAAACATGATTACTGGGGAATACAAAAAGAAAAAAACTAAATTAAATTAAATATACAATGGTTATAAAACAATAATATTATCTATCTATCTCTCTATCTCATCATATATATATATATAAATACACACACGTGCTTTTTATTTGTGCCTTTATGGGCTGTGTATATGTAAGGGATAATCCACGACTAGCTGTGTATTAAATTATTTTAATGCTCGATGTGCAGAAAAAGAACCGCCAGCGGAGTGCACTCTCACGGTTTAACACACAGCTAGCCGTGGATTATCCTGCTTATACCATGGTCATTTGACAGCATTGACAACTTAAAGCTGTTATTGATGTTTGCAGTGCAATATTTAACCAAAAGGATAAAAGCGATTATTTTCATCAGTTACGACTCGTAAGAACGTGCTTGTGTGTGTGTGTCGCGTGTGTCAATCAAAGCAGTGCATTCATAAAGACCGGTGATTAAACTGACTGGAAATACCTGTGCATTAAACTGTTTTATCACACCTTTCAGCCAATCAGAATCCAGCATTCAGACAGACCATAGTATACATTTAAAATATAAAATATATTAAATCTTTTTTTTTAAAGAAAAATACAACTAGAAAATGTTTAGGTATGTGTGTCTTGTTAGTACCTGTAGGTGTGGGGTATAATAATAAATAAATAATATGATGAATATGTGTTGTAATATATAAATAATAACATGATGAATATGTGTTGTAACAGCACCTGTAAGGGTTGGGGTATAATAATAATAATAACATGATGAATATGTGTTGTAACAGCACCTGTAAGGGTTGGGGTATAATAATAATAATAACATGATGGATGTGTGTTGTAACAGCACCTGTAAGGGTTGGGGTATAATAATAATAATAACATGATGGATGTGTGTTGTAACAGCACCTGTAAGGGTTGGGGTATAATAATAATAATAACATGATGAATATGTGTTGTAACAGCACCTGTAAGGGTTGGGGTATAATAATAATAATAACATGATGGATGTGTGTTGTAACAGCACCTGTAAGGGTTGGGGTATAATAATAATAATAACATGATGAATATGTGTTGTAACAGCACCTGTAAGGGTTGGGGTATAATAATAATAATAACATGATGAATATGTGTTGTAACAGCACCTGTAAGGGTTGGGGTATAATAATAATAATAACATGATGGATGTGTGTTGCAACAGCACCTGTAAGTGTTGGGGTATAATAATAATAATAATATGATGAATATGTGTTGTAACAGCACCTGTAAGGGTTGGGGTATAATAATAATAATAATAACATGATGGATGTGTGTTGTAACAGCACCTGTAAGGGCTGGGGTATAATAATAATAATAACATGATGGATGTGTGTTGTAACAGCACATGTAAGGGTTGGGGTATAATAATAATAATAATAACATGATGGATGTGTGTTGTAACAGCACCTGTAAGGGTTGGGGTATAATAATAATAATAACATGATGGATGTGTGTTGTAACAGCACCTGTAAGTGTTGGGGTATAATAATAATAATAACATGATGGATGTGTGTTGTAACAGCACCTGTAAGGGTTGGGGTATAATAATAATAATAACATGATGGATGTGTGTTGTAACAGCACCTGTAAGTGTTGGGGTATAATAATAATAATAATATGATGAATATGTGTTGTAACAGCACCTGTAAGGGTTGGGGTATAATAATAATAATAACATGATGGATATGTGTTGTAACAGCACCTGTAAGGGTTGGGGTATAATAATAATAATAACATGATGGATGTGTGTTGTAACAGCACCTGTAAGGTTTGGGGTATAATCATAATAATAACATGATGGATGTGTGTTGTAACAGCACCTGTAAGGGTTGGGGTATAATAATAATAATAACATGATGGATGTGTGTTGTAACAGCACCTGTAAGGGTTGGGGTATAATAATAATAATAACATGATGGATGTGTGTTGTAACAGCACCTGTAAGGGTTGGGGTATAATAATAATAACATGATGGATGTGTGTTGTAACAGCACCTGTAAGGGTTGGGGTATAATAATAATAACATGATGAATATGTGTTGTAACAGCACCTGTAAGGGTTGGGGTATAATAATAATAATAACATGATGGATGTGTGTTGTAACAGCACCTGTAAGGGTTGGGGTATAATAATAATAACATGATGGATGTGTGTTGTAACAGCACCTGTAAGGGTTGGGGTATAATAATAATAATAACATGATGGATGTGTGTTGTAACAGCACCTGTAAGGGTTGGGGTATAATAATAATAACATGATGGATGTGTGTTGTAACAGCACCTGTAAGGGTTGGGGTATAATAATAATAACATGATGAATATGTGTTGTAACAGCACCTGTAAGGTTTGGGGTATAATAATAATAATAACATGATGGATGTGTGTTGTAACAGCACCTGTAAGGGTTGGGGTATAATAATAATAACATGATGGATGTGTGTTGTAACAGCACCTGTAAGGGTTGGGGTATAATAATAATAATAACATGATGGATGTGTGTTGTAACAGCACCTGTAAGGGTTGGGGTATAATAATGATAATAACATGATGGATGTGTGTTGTAACAGCACCTGTAAGGGTTGGGGTATAATAATAATAATAACATGATGGATGTGTGTTGTAACAGCACCTGTAAGGGTTGGGGTATAATAATAATAACATGATGGATGTGTGTTGTAACAGCACCTGTAAGGGTTGGGGTATAATAATAATAATAATAACATGATGGATGTGTGTTGTAACAGCACCTGTAAGGGTTGGGGTATAATAATAATAATAATAACATGATGGATGTGTGTTGTAACAGCACCTGTAAGGGTTGGGGTATCTCTGCCAGAACGCCAGAAACACTTGGTCCCATGAGCTCTTCAGAAAGCCTGTACAGCTGAAATATTTCACCATTGTTCCCGCTCAACCTGTTAAAAAACTGAAACAAAGGACAAAAACAGCTAATAATTGAGATCTAAACCATATCTTTGAGACTCTGGAATATGAGTGCATGTGTATAACCTGATCTATGGAATGGCAGATATACAGTATATAACTCAAAGCTGCACACCTACACATGTCAGATGACTGCCAGCTGGAGAACACACTCTTAACAGCAGATCACTGATAATCTCCTCAAAACATGAGCAGAAACCAGCTCGGGGGTTAAGAAGATCTAGATGAGAACTTCCCAGAACTGTAGACAGCTGACTAGATTTAACTCAATAAATCCGAGTAACGCTGTTTAAGAAGAGTGTTTAGACAAGACGTGCCTAAAAAACCCACAGCCATAGAAATACACACTTTAATGGACACATGGACGGCTGTGTAGTCGACATTTTAGGTGTATTAGTACTCAAAGGTCTTAGAGTAATAATGTTAGAGTTGATTATGAGCTGTGATCCGGATGCTAACTGAGCTCGCGGCTAATCATGTTTAACGGTCCCTCTCTTTCTGGACGATGATCGGTGCGTTTGTGCAACAACAACCAATGAAATAAGCATGAATGAGCACTTACCAGAGTAAACAGACTGTCGTTCTACGAGGTGATTTCTCTAATCCTACATTGCACAATCATACGCGCGTCTCGTCTACTACACATGACTACGTGACAGAAGAGAGGAAGGTCATGGTCAGTCAGTGACGACACTTCCGGGAGACCCTGTACCCCTGAGTCACGGAGCCCACCACAGCCCTTCAATTATTAATATATCATCATGTTGACGTGGGTTATAATCAAATACATACGTTCTAGAAGAGTCGTTTTGTTTATAAAAAAAAAAAGTATGTATGCGCTGAAATGCTACAATGGATTTCGGACCTTTAAATATCAATAAATTGAATATCAAACATGCAAACCCTAGCGGTCGGTCACCGCGGTCCTGGGCCGCACAATTATTTATGCGCGTCTAATCGTGCACTTACGGTATGGGTGCTGAAAGAGGCCAAATTGATTTTTAGACTATTTTCTGCTATTTTATATCTTATATAGAGGCTGGCTTGACCGTGTATTTTCACCGTGCGGTGATTTATTTTAGAACGAAAAAATATTGCGTTTTGAATTTTTAAAATGTTTTTCTACATCAAATTGTTACGAAACTTCGACTTTTGAGTCACTTAATTGCCCTATGAACAAAACAAAATCATAGATATAATTAGAAAAGGCTAAATGTCTTTAAAAAAACACACGTGTGTCTATTGTATTTGATAATGTGTAATATACCCATATGCAAAACCCTAATAAAAAATAATTGTCTGAAAATGGCCTTATTAGCAACTTTATCTCTCCCATTAAATGGCACCGATATGTTTCCCATGCTCTGTACAGTAGCCTACATCATTATTTTAGAGAAGAAAAATAATATAATTCACCAAAAGGTTTTTTTTTTCATGTTCCAAAGGCTGAAGTGCATTTCTAGTGGCCACGGTACTCTTTTTTATTGCTATAATTCGCTTAAAAAAAATTATGTTCAACCTATTTGCCAGAGTAATACGATTTTTTACTGGTGCTGGTCCAACACATATTGTTTATTGATTAAAAACAGTAATACGATTTTAGCATAGGCTACTAATTTTCTCAAAGTTATAAATAAGCAACAACCTTATTTTAATGATTAACGTCAGGTTTTGCCATGGTATTTACAGTATTTCAATGCAGCAAGGACAACCTAGCAGATTTTGTTGCAGCAGATATTTTGTCATGAAGTTTTGAACATTTAAATTCTTCTTAACGCCAGACATTGGAAGAAGTGTAACCGTGGAGCTTTGATCCTTCGGTCTTCAAACAGACAAACCAAAACCAAAAGCATTTCTTGGTTTTCATTCACAACTGGATCTTCAAATGCGAACAGAAATGCATTCAAAATTAAACACATGATTTCTTGTAATGCTACTAAACAATGCTGGGTTGTTTCAACCCAAATTTGGGTCAAATATAGACAAACCCAAATGTTGGGTTAAAAATTCAACTTTCACTTTCAACTAAATTTTTTTTATTACATTTTAACCCAACATTTGGGTTTGTCCAGAAGGACAGCTTTCACTCCTTTACAACAGCAAGGACTGACAAATTACTGTTTTAAAGCAGATATCTTTTGGGCTGTTCGCTGTCAAAATTCAGATTCATCATGTGACTTAGTATGCAAATGAGATTAGGGGAGAGACATTAGTAAATTTGATTGGATCTTTTAATTAATTTACAAAATAACAATTAACATACCTTCATGCATCTTGTCACGGAAGAGTGGCTGTAATGAAGCGCACGCCGGAGGAGATGCTGGACCAGACTTTAACACACTGAACCGGAGAACACCTGGAGAATACACAGACACATTATAGACCATAAATGGGATGAATCAATGGCTCAGGAAAACTAGGTCAGAGGAAAACAGCAGCTGAACACCATGAAAACTGAAGGTTTGTTTACATGACACATCTTTTATGTATTTTGGCAGTTTATTTACAGGACAAGAGGGCCTTAAAACGCAAGCCTTTGAAAACAACCTGCAAGGTTTTTGAAAATGATGCCTTTACAATCTTCAGTTAAACAACAAAAACGTGAATTTGTGAAAATGGTGTCATCTTGCGCATGCGTATAACATTGATGCACTTTTATGATGGACAGATGCACTTTTATGGTGGACAGATGCACTTTTATGATGGACAGATGCACATTAATGATATAGAGATGCACTTTTATGATGGACAGATGCACTTTTATGGTGGACAGATGCACTTTTATGATATAGAGATGCACTTTTATGATATAGAGATGCACTTTTATGATGGATAAATGCACTTTTATCATGGATAGATGCACTTTTATGATGGATAGATGCACTTTTATGATGATAAATGCACTTTCATGATGATAAATGTACTTTTATGATGGACAGATGCACTTTTATGATGGACAGATGCACTTTTATGATGCACAGATGCATTTTTATGATGGATAAATGCACTTTAATGATGCACAGATGCACTTTTATAATGGATAAATGCACTTTAATGATGGACAGATGCACTTTTATGATGGATAAATGCACTTTTATGATGACAGATGCACTTTTATAATGGATAAATGCACTTTTATCATGGATAGATGCACTTTTATGATGGACAGATGCACTTTTATGATGGATAAATGCACTTTTATGATGGATAGATGCACTTTTATGATGGATAAATGCACTTTTATGGTGGACAGATGCACTTTTATGATGGATAGATGCACTTTTATCATGGATAGATGCACTTTTATGATGGACAGATGCACTTTTATGATGGATAAATGCACTTTTATGATGGATAGATGCACTTTTATGATGGATAAATGCACTTTTATGGTGGACAGATGCACTTTTATGATGGATAGATGCACTTTTATGATGGACAGATGCACTTTAATGATGGATAGATGCACTTTTATGATGGATAGATGCACTTTTATGATGGATAAATGCACTTTTATGGTGGACAGATGCACTTTTATGATGGATAGATGCACTTTTATGATGGACAGATGCACTTTAATGATGGATAGATGCACTTTTATGATGGATAGATGCACTTTTATGATGGATAGATGCACTTTTATGATGGACAGATGCACTTTAATGATGGATAGATGCACTTTTATGGTGGACAGATGCACTTTTATGATGGATAGATGCACTTTTATGATGGATAGATGCACTTTTATGATGGACAGATGCACTTTAATGATGGACAGATGCACTTTAATGATGGATAGATGCACTTTTATGATGGATAGATGCACTTTTATAATGGATAAATGCACTTTAATGATGGATAGATGCACTTTAATGATGAATAGATGCACTTTTATAATGGATAAATGCACTTTAATGATGGACAGATGCACTTTTATAATGGATAGATGCACTTTTATGATGGATAAATGCACTTTTATGATGGATAGATGCACTTTTATGATGGATAGATGCACTTTTATAATGGATAGATGCACTTTTATGATGGATAAATGCACTTTTATGATGGATAGATGCACTTTTATGATGGATAGATGCACTTTTATGGACTTCAAAACAGAAACGGCCATTCACTGCCATTATAAAGCGTGGAAGAGCCAGGACATTTTTGAATATAACTCAGAATATAACTGTAAGTATATATTGTATTCGTCTGAAAGAAGAATGTCATATATACCTAGGATGACTTCAGGGTGAGTAATAACATGTTAAGTTGTATCTCCATCTACTGCCATGTATAATACAGCCCTTTTAGTCATTTTGCAGATACGTGTGAACAGGGATTGTTTTGACAAAGTTGTCGTCTGTTTTTAGTACATCGTTGTCCTGTAAACACTTAAGACAAAACAGAACATTACCCTGACACAAGTTCTCTCGAGATGAAAATATAATTAACATATATATAAATATATATAATTTTCACGTCCTGGCCGTCCTGGCTGTTTTTTATAAAGTGATGAAAATGTCCTGGTTTACATTATTTTTCATTAGGCCATTAGACTTTCATGCTTATTTGCTTTATCTGAGGTCACGTATATCCTCTGTCAGGAAGAATAACATGCTTTTACTACTTATCTCGTTCAAATAGCTGTTCAATACCTTGTTTAAAAACAAACAAGTAAACTGTGGACTTTAGTTACTTTTCTTAAAGGCATAGCATTCGTTACTTTAATTGAGTAGCCTATAGATCATACCATTAGACCAGTGAAGATTTGATGCTGGTAAAATTATAAATCAATTGAAAAACGAATTGCTTTGGAAATGGAATTCTATATAGAAAGATAGGAAACCCTACCATAGCCTATGCATTAGCTTTGTTTTTTTAATTATTATTTTTGCTTTTTTAACTTATTTTAAAAAAAAACTAGTATATAGTTTGGTTAGATTGGTTCCACTTCTGTCCAACAGAGGGCAGAAACTGGTCAGATTAGATCCAAGCCTGGCAGGGAAATAACAGCCTTAGATCTAATCATTCAAGTCCTTCTTTTTACTCAGATTTGCTGTGGTGTAAAAACAAACCACAACAAAACTATATATTTCTGGAGATGTAGCCTCCACGTAATATACAGGCCCCCATTTGCACACAGGATTTGCTGCTTTAGAACAAAATTATTCCGAAAATAGCCAACAATTCACTCTCCTGATGAAGTAGCTTTCTTAAATTGCCACATTTCAAAATAACCACCCAATCATGATGGAGGACAAGACATTATTGTGATGAACACAGGCACTCTTGTGTTCATCTGTATGCAGATCTTCATGTGGCAGCTCTAGAGGTTTGTGTTTTCTTCCCCATGCCCCGTGTGCAGTAACACAGAATAAAACAGCACGAGTTGTGTACAGGAGATGAATAATACAGCAGCTGCAGTGTGGACATTACTGCTTTGTTTTCATAATTCAGCCAAATGCTGAATCTTTTTTCTCATATCTCGTGTTGACAAGGCTTTTTCTCGTGCTAAAATAGCTTAGTAGATAAGGCACCAGACAGATGAAAACAATATGCAAATGTAGCTGTAGTTTTATTTTCCTCTCATCCAGTCTGCCCGCCTCCAGTGCATTCAGTTTTCTCACAGATCAGGTTAAATAAGCAATCCTTAAAATAATTTCATGTCTCACTGCCTCCACAGAATACATATTACATATGCCAGTGAAGCAATATTACATTAGCGATTTGCAGATCATAACCTTCACAGCTCACAGTATAAATACAATCAGTAGCCTAAAGCAATTTATTTACATGAAGTATCGACCTTATGCAGACTGACTCAAAACACATGCAAGACATTTTCACAAAATCAAATTCATCCAGGTCAAACCATTTCCTTCAATATTTCAACTCATCACCAAACTGTTCATATAAGTGAATAAAGACATTCATTAGTTTAATGTTCACTTATTGGCCCATGCCGATGCTTTCTTAGATTTTGTTCAAATCTTGCTATTTCTGCAGTATATGCATATTTCATGTATGCATGTAGAGTAACACTCAGAACTGCAAAATTTGCATTATACAACAAAGCAGATTGTGTAGAGACTGTATCCCACAATGCCATGGATAGACATTTTTAGCCATGGGATCAGGTTTGGGCTGGTTGGCCTTGGCAGCTGCTTTCTACAAAGCAATGACAGCAGTTCAATATTTGCTGTGTTTTCAGACGACATCAAGTCCATAAATATCACAAATATTTTACTCTTCTGAAGGGCTCTTGAAGCATGAAATGCCGGACTTCATGTAGCAGCGCAATATAGTCACTAGTGAAGGGTTTGGGATTGTGCGCGCTCTTGTAGTGCCATCAGCCAATCAGAGTTGTGATGATGTCATCTCATATGGCCCACAGTGAGTAGTCACATGACTAATGGTTCAGTCGATTGACTCAGGGAACTGTGGCGCCATAAACAGAGATTTCAAGATCTCCAGGTGTTATATTGATCCTGATCAGTCACATGACACGTACAGCTCGGCTGATTGGCTGAATGATGTTTCCACACGTGAGAGCCCGGCTGACTCCAGACTCCATGAGTGAGAGTTTTGCACAAGCTTGGATGATGATAAATGGACATTAAACCTGCACAAAATGATGCCATGAGGCAATAACACAGCTCACTACTGTTTGACATGTTCGTCGTTGTGTAAAGGCAGCGTAGGGTACAACGAGGCTCGAGGCTTTTTCATATCGTCACGACAATCACTTCAAAGTTTGTTCCATTTTCTATTTAGTTTGATAAATAAAATAATTAATTTTTGTCATTAAATAAAAATTAAAAGATACAGAAAAAAATATTATTTAAAATAAATGCAAAGATTCTGAAAGAGTTTTACACTGCTTGAGGGAGGATACAATTTTGCTTCATAACAATAATTACATTTTATTATATGAAATGAATAATGTGGTTTGATTACAAATATGGAGACTATTTCAAAGGTGTATACCCAACTTCATAATTTATATTATTAATAAATGATCATCTGAATCTAACCATGTCATGTCAAATGGAAAAATCAGCCAGATATTAATTATCACTTTTACATATTCTTCAGTTGAAAAACGGTTGATTTAATTACTTGAAAATCAATAATAAGACCTTTTATTAAGAAAAAACACTATTCAAGTGTGCTATTATTAGTATACTTCTCTTAAAGTCCCCCTGTGATGAAAATCCAGCTTTTAATGTAGTTTATGTGTCTATGTGGTGTTTTTAATATGCTTTAAGACACACATGTGTAAGTTCATAAGTCGACAGCATTGCTGAGTATTTTCTGCTTAAAACTGCAGTGAACCAAAGACAGTCTCAAAAACACGCTTTGAAATCGCTGGTGTTTCTGACGTCACAAACGACCTTGTAACCAATCAGATCAACGTGTGCTCGTCAACCAGTGATCTCTGAGTGAGTGAGTGAGAGGAGGCGGGGCTCATTTGCATATTCATAGAACCGCGCATACTAAATGAGGCAAGAGGTGTCGAGTTACATTCAAGATATTTTAAGACATGAAGAAATTATGAGTTTTAAGGGATACAATTATTGACTACATGGGGACTTTAAAGAAAACTTACAAGTATACTTGCAGTATAAAACTACTAAACTAGAGTTTACTGAGAGTATACTTCAAAGTACACTTTCATAAATGAAAAAAGTATTTGACTAGTAAATAACCTATAAGTTGACTTGTAGTATAGATGCAGTACAAAAAAAAAACACTTTTATACATTAAAAAGTTGTTCAATTTAGTCCCAAGTTCTATTGAAATAGTACAAGTATACTACAAACTTAAAATATACTTGAACCTTACATAAGTATACTTAATAAATGTATCTCGAAGTATACTTATTTTGTATAAGGGCAGCCAGATTCCCACTTGCAAACTGAAGCGTAGATGTTTAGGAAAGAGCAGCAGTGAGTTTATGTGCCAATCTAGTGGTTTACAGGAGATTAAAATCAAATGTGCCTTCATCCCATACCGTATATATACCGTATATGTGCAGTGTATACTGTAATAGGTCTTTGCGATCAGACAGCCGCCGCGGGCTGACCCTCGTTGAGGCCGTTCACGATCATGCCTCTCAGCGAGCGAGTCCTGAAGGAGCCGTCGGGGTAGATGGAGTCGGGCTTGTGTTCGCAGCGGAAGAACATGAGGAAGCCGTTCCTGTAATTCTGGTTCATCCAGCCGTAGAGCAACGGGTTGACGAAAGTCGAGCACATCGCCACAATATGAAACAGCGTATAAATGAGTTTGTACTCTTCGAACTTGAGAATCAAGTCGAGATCGCTCGCCAGCTGAAACACGTGGAAGGGAAGCCAGCAAACGGCGAAGACCACGACCACTAGCGCTAGCATCTTAGTGGTCTTCTTCCGGCGTACGAGGCCGTCGCTACGACTGGACGGGCTAACGTGGTTCTTCAGCTTCATCCAGATGCACACGTAAGCATAGCTGATGATCGCTAAAGGGACCACATACTGCAAGAGGAGCATCGAGACGCTGTAGACGACGTTGGTGCCGCTAGGCCATTTCTCAGAGCAAACCGCGATGCGTAAATCAATGTATGGGATTTCCTCGTAGCGATACTCTCGGAAAATCGCTAGCGGACCAGCTAGCACGGCGGCGAGCGTCCAGGTCAGGCCGATGATGATGAAGCTAGTGCAGCGATTGAGGCGCTGGCCGAGGTGGAAGACGATACAGCGGTAGCGCTCGACGGCGATTACCGTTAGCGTGAGAACGGACACGTGGACGCTGAGCGCCTGGCCGTACGGCACCATGTGACACATCACCGCGCCAAATTTCCATTCGTCCAGCAACGTGTAAACCAGCGTGAACGGCAAACACACCGAGTCCACCATCAGATCCGCCAAGGCCAGATTCGCAATGAAGTAGTTGGTGACGGTGCGCATGTTTCGGTACAGGAAGATCATGTAAATGACGAGGCTGTTCCCCACGAGTCCTAGCAGGATTATCAGTGAATATGCAACGATTAGCGAGATCTGGACGCCCAGGTGTTTGGTGACGTCATCCACAAACGCTGGTTTGTAAGTGTTGATGCTGCTGGCGTTTCCCAGATCTCCATCGTGGAGCGTGTCCTCCGTTGCATTGGCTTGATCTGATTGGCCCATGCTGACCTGGATTTACAACATCAACCTGTCAGAGAGAAGAGAAAATGTTCCATTCAGTTTCCACGATGGCCCATACAGAATATGTGGAGGTCAATCACACGACACATGCATTTCGTACATCCACTGAACACCCTTACGAAGAAGAAGTATACTTCAAGTTCATTTTATGAAGTATAATGAAGTAATGTTCAAGTGTATTTTTAAGTATACACATAAGTATGTGTCAATATGTAGTACTAGTAGTAAACTTGTAAGTGTACTATTTTAATACCGCTTGGGACTAAACTGGCCCACTTTTAGTATGTAAAAGTATATGTTTAAGTGTACTATAAGTGTAACAGTAGTAAACTTTAAGTGCACAACTAGTTCATAAGTTTCTCATTTGTACTGCAAGTGAACGTATGGGTAAACTAGTAGTTTACTATTTTAATACTTGTAGACATTTTTCAGTTTATGAAATATACTCTCAGTAAACTACTGCTACTACTAGTTTTCTTTAAGTTCAGAGAAAAGTTGTAGTATAAAACTAGTAGTTTACTGAGAGTGTATTTCATAAACTGAAAAATGTCTACAAGTATTAAAATAGTAAACTACTAGTTTACTTATAACATTATACTTATGGTTTACTATTTATATATTATATTTGCACTTGCAGTAGGCCTATACTACTATGTTCAAATGTTGTTTTTTATAATAAATTTTTGTTATAAAAAAAAGAAAGAAAAAGAAATGTATCCATAGTGGATAAAAATGTCTGTCAAAAAACTGATAAAAATGTGAATCTTGGGAGCTCAGACTTAAATTTAGTCTCATTTTAAAGAAGACCCGTGGCAGATTATTGTTGAAGTGAAAAAAGTAAAACCATTAAAAAGTTTTAAGGTTTAAGTTTATGATTTTTTTTTATATTTTATGAAACATGTTAAACTATAAAACTGCTAGAAAATCAAAGCCATAAATCTAAACAAGTCGTGTTCCAGATTTGAGGTTTATATCTTAAAAAATTAGCTTTGGATTTGCAGTAAAGTTTCTCCCTCAAATATCACACACACACACACACACACACACACACACACACAATTATAACTGCATAATTTATCCAATTGGTGCTATAATGCGCACTAGCAGAAAACAGGAATAAAGTGAGTTTTTGCTTTAATGCCAAACCTGAGAAAATGGCTCCATCTGGTAAATGTTTTTTACATTTTTTTTTGAAGCCTTGCCAACAGAATGAAAGCCACTTAACAAAGATTGCATCAGAACACCCCAAGAATTAAAAATGCCACTTTTAATGGGTTTTAAAGGGGTGATTTTTGTCCTAAAGGTCCTGAGAGGAGCTATTGTGTGTTACTAGTGTACAATAGATTTATTAAAGGAAATGGGGCTGAAATAGTGAAATTCCATTAAAAATACACACCTAATAACACAGGCACAATGATCAAAAAGACAAAACTGAAAAAGACAAAAATGTCTATAAGGGTTAATTTCTGAATTAAAGATGTAATATAATTACAATAATGCAATAATAAGTTACTATTCGCTCCTCTGTGTATTAGTACATTATAAAACATATTTATATACTAAACACCCCATTCCTATTAAAGTCACCATGAAATCAAAATGGACAGTGCTTTTTAATGGAATATTGCAGTTTCTCATAAATGATTTATCGGTGTATATCATTATAGTTTTAAATACGTGAGTCTCGTAATCTTAAATCAAACTAACTTGCAGCATCTCTTCTCTTCTCTGGTGACGAGGGCGGGGCTATAACCTGTCACTCACATGACATCAGCCAACAGCAGATCACAACCGTCCAATCAGTTCCACAGACACAATCAAGCCCCGCCCACATGTGCTCTTGTTCCTGAAGCGCTTGACTCGATATACGACACAATAGAGGAGAAGACCAGCACTACTTCCCTTTCCTCACTTTTAGACATGTCAGGCATGTTTTTGCTACTTTAATGTTTTCAGTATGCGATGGGAAAAGGAAGGCGAATGTGGTCAAAAAACTGCAGATTGTTTTGTGTCAAAAACTAAATCAAGTTTACTCTCCACAGCACTGCTCCTGTTATCAGAGGGGTCTTTTGTGTTGTCTGATGAACACGATAATGGTGAACTTAGTCTAAATAGCTTTTGCCAACAAGCAAGCAGCCTGAAGCTGATCTTTACTCGATATATGAACAGTATTTTTAAGCATTTAAAACCCAGAACTACTTTTTGCACCACATTTGTGTTTGTAGGCTTTCTCTAAATGATACTCTGATATTAGTGCATAACGTGATGACATTCAGAACATTTAAATAAATAAAAACACTGAAGAGTTCAATAGTCTGTTAGAAACACAGTTTCTGGACTTTGTTTTAAGAACATATGAAACGGGGGGGAAGCAGTTCACATCACACTGCACATGTTCAATATAAAGGCACGTCTGAGATCTCTTTCTCAGCATGAGGGATATTTTAGATGACATCTGAACAATGTCTTTTCCTTTCGCGTGCGCAAGTGAGCGATGCTCTGAACGAGACACGCACACCTGATGAAATATGTAGCCTGGAAGATAAGCCATTATACATCATCATCACAACACCGCAAGGCATTTAACAGAGTTAGATAATGACATCATTACACTGAAAAATGGCGGCTGAGATATTGATACACACAGTCTACACAAACACAGCATCTTTGATGTTTTATCACATTCAATTAAAGCTAGCATTAAAAGACGACTAGCATGGCTATGCTACCAAAATATTGAACTATATTTAATTACAAAAAGGTTAACGAGGCCCTTTTCTGCTCATGAGAGATGGATCGAGCTTCATTAAAACCCAATTTACGGGCAGCTCAAAGCAAGACAACGCAGAGCTGTTTCTGAGAGTGATTGAGCTCACGAGCACATTTAGAAGTGCCATATTGTCATTTAAGCTAATTATATGACTCAAACTGTATGGACAGATATTTGCTCAAGGGGAAATGAAAATTGCCAATAAAGACCTTGACATCTCAGGTCATGCACAGACTGAAAACAGAAACTGCTCTGCACAAGAGCTGGCCGTGTGTACAGGACACTCCATCTTTTCAGGCCGCATTGCATTAGAAAGAGGAAACTAGGTTGCAACACTGTTTTTAGCTGATGGGTATTTCTATTGTTCCTTATAAAAAAAGCATTGCCTCCATTTGTTACTGAGCTATAGCCGTCCAGAGATGTGAAGGTGTGCACACAAACTTTACATGAACAGTTAATGCTTTGCTTTATGATATAACCATTTTGGT
>CM060629.1:1782500-1807500 GCA_030578275.1 Meda fulgida
TCAACTAATTAGACCTGTGAATAATACATAGTCTATATACCGATGATAATTTTGATCACCTTGGGGAAAATCTGTGAAATGTAATGAATTTTAATTTATTACACATAACGAATAAACGAAGTATGTTTTTTTATAGCTAGCATTTTTTACACCTTGTTATTAGTATCATATCTCATATGTTGATGGTAATTCGCTTTGAATTTTTTTTAAAATTACAGTTATCAATTTCTTTGAATGTCATGCCATTTTAATTACATTTGATGCAATTCATATTCGAATTTATATTTTGAATTGTGCACAATCCTACACACACCTGCCGCGCGGCATATTTAACTGAAATCCACATCTCTACATCGTAATGAATTCTACAAACCGCTTTAACCCAGAGATCAGTCGCCTCACCTTATGTTTGAGACATCAGCCCTGTAATAGCCGGGATTATGATGATGATAGTTCATACGCGGGGAAGTTCACGCATCTCCTCGGCGCGCGACAGCTTCACGCTAGTGAACCTTCAGGATCCGCTTCATCCTCGCAAACCACCCCGATGCACAGCACACTCAATGCGTGTGTGTGCACGGAGGAAAAAACACATGCACTTTTCTATTTTAAAGCAAAGCACCCCGATATCAGATGTAGCTGGTGAACTTTAGGTGCATGCGTGCTTCTGCATGTGGGGAGTGAGTGAGTGTGTGAGTGTGTGTGTGTGTGTGTGTGTGGGAGGAACTGCTCTAGTGGAAGGTTCTGTCCATGCAATGTGACGCTTTTCAATACACTCATCAAATCAAATCAGATATGTCAGTCAGTGCATTGAGGTACATGTATGACAGTTGAATCGGGATGGCATGCATGCAAGCTCTATTTCGGTAATGCATGCCATCAGTCATCCATAGTGAGATTGTAATTATAATGTCCTGTTGAAGACCAACTTCATTCTGACACTGTGAATAACTGAAACTGTCGAACTGACATCATGTATTGCAGTAGGATAAAGTGATGGCTGTGATTTGCAATATCACTTACAGTTTTTGTTTCTGAGTGCGAATGCACTGTTTCATACTGACCCTTGTATATGAGGTCATACTCTATGCTCTAAAATAATACACTATATCTACTCAATAAAATTGTGGCAATAGATTACAAGCAATATTATTCATTAAATTCAACAAATAAGAATTGAGTTAAATTAATCAAATTAATTCCTTAAAAGTCAACCATTTAAAATGAGTAACTGCAAATAGCACAAAAAATTAAGTAAAATTTAAAACAAAAGACATCAAAGTAGAATTAAGCACTTTTGATTTTTTATTGCCAACATTGAAGACACTGGATGATAATGAGCAGAATCAATGGAGAAAAGAGGAGCAAAAGAACTACAATTGACTTCAGCAGCATTAGATGAAAATACATTAAATCTCTCGTATCACAAACCAGACTGCCTTTATTTCTGTAATTCGTCTACAGGTCTCTTTGAGAATTAGCAGGTTTAGATGTTGATGTTTTATTGAAAATATTTGGTTACCATTATGGTGATCAGTATTTCCCTTATTGGGCAATTTGACTCTTCACTTGTTGTGAGTTTGTGGTTTTTGTAACAGTGTTTTGCTAAAGCACATCATTTGTTGCAAAGGATAAGCAAATATGTTCAGATGATAAACTTTTAATCATCAAGTAGTAATTTGATATGGTTTAACTTTATTTTGATGATCCCTTTAACACATTATGTTGACTTTAAGTAACTTTGCATCTACATGTCTGCTAACTCTCATTAGGGTATTACTAGAGTATTACAGGGTAGGGTTAGAGTAAGTTGACATGTAGTCGCAGAGTTACTTATAATCAGTAGATTGTCTGTTGGAGGACCATCACAATATAGTGTTAGCAGATATTAAGCAGACAGTACACTAATACTCTAATGAGAGTTAGTTGACATGTAGTTGCAAAGTTACGTGCTATGTCAGCCTTTGAAGGGGCTTTGTGCCATTGTGAGAGGCACACTTTTCACTCACCTATCACTTTTCGAGGAAAGTGGCCAGACTTGCGATCCACAGGGATCTGAGGAACTAGATGTACTGAGCGTTGAAGATGTCAATATGAGGGAAGAGGATTTGCCACCTCTTTCCTCAGCATATGAGGAGCTGCTGGAGGTGAGTACTCGTGCCGTGGCTAAATTAAGTATTGAGTGGCTGGGCGAGAAAAGGGGCGCTTGACCTAAAAGTAAACTAGACGAGCACTTCCTGTCATCAAATGTTTCACCTCCATCACGGGGCCTTCCATTTTTTTCTGATCTACACAGTTTGCTGTCTAGATCTTGGAACAAGCCATATTCATCCCGTCTTTTTAGCCCCTAAGTCCATGTATATTCTGATATAAGGGGGCTGAAAGAATGTGGCTGTGTATACAGAATCCGGTTCGGTTCTCGTCCACCACACTACAACGGGGTGTTGCTCACATTAGTGCATTCGAGCAGGCTCTGGTAATGGAGTAAGAGGTGAAAGCTCTGTTAGTGAAAGTTATAGAGCAGGTGTACTCACTCGACAGAGAATCTGGTTTTTACAGCTGTTACTTCATTTTTCATCCGAAAAAGGATGGGGGGTTGCGTCCTATTCTAGATCTTCGTCAGTTGAATCGTACAATCAAGAAACTCAAGTTCAAGATGCTGTCAGTCAAACAGATGATCGTGACTAAAATCAGGTCCGAGGACTGGTTTGTCACAATAGAGCTAAAAGACGCATACTTCCATGTCTCCATCCTCCCTCAGCACAGGAAGTTCCTGAGGTTTTCTTTCGGGGGCAAAGAACACAAATATCGGGTGCTTCCATTCGGTCTAGCTCTATCACCCTGCATGTTCACGAAGTGCGTAGATGCAGCTCTGGCCCCGCTCAGGCTGCAGGGCAAACGCATTCTTAACTATATCGACGACTGGCTGATTCTAGCGTCCCGCTCGTGTAGCTGCTATCCTCACAGCCACGAAAAAGCTAAAGCTAGGCCAGTCATGCACTGTGAAACAGTTCGAGAGACTGTTAGGCCTCATGGCAGCGGCGTCCAATGTGATACCCTTTGGCCTACTGTACATGAGACCTTTGCAGTGGTGGCTCAGGACTAGAGGGTTCTCCCCGAAGGGAAACTCACTTCGTATGATCAAGATCACGTGGCGGTGTCTCCGCGCCTTGGGTATATGGAGATAACCTTGGTTCCTGTCCCAGGGTCCAGTGTTGGGAGCTCTTTGCCATCGAGTTGCGCTCTCGAGAGATGCTTCCCTCACTGGCTGGGAAACGGTAATGGAAGGCTGCTCAGCTCAGGGTCTCTGGGGGAGTCATCACCTTTGTGGCACATAAATTGCCTGGAGATGATGGCGGTCCTCAATGTTTTGAGACATTTTCTCCTAGACCTGAGGGACCATCATGTGCTTGTGCGGTCAGACAACACATCGTTGGTCTCTTACATAAATCATCAGGGGGGTCTGTGGTCACATCCACTATGCAAACTGGCGCACCAGATCATCCTGTGGTCCCTAGGTAAGATACTCTCCCTGAGGGCAGTTTACATCCTAGGGTGCCAGAATATAGGAGCAGACATCCTGTCGAGGAAGGGGCAGCCAGGGGATTGGAGAATCCACCCTGAGGTGGTGGAGTATATATGGGAAGTTTAATATATGGGAGTATATATGGGTTCTCATTAAACTCATAAGTATGGCCGAGGCTACGTCTGTACGCATTTCCCCCTGTTGCTCTGCTCCCTGGAGTTCTGGAGAGAGTCCGCCAGGATGGAATATGCCTACTGCTGGTAGCACCACACTGGCCGAGCCGATTCTGGTTTGCGGACCTCATATATCTCCTTGACGGCTCTCCCTTGGAGATTCCCATCAGGAGAGACTTTCTGTCTCTGGCGGGTGGCACAATCCTTCACCCCCGCCCAGAGATTTGGAACCTGTGGGTTTGGCCTCTGAGGGGGCCCAACTCATAGATGCTGGTCTCTCAGCTGAGGTTGTAGAGATCATCTTACACTCCAGAGCTCCAGCTACAAGGAAACTTTACGCCCTGAAATGGAAAGTTTTCACTTCTTGGTGTCATCAGCGTCATTGGAATACGGTTAACTGTCGAGTTGGTACAGTGCTTGAGTTCTTGCAAGATCGCTTTTCACATGGGTTATCTCCATCCACCCTAAAGGTTTACGTGGCGGCCATAGCTGCTTACCACGCCCATGTGGGTAATGCATCGTTGGGTAGAGACCGCTTGATTATCTGTTTCCTTCGTGGTACTCTGAGGCTGAGGCCTGCAACTTTAACACCGGTTTCTGCTTGGGACCTCGCTATAGTCTATCTGCGGCTCCCTTTGAGCCCGTTGAATTGGTTTCAGAAAAGTTTCTGACCTTCAAGACCTTCAGGCCCTTTCGGTTTCTCCCACCTGCCTTGAGTTTGCACCAGGGATGGTCAAGGCATTTCTATATCCTAAACAGGGCTATGTCCCTAAAGTGCCGACCAATGTACAGAGGCCTATTGTGCTGCAAGCTTTCTGTCCTCCTCCTTTTACGACTTCGGACTAGGAAAAGCTGAATCTCCTATTTATGTCCACAGAGCTGCCCCGTGGAGAAAATCAGATCAGCTGTTTGTCTGTTTTGGATCATCTAGGAAAGGTCTTCCAGCGTCTAAGCAGACGATCAGCAAGTGGATAGTCGAGGCTATTTCTCTTGCTTATGAGTTCTCTGGCCAGCCGTCACCTTTGGTGGTCAGAGCTCATTCTACTAGGTGTAATCTCAGGGGTTTCCCTACAGGAGGTGTGTGATGTGGCGGGCTGGTCTTCCCCGCTCACATTTGTGAGGTTTTATAGCCTGGACCTGGACGCTGCCCCAGGACCTCAGGTGCTTATGACTTAGTTGCCACAGTTTCTCATAACAGGCAATTGTAAGTACACCGTTTGGGTATTGTCGTTCCCAAAGCGTCATCGACGTAGCGCGAGTTCCCTCAAAAGGGAACATCTCAGGTTACGACTGTAACCCTAGTTCCCTGAGAAGGGAACAAGACGCTGTGTCGCCCTGCCATACTTCCTGCATCCCTGTGATCGGATTGCTTTGGCTATGTCGAAGCTAACGCCGGTCAGACCGGATGTGCTTTTATCCTTTCCTGGTCGTGGCGTCACCCGCCCGTGGCGCTCACTCTCGCCATTGGACTAGTTGACATACGTGCTTCAGACGCAATCACGCAGCGTCTCGTTCCCTTCTCAGGAAACCAGGGTTACAGTCATAACCTGAGACGTTTTTCACTAACAATATATTGTTGGCACAGATCAGACATTCAGAATTTTACTTTTTAAACACTGTAGTTTAAAAAAAATTTTTTTTACAGACATACAGAATCAGCATATGCATCTCAACAATGGTGAAATACTTGGCTTCCTGGGAGCCATTATAATAGAAAACTCATGACTCCCAGCATGCATCGTGACATGGAGCATGTGACCATTGTTGAGATTCATATGTTGATTCTGTATGTCTGTGTATTTAAAAACTATTAATATCAAATAACTACTTGATGATTAGAACTTTATCATCTGACCATCTTTGTTTGTGGTTTCCTTTGAAACAAATTATGTGCTTTAGCAAAACACTGTTACAAAAACCACAAACTCACATAAAAAGCCAAGAGTCAAACTGTTCAACTAAAGGAAACACATTTTCAACAAAACATCAACATCTAAACCTTAATTCTCAAAAGAACTGTAGACGAATTATAGAAATAAAGCCAATCTGGGCTGCGTTTCCCAAAAGCATCGTAAGCCTAAATGAATCGTTGAACAATTGGCACCAATATACGATCAACATAGGCTTACGATGCTTTTGGGAAACAACCCAGGTTTGTAATAAGAGAGATTTTATGTCTTTTCAGACTGAAGTCTAAAGTTCTTGTTTTTCTCTTTTCTTCATTGATTCTGTTTGTTAACAACAGGTGTCTTCAATGTTGGCAATAAAAAAATAAAGAGTTCTTAATTCATCTTTGATGTCTGTGTGTTATTCAGATATTTCTGTTTAAATTGTACTAAATATTTTATGTGCTATTTGCAGTTACTCATTTTAAATGGTTGAATTTTAAAGAATTAATTTGATTAATTCTAACTTAATTCTTATTTGTTGAATTGAATTAATAATATTGTTTGTAATCTGTTGCCACATTTTTATTGAGTAGATTTAATTTATTATTTTTTAGTCACACCTGAGACACTGCTGAACCAACACAAACACACACACAGATGTGTCACAGCTGTTACAGACACGAGCAGCCCGTGAGGTTTCAGGATAAGGAGAATGTTCACTTATCTCTTTTTAAAACTGCTTTTGCTTTCCTAATTGCATGTAACATGTAAACTCTAGCCAGTGACATCACTGAATTCTTCTAAGGTATAGGTATATATATTGCCACACCTTTTACTTTAGTGCACTTTTTTCAGGGTAAATCTTTTTGTTTTGGAAAGTCACAGACCTTTAGAAAAAAAGGATTTATCTAACATATAAAAGTGCGACAACTTGCCCCCGACTTGACATTTATAAAAAATAAAAAATACTTGTGAGTATTTTTGTCCAGAGAAGATAGGGCTTTGAAAATAGATAGGCCTTTAAAAAAAGCAAGCCTGGTTACTTGGACTTTTGACTCTAAAGTTAGCTATTTAAAGACAGATCTTGTGACTTCTCCATGTGACTTCACTCCATCTAAAGTGTGATGATAATAGTGTGATATATGTTGTTATAAAAAAACTCAAGAAACTGTTCAAGAAATGAGAGATGTTTCAATGAAATTTAGGCTACTACCATATGCTTATTATCAGTAGGGGAGAGTGGTGTAATTTGACCCACCCCTTTATCTTAGCAACCGTACACTTTTATTGTCATGAGACCTTTGGAATGAACAACCCATAATTTCTGCCAGACTGTGAAAAGGATAAAAACAATGGGAATGGGAAAACAACAACAACAACAAACAATGGGAGTGGAAGACACCCATTTACTTTAAAAACTGTTTTTGGCTTGTCAAAAATAAATTTTAGCATAACAGATGCAATGGCTGTTACATCAAAGCAAATTTGTCCAAGTCTAAAAATATTTAGGGAAGACTTTTTTTTACAAGAAGCCATATTTTAGAACCTTTTGTTAGATGTATTCTGATCATTTAAAATGATAGGAAACATTCTGAAATTTGGCATACTTTCATTGTACTTCTGCCTAATCTTGAGGATCACACAAATAAAAACTTTTTCCAAGATGTGGTATACTTTTTTAAAGTTTTGATTTCGTTTCTATCATGTGTTTAACTTTAACCCATTGTGCGGCTGTCTGTCTGAATCATAATGAAAGTGAACCGAAAGCACTTCACACACACTAGAGACTTTTGAACTGATTTCCCAGTGCCTCTGCGGCTTCACGGACAACCACACAAAGCACAGAGGGTAAGTTATACTGTTTATTTATTTAATAACAGCACATATGTTTCATATCTGCATCTTTATCCTCGTGTAATTAGTGTAACGTTATCGTTAGTTGTGTTTAGCCGTGTAGCTAACTCACAGCAGGCTAATAATGGTTTGTTTACCTCCAGCGCGTAACAGCAGCTTTAACAACAGGATAGCCTAACGTTACGTGCTTTATGTTTGTGCGTTTGCTTTAATAAAATATACTATCATATTGTGTAGTTTAAAAGTTTATAGCTGTTGTAAAAGTCTACTAATATGTAGTTCGTCGATAAATCCATTAGTTTCAGAAGCACTGAACTGTTACAGCATACACAAATTCACAATATTAACCTTATAGTTTCTGCCTAAATATCCTAGTTACTATATACGTGGTAACATTAAGTATTTGCTGCGGCTGTCGTCAGTCATTAACCATGGGTTACAGGACATGTTTTCAGACGTGTTATTGTAACGCATGCTTGGGAGTACCTATGTGATCTTTAATCATAAATCATCATGTTATTTTATATAGGCCTATCAGTACTCACATGCTGTTTATAATCTGAGCCATTTCACTGGTATGATTCAGATCGCATAATCATTTATAATGTTTTTACTGCAGTAATAAGAAAATAACTATGCATGTTGACAATTGTATAATGATGAAAGAGACACCATCATCTCATTTAATATCAAATACTGAGTAGTAAAAATGAAAACAGTGACCGGTTGATAACCTGCTTAGACTAGTCTTTCAAGTCATCTGGTTAAGCCTTTTTAAAATCATTTAAGCTAGACTGGCCTATGAACTATGAACCCAGAAACTGATTACGAGGAGTGTGACGACATGCTTACCTCAAGAGACCAGACGATATTGGGTTCACGAGAAAGAGAAGACACAATATAACACTATTTTTAAGAAATATCTTATTCAGTGATGAAATACATGAGTGGTCTTTTATTCAACTGAAAGTCACAAAATTCAACAAAAGGTTTAACTAATCTAGGGCTGTCACTAACGATTATTTTGGTAATTGAGTAATTGGTTGATTATTTTGACGATTAATCGAGTAAATGGATAATTTTTGTATTAATATATGTGAACAATAGCCTTTAAAATGACTTAAAATACATATAATAACAATGAGGCAATGATGGGTTCAAGAGCAAGTAATCATATGGTTTTATAGAACAACACTGTTAAAATACAGAATATAAACATTATCAAGTTATGGACATAATGTATTATAACAAATGCCTGCAGAGGTGCCAACAGCTTGGTGATTGTTGTTACACTACAGCAGATCAAATCATTGTTTAATATTGGTCAAACAACATTTATTTCAAATGTCCACTTCATCTTAAATATTTAGCCGCTTCTTTATGATACAGATGCTACAGCGAGGGCTTAAACTTTTATTTTGAAATCGTGATGAACAACAGTTTGCATATTTAGAAGCATATTGATGATTTCTCCTGTGTTGGCGCAGGTTTATAAATGATTTACGTTACAAATCTAGTGAACACTGCAACACTTCGCTATAAAACACAAAGTGCATCAGACTTCCTGCTTCATGCGTAAATACTGTATAGGTGCAGTTCATTATTAGTTCATGCTGTAACATGTAACTAATGAACCTTATTGTAAAGTGTTACCTTGATTTGTAAATGGTTTTGTTGTATCATGCCGCTTTAGCACACGGCCCCTGTGTTTGTGCAACCGGCCCCAGGTGACTGATTGTGGTTCTCACAGACGTGAAAGTGCGACGGGCCGCTGGAGAGTGCTCATGGCGTCCAGCAGGACGAGTCTGCGAGAGGACCTGACGTGTGCCATCTGCTTCGAGCTCTTCAGAGAGCCCGTGATGCTGGGCTGCATGCACCACTTCTGCAGGAGATGCATCGTGTCGTACTGGAAGACCGTCCGGGGTCCGGTGTCCTGCCCTCAGTGCAGGCAAGAGTTCCCCAACAGGAGCTTTCAGACCAACTACTTGGTGGCCGGGGTGGTGGAGAAGGTCCGGGCCGGCTCCACGCCTGGATCTGTCAAGCTTCTGGAGGTGAGCTTCTTCTCACAGGCGTTGTGGACTCTATATGCGTTTGGGTTCCAAAGCGTTGTGGGGAAATTCGGTTATGGCTAACCCGAAGTGATCAAATAAAATTCTGTATAAAATTTATAGTCAAGACAAGTAGCTTTTTTAGGCATGGTTTGTTGGGAATTACAAACCTGCGCACATATATTCAAACGCACAAAACTATAGAATCAGCTCTTAATGCGCATGTGAACGCATCAGCGTTTCTCACAGGTTCAGTTTAAAGTCTGTGTAGAGAGAACGCCGTCGTCTTAGCGGCCCCTAATTTAATAACACATGATCATTTCAACAGAAGCGAATCAATCAAAACTAACTTAAGCTGGAAAATAACATTCAAGAACCGCTATAAAGCCAAAACAATCTCTGTTACCTTAAATGATATGTTTAGGTTATCTCTGAAAAGCTGCTTTGAAACGATCTACACTGTTAAAAGCGCTATATAAATGAAGACGGCTTGACAGTCAGGATAACGCAAGACTCGAGACCCTCTTTCACTTTCACTTTGTCCTACATCATGTCAGTCGTTTCGCAAGCTCTCAGGTCACTTCTCGATTCGACTCAATGAATATAGATTTAATACAAATCCTATATGTGACCCTGGACCACAAAACCAGTGACGTGTCAATTTTCTGAAATTGAGATGTATGATTTGAAAGCTGAATATTTAAGCTTTCCACATTGAGAAAACATCGGGAAAATGTTGGCGATTGTGCTGCATTCACTCAGAAATAAATGTTTTATATATTTACGGTAGGAAATTTACTTAATATCTTCAAGGAACATGATCTTTACTTATATCCTAATGATTTTCGGCATAAAAGAACAATGGATAATTTTGAGCCATACAGTGTATTGTTGGCTATCGCCACAGTTTTGTGATCCAGGGTCTCATATATATAAAAAAGAACAGTGAACATAAGTTTACAAGTGGTTAATTAATAAAAAGAAATTAAGAGCCACAAACCTGAAGATTAAACTCTTTTATTGTAGGTACACTTGTGTACATTAAAACAGAACCCGACTCTATATTTCAAATGCATAGACGGGGTTTTGATGCAAGATGAAAAATGATGCTGAAAGTTGGACGAGTCACAACAGTCGCACGCCTTGATCAAACACGATCAGGTTATTTCATGTTTAAGATAAAACACATCATCTGTCACATGTGAACAGTGGAGGAATACTAACACTGGCTTTTGGGAAATACATGTGGGAAAAATCGAATTGAATTGATTTTGAATCGACCACATTTAAAAAACAACGATTAATTGGAGAATAGAATTATTTGGCCAGGCCTAGTCAGGACAGGGCAAGACTCGGGACCCTCTTTCTCGTTCACTGTTCTACATCATGTCAGCATTAAATGACAAGTTCTGTATTTCCATAAACATCTCTTGAAAAGGCACTTCCACATTTTTGAGATATAAAGCTTATGATTGTTTTATTTTTGTTCATAAACCACAAGACTTCAAGTAGTCCTGTCACGTGACTACACCATACATGGACTGTGTATCATCTGACTTTGCTTTGTTCAACTGGAAAAGATTTGCTATAAACGCATAATCAAATCAGAAACGATTTTCACAGATTTTTATGAAGATACAGTCATGATAGCATTTGTAATAACTTTTAAGAAACATCAGTCAATCAAGCACTTTTAATGACAGAACTTTAGTAATCATGTATGACTGAATATGTATAAATCTATATTTTTCATACTAATGAGAACTTACTATAACAGTGATGTTTGAGTCATTATTGGTCATTCAGTGTTTTTATAAAAAAGACTAACAATAATACTAATAAAATAGTACTAATACTAAGCCTGCTAATAATATTGTAAAACGATTAGGTCTGACATGCTGTTGGGCTTATGAATATTGATCACAATGCCTGTGTTCGCTCAAACTGAGTTGCTGAATATAAAAAACATGGATATAGTGATATGTGAGCGCTAGCGAAGAGGCTAAAATATAAATGATAATTATTCCAAAGGAGCTCTGTCATTTTAAACAGGAAAAAACAAGAAAGATTACCATTTACATGCAGCATGTCAGTTCTTTGTGCTATCGCTTTCTCTTTGTGTGTGTGTGTGTGTGTGTGTGTGTGTGTGTGTGTGTGTGTGTGTGTGTGTGTGTGTGTGTGTGTGAGAGTGAGAGAGAGAGAGAGGGGGGGGGGGGGGAGGCTCACCAAGGCTGCATTTGTTTGATTAAAAAAAAAAAACAGTAATATTGTTAAATATTGTTACAATTTAAAATACCTGTTTTCTATGTGAATATCTAGTAAAGTGTAATTTAT
Organism: Meda fulgida; assembly: GCA_030578275.1. Lineage (NCBI taxonomy): Eukaryota > Metazoa > Chordata > Actinopteri > Cypriniformes > Leuciscidae > Meda > Meda fulgida. The sequence continues at coordinate 1,794,325 of CM060629.1, forward strand.
TCCTGTGATCAAAGCTGAGTTTCAGCATCATTACTCCAGTCTTCAGTGTCACATGATCCTTCAGAATTCACTCTGGTTCATCCTATTACACATGGATGAACTACTGTAGGATAAAATAGTAAAAGGGTAAGCATGATTTTCGGAAATATTAATTATGAAAAGTACTGTTCTTGTTAATTATATTTATAAAAAAATATATATGTTGAGTTTATTGCAACTATGCATACAGTATTTTGAGAGCGGGAGACCGGCTCGATTATGTCCCTCACAGTGCTTTGTGGGAGTCGGCGGAGCTAAAGAGTTCTCTTCAACTCTCTGATTGGTGGAATTTTCTGCACAGCATCATGGGAAATGTAATTTTTCTCCAGGAATCCTACTGTTAAACACGATTATTTTAAAACTAAGCTGTAATAATGCAGACTGACGGCGTCAAGCGCAATAAATACCATCAATTAACAGCCTCGCAGCTCATAGTTGGGCTGTCTTTAAAGGTGTACAAATTATCGTTAAAATCATTTCCTTATGGAGAAAATGAATGGGGATTTTACTTCTGGAACCCGACTTTTGCTCTCTATAGTTGATACCGATTCGCAGATAGATCAGATAATGCAGTTTTCTTGGCATTTTTCAGTGAATGCTCTGTGTAAATGTTCACAAAACTACTGTTTTGATTTCCGTCTGTTTTCTAGAAGCAGTTAAAGGACCGTCTGGAGTCGCAGAGCTCCCTGAAAGAGGCCTACGTCTCTATGATCCGTGCGGACAAGGACCAGATGGAGAAAATAAGAGTGGGTCTATCCTTAAAAAGAGGAAGATCACAACGTGACGCTTCCTGCAAACTGGGCCTCACACAACTCTCCGTTTCTTCCGTTCAGAAAACAGGAGTGGAGCTGCAGGGGCGCGTGCACAGTGACTTCCAGGCGCTACATCACTTCCTGCGGCTGGAGGAGGAGGCCATGATGGAGGAGTTACAGCAGGAGATGGAGCAGATGCTGAAGGGCCTGGAGCAACACCTGGAGGCCCTACAGGTTAATAATGGATCATGCTGGTTTTAGTGTAAGAGTGAAGAGATTGTTTATAGATAGTATGGCTTAAAGGAACACGACTTTAGCGTATTCAGCATATCCCCCAGAGTTCGATAAGTCCACACACACCCTCTTCATCTCTGTGTGTGCTGTAACTCTGTCTGACACACACACCGCTAGCCTAGCTTAGCACAAAGACTGGAAGTAAATGGCTTCAGCTAGCATACGGCTCCCAATAAGTGACAAAATAATGCCAACATTTTCCTATTCATGTTGTGATTTGTATAGTCACAGTGTGTACAAATAACAAGGTCACATGAGACACAGGCGTCTTCTAACCGTATACACACTGGGAACTATATTCTCTAAGGCGGAGTGATTAGCGCAACACTCTGAGGAACTCTCTGCTCCTCTCCACGGGCTTCTCAGGCGCTGCGAGCAAATCCCTCCGCCCAAGTAGCAGTGCTTCGCCTTAGAGAATATAGTTCCCAGTATGTATATGGTTAGAAGACGCCTGTGTCTCATATGATCTTATTTGTTGGCGTTATTTTGTCACTTATTGGGAGCCGTATGCTAGCTGGAGCCATTTACTTCCAGTCTTTGTGCTAAGCTAGGCTAGCGGTGTGTGTGTCAGACAGAGTTACAGCACACACAGAGATGAAGAGGGTGTGTGTGGACTTATCGAACTCTGGGGGATACGCTGAATACGCTAAAGTCACAGAAAGGCGGCGTGTTCCTTTAATAGACATGCATATATGTTTATGTTTATTTATTTATTTTTTTTGTCATGAAAATGTCTAGCTAAAAAATCAAGGACCACAATGGAAATAAGTTAATGCAACTTTATTGTGTTATCCTTGACAAGGATGTTTTGCTACTTTAATTGTTACTGTATTGCTACATGCAGGTGTCCATCCGAGACCTGGAGCAGGACATGCACACGCTTCGACACGCCGCCAGCTGCACCGACCAGTCTGTGCTCGTAGAGGTGACTATACTGATGCTTTACCGCATACCAGCCGCACACCACTCAGGTTTAGAAGATTAATGTCACAGTTACACAGCGCTGGTCGTCAGAATGAGTTACTCGTGTAGCTACAGTCAGAGTGATGCTTTCCAGCATGCTACGTATACTTACAGCCAGACTAATTATCACTATACTTCAAGTGTGTTAATGATTCGTTAACTTCAAGTGTGCTAATTTTGTACTATTTAGTTGTAATTAAATTGAAGTAAAGCGTAACTTTAAGTGTAGTTAGTGCACTTTTGTGAGATAAATTGGAACATCTTCAAGTAAACTTAAAGTATATGCCTGTAGGGACTAATTACATGCTTGATTAGTGATATTAAAGTTTTATTAAAGTAAATTTGTGTTACAAGGACATTATAAATTCATTGCGAGTGTCTTCGAAACATACAAGCAATATACCGTAAGTGTATTATATTTGAGTAAAAAGTATATGCTCAGTAAAAGCTTCAGCTTATTCCAAACACTACAAATTCCCACTTTGTCTTCAACAACAAATGCACATTAATAAACAAATATTACTTGGCTATACAATATACTATTGTATATATAGTGTATTTTGAAAGTATACTTTCAATGCACTGTTACAATGATCATTTCCAGCGCACAGCTAAAAATATACCTAAAATATATTTTTAATAAAGTGCAAATAAATACACTTTTAAAAAATGTCCACTTCAAGTATATATTTTTTATATATATATTTTTTAGAAAATATACTTAAGTACAAATATTTGAAAGTGTGTTAAAGCAACACCATGTCGTTTTTCAACCTTCAATAATATATTTCCAAGACCCTTGTGATGGTACATCGACTTACAATAGGTTGAAGGACACGTCTGCCATAGCCTGATGGGGTCTGTAGCGCTTTTAGGAACCCGAGCACAAAAAGAACTACAAAATTCGACTGCTTTGATACTTCAAAACTTTATTGTCCAAGGCCAGAAAATAAACAGTGCATAGAGACTAGGAAGAGAAAAAGGGAAAGTGATAAAATCAAAGGTCGGACGAGGATCAATCCTGCCGTCATGCTAAATCATCTTTTAGGATAACTATTAGGGCTGCACGATTTGGGCAGAATGTCATATTGTGATTATTGAGGTCAATATTGCGATTGCGATATAATAAACAAATGGTTTCATGAGTCAATTTGCTTGGTTCTAAAGCAAATGCACACACAGATTAGTGATAATGCTGAAATGTGTATTTCTCAACTCAAACTAGCAACAACAACTAAATGATTGATAACACCTATGATGATCAATAAGACATTGATGTCTGGATAAAAATTACCCCCCCCCCCCCATTTTAAACATTAATTATAGCCATCCAACATTACAGTGATTCCATCATTACAATTGAAAGCTTTCAATTTTTTGAAAAGTATTTAAAAGAATTATTAGGCTTCAAAAAATATAACCGCTTTTAATTCAAGTGAACTTCAAACAATCCTCACATTAACCCATAATAAATGTCATATGAACCTGTGCCCTTCCTGTCTAACAGGACATATACGGAAATTGAATAAATTATATGTAGACTAATCCTTATTAAAGCTAAACAAGTTCTTTAGTCAAGAGCAGTGAGTTTTCTCTGTTCCCTTGGTTCTGTGATTAACTCACTGACAGAGCTTTATTGGCTGCTGGCCCTTTAAGAGCAGCCGCTGCTGACACGCGCATCTCGCACGCGCCTCATTCTCACAGCTCTTCACAGGATCATGTAACACTAGCCAAAGGATGGCAAAAATAACATGCTGCGTTAATTGCGTTAACAGCCCTAATTTGTTTATTTCATATAAAATGGCAGCATTTTGCGTCAAATAATCGCATAGGCTTGACCTCGCGATCACGATTGCGATATGATTAATCGTGCAGCACTAATAACTATCCTAATGACTGCAGGCTGATAGTCATGTTTGTTTATTTATTTTTCTGGTGAAAGTGTCTTGCCTCAGGCTATAATGCAAATCAATTTTTCAAATTTGCAGATTCATCTATGGTAGCTTGATATTATAATATTGACGACATATGGCTATTACCTGCCACACAAACACTGAATTGAATTAGCGTATCCAATATGTAAAACAGTAGCCAATAGGCTACTATAATGACGCTGGCTTGTAAACGTGAGCGACGCGATCTTTTGGCGTTTGAAAAAAATAAAACCCATGGAATTATATTCATATGACATGCTGAAATATATGCCACTGTACCTGGGATGAAGACACTTCACACGCAGCGCTGGCCAAGACGAGAGAACTCGCGAGAACTCAAGGCGGTATCGGCTTGCCAACAACTGCAGCGTTTCCCCTGGTGTAACCATGACAGATTTACGGCAGTAGAAGAAGACAATACCGTCCCCCAACTGTAGGGGGACCCCGAGAGCAAGGTCACATGGTGTTGCTTTAAAAGTCGTATTGTGAAAATAGGTAAAAGCATAATGCTTTTTATTATATTTAAAGATAGTAAAAACAATGTGTTAGTATATTTGCAATGTACTATTGAAAAAGGGAATATATTTCAAAAACAGAATACTTTTTCTCACTAGGGTTTCCATCTGTCAAAGAGCTAATATTTGTAAGATTAATATCATATTTACACGAGGAACCAGAGTGCTGGTTGTCAGAGTGAGCGATGAGTGGAGCGTAGCTACAGCCAGTCTCGTGTATATTTCACACAACAGCAGAACTGTAGAAAAATATATTTTGAGCATGTGCTGTTAATTATCAGACAGATGGTGAGCTTGTGCTGTGGTTTATTCTGTTTATTCAGATAAATAACCTGTTGTGTTCGGTTTCCTTCCTCCACAGCTCCCAGAACTGAATTCTGGGTGAGTAGCAATTACAAACGGCTTTGTATTTTTACCACTGTTTATAAGCCTAATCATGTTCCTTGTATAATCTCTAATTCAATTTGATAATGCAAGTAGTTGCTGCCAAGACTAGTAAAATGTCACTGTTCTCTGTACCAATTTTATAGGGAAAACTATTGAAACTATTTCAAATAAAATATACTAAATAAAGGGAGTTAATTATAAATAATCACAATAATACTGTTAATCAAACTCTCTGGTGTTTTGAATGGTTTACAGGTGAAACTCGAAAGATTAGAATATCGTGCAAAAGTTATAATTGTGATGATTATGGCTTACAGCTTATGAAAACCCCAGATTAAAAATCTCAGAAAATTTGAACATTACATGAAATCAAATAAAAAAAGGATTTTAAACACAGAAATGTCGTCCCTCTGAAAAGTATAATCATGCATATGCATACTAAATATATAGTTTCACCTTTTAGTTTGAATTACTGAAACACAAGAACTTTTGCACGATATTCTAATGTCTCGAGTTTCGAGTATAGTGCGTTAGTTCCGGCGCTGGTTCTGGAAGTATTTTTTCCATTCATTTCTCCCATAGGGATTTTTTAAAAAAGTCTTTGTTAAAGCGTTATATGCCATGAACCAAAGCAACCAGGTGAACCATAACTTTACAAACTTTGATTTTGAGCAAAAAAAGTATTTGAAAAGCGGACAAAAATGCATAGGTACGAGACGAGTGAGGGAAAGAGCTGCAGTCATATGACTCATTGCGAACAGAATAATCAAATTAAAAACGATCGAGAAATATAAAACTACTCATTTACAAATGTTGATTAAATATATATATATATATATATATATATATATATATATAAACAATACATTTTAGGTTTGTTACAAAATATGCATATGCAAGCATTTTGAGAGCATAGGGATCGAGTTGATTATGTCATTGGCAGTGCATCATGGGAGTGGGCGGAGCTTAATAGCTCTTTTGGTGCATTTCACTTGTTGCGACTCTCTTATTGGTGGAATTTTTGTACGGCATCATGGGAAATGTAGTTTTTCCACCACAAATTCTGCTGTTTTTTTAAATAATATGAAATAATGCAGGTTGACGACTAATCGAGCAAATAACATCGATTAACAACCCAGTACGGCTGACATTAAAGATTAAAGAAATTAAAGAATAATTTATCGTTAAAAATCAGTTTCAAATGGAGATTTTACTTCTGGAAACCGCCTGTTGCTCTCAATCTGTCTAACTCAAACACCTCTGATTGGTCACCGCGTTCACACTAACAGACATGTCTGTGATTGGTCAATGCTCAACGCTTCACAGACCTGTAAACAGAAATGAGAGTACTTATCTAGATTTTAACTTGTCCTGTGTTTATTATTAAACGACTCCAGATCACCTCTGCAAGAGCTGAATATTAACCTGAATACTTTCAGAAGCAAACGCATCGCTCCTCTTCAATACATTATGTGGCGTAAAATGTTTCATCATCTGAATCCAGGTAAGATGTGTCTGTTATACTCTATACTTTATCCTCTACACATCACACATTTAATTAGCAGTGACTACGTGATATTTGTTATATTATACAAGCGAATTGGAGGAATAGCTGGAGGTAGTTACCCGCTGTAACAGATGGTGTTATTGCCATATAGTGACAGCACATTAAACGTATAGCCAGCAAAGGATTCAGAGACTCGTTTCCGCAGCCTTCACAGCTTTTTAGTTCACATAAAAATGTATGGTTACACCCTTATCAGGAAATGTTGAAAACTGCAGTCGTCTGACTGACTGTTCTACTGATTTCCGTGTGTTCTCCTGTCTGTCAGAGTGTAAAACTTACAGATCACTATAAAAAAACACTTTAATATTGTAGTTACTGTTATATTTCATAGCATATCTTTATAGCACATATCTATATACATATTCCACTATGATTCTGGTTCATTTCAGGAAAGGAAATCTTGGTTTTGAGGCTTTTGGTCAACATCTGTGAGGCAAATTATATGCTAGTGTACTCTTAAAAGTATTTAAAATGTATGTTTTTCGAATCTCTAAATGACACTAAAATATTCATGGTTGTCTTGTCAATAATATGACTAGCTATAGAAAGTTGCAAATCATGGTTCACGATTGACATAAGCTAAAGGTTATTAAAAAGGCACAAGCACATTGATGTGTGGCTCAAGTCTTCAATTATTCCTCACAGGAGATATTTGGGCATGATGATGACTAAAGTAATGACTAAACACTACTGCCAGTTCATCGAGTGTGTTTTAGACCGTCTAAAAGCAATATAAAACTAGGACATAATCAAGTGAATAAAAATTCTCATTTTAACAATGTTCAAAATACATCCTCAGTGACTAATACAACCTTTTTCATGAAACACACCTAGTGTTTTAAAGTCCCCCTGTTGTCAATAACCTTGAAAATCATCTTTGATCACCAAAATTACATATTTAAACGTTTTTTCCGTCATAGAAATTCTTCATGCCTTAAAATATATTGAATGTAACGCAACACCTCTGCCTCATTTAGTATGCGCAGAGACATGAATATGCAAATGAGCCCCGCCTCCGCTCGCTCACCGCAGCTCAACTGTAGTGAACGCTGCAATACTGGTTTAATTCAGACATATATGTTTGATCCACAAACTGATTCAGAAGAAGAGGAACAGTGTAAGTCCATGTATCAGAATGTGATGTGTTTTATGTATCGCTCTCTAGAACGTCATAATTGATATGATATAGCCTTTTGCTTGACTACATTATCAAACAGCTTATAATGTGTTGTTAATGTTACACAAACCATGTTCCCGTTCGCCATCTCAGAGTCAGACAGCCTTCTAACACTCATCAGAAACGTGCTTATGAAAAATGCTTATTACACACACACACACTCTGCTTATTACACTTACACACACACTCTGCTTATTACACTTACACACACACTCTGCTTATTACACACACTCTGCTTATTACACACACACTCTGCTTATTACACACACACACACACACACACACACTCTGCTTATTACACTTACACACACACTCTGCTTATTACACTTACACACACACTCTGCTTATTACACACACACACACACACACACTCTGCTTATTACACTTACACACACACTCTGCTTATTACACTTACACACACACTTACACACACACTCTGCTTATTACACTTACACACACACTCTGCTTATTACACTTACACACACTCTGCTTATTACACTTACACACACACTCTGCTTATTACACACACACTCTGCTTATTACACACACACTCTGCTTATTACACACACACACTCTGCTTATTACACACACACTCTGCTTATTACACACACACACACTCTGCTTATTACACACACACTCTGCTTATTACACACACACACACACACACACACACTGCTTATTACACACACACACACACACACTCTGCTTATTACACACACACTCTGCTTATTACACACACACACACTCTGCTTATTACACACACACTCTGCTTATTACACACACACACACACACACACACACACTGCTTATTACACACACTGTGCTTATTACACACACACACACACACACTGCTTATTACACACACACTCTGCTTATTACACACACACTCTGCTTATTACACACACACACTGCTTATTACACACACACACACACACACACACACACACTGCTTATTACACACACACTCTGCTTATTACACACACACTCTGCTTATTACACACACACTCTGCTTATTACACACACACACACACACACTGCTTATTACACACACACTCTGCTTATTACACACACACACTGCTTATTACACTTACACACACACTCTGCTTATTACACACACACACTCTGCTTATTACACACACACTCTTGCTTATACACACACACACACACTCTGCTTATTACACACACACTCTGCTTATTACACGCACACACACTGCTTATTACACACACACACTCTGCTTATTACACACACACTCTGCTTATTACACACACACTCTGCTTATTACACACACACACACACACTCTGCTTATTACATACACACTCTGCTTATTACACACACACACACTGCTTATTACCCACACACTCCTGCTTATACACACACTCTGCTTATTACACACACACACACACTGCTTATTACACACACACTCTGCTTATACACACACACTCTGCTTATTACACACACACACACTCTGCTTATTACACACACACTCTCTGCTTATTACACACACACACACTGCTTATTACACACACACTCTGCTTATACACACACACTCTCTGCTTATTACACACACACTCTCTGCTTATTACACACACACACACACTGCTTATTACACACACACTCTGCTTATACACACACACTCTGCTTATTACACACACACACACTGCTTATTACACACACACTCTGCTTATACACACACACTCTGCTTATTACACACACACACTCTGCTTATTACACACACACTCTTGCTTATACACACACTCTGCTTATTACACACACACTCTGCTTATTACACACACACTCTTGCTTATACACACACACACTGCTTATTACACACACTCTCCTTACACACACACACTCTGCTTATTACACACATACTCTGCTTACACACACACACTCTGCTTACACACACACACACTCTGCTTATACACACACACTCTGCTTATACACACACACACACACACTCTGCTTACACACACTCTGCATATTACACACACACTCTGCTTATTACACACACACTCTTGCTTATACACACACACACTGCTTATTACACACACTCTCCTTACACACACACACTCTGCTTATTACACACATACTCTGCTTACACACACACACTCTGCTTACACACACACACACTCTGCTTATACACACACACTCTGCTTATACACACACACACACACTCTGCTTACACACACTCTGCTTACACACACACACTCTGCTTACACACACACACACACACACACTCTGCTTATACACACACACTCTGCTTATACACACACACACACACTCTGCTTATTACACACACACTCTGCTTATACACACACACTCTGCTTACACACACACACACTCTGCTTATACACACACACACACTCTGCTTATTACACACACACTCTGCTTATACACACACACTCTGCTTACACACACACACACTCTGCTTATTACACACACACATACTCTGCTTACACACACACACTCTGCTTACACACACACACACTCTGCTTATACACACACACTCTGCTTATACACACACACACACACTCTGCTTACACACACTCTGCTTACACACACACACTCTGCTTACACACACACACTCTGCTTACACACACACACACACACACACACACACACTCTGCTTATACACACACACACACACTCTGCTTATTACACACACACTCTGCTTATACACACACACTCTGCTTACACACACACACACTCTGCTTATACACACACACAAACTCTGCTTATTACACACACACTCTGCTTATACACACACACTCTGCTTACACACACACACACTCTGCTTATACACACACAGGGACGCGCAGTAACACACAAACATGCCAAATAATAAAAATAAAAGAATTACAATGTAAGTGATTAATATTGTGTACATAAAGATATGGTGGAATCCAGCTTGTTCAGTAGATGGTCTGCGCTTTAACCACACACACACACACACACACACACACACACAGAGCTTTAACCTCGTGCAGTTCTCTGGAGAAGCGTTCAGTTGTTCCGCCGTCTAAATAGCAAATCCGCCATGACACGAGCAACTGGCACTTAAAGGGAATGGGAGATGAGACTCTGATTGGTTTATTGCACATTACGCCCATTAAAACACACCCATTACTCATTAAGAGAATATGGACGACCCTTTTAGACCAGCGCCGGGAGCGCCGACCATTTGTCCCGTCGGTAAACTCGCAGAAGTGGATTGGGCTCGCCCTCAGTGCGCTTTAGACCAGTAGTGTTTCAAAACCAGTCCCGTTTATGCCGGTGTGTGTTCTCTCCCCAGGCCCAGCACCGCTGATATTCGACGAGGACACAGCTCATCCCAGTCTACAGCTCTCCAGGAACAAAACCCAGGTGATCGAGAGCGACGCGATGATCAGTTACACGTGTGATGCCAAGCGCTTCCTCCAGTGTGTGAACATCCTCGCCACCGAGGGCTTCCAGGCGGGCAGCCATTACTGGGAGGTGGATGTGAGGAACAGTCCTAAGTGGGACCTGGGAGTGTCCCTGGAGTCGGTGAACCGGCGGGCCCGGGTCAGGCTGTGTCCTGAGAACGGCTACTGGACGCTGCGCTTGCGGAGTGGGAACCAGTTCTCGGCCGGCACTCAGCCCTGGACCCCGCTCACCGTCACCACATCTCCCAGCAGGATCGGCGTGTTCCTGCACTGTGAGGAGAGGAAGGTGTCTTTTTATAACGCCGAGAGCATGGCCCTGCTGTACTCCTTCTCCAGCGGGCCCCGAGGAAAAGCCTTCCCCTTTTTCAGCACGTGTCTCAGTGAGCGCGGCCAGAAAGCCCAGCCCATGCGCATCCTGCACTTCCCCTCCCAGGGGGAGACGTACAGCCGGCTGTGACCAGCCTCGCGCTCAACGCTTTTACATACTCCACATCTGCCATTTCTCACGACGACGCTCATCAGTCATTACGACCGGGGTTTATTTCATGCTCGTTACTTGATGCATCAAACAGACGAAAGGGACCACAGACAATTCTGAATCGTGTGTGTGTGTGTGTGTGTGTGTGTGTGTGTGTGTGTGTGTGTGTGTGTGTGTGTGTGTGTGTGTGTGTGTGTGTGTGTGTGTGTGTGTGTGAAAGATATTGATCCCAGAGATCTGATTTTACATAACTTTACATGTTGATTAATAAAAAAACCATCATCTGAACTTTTTTTTAGCTTTTATTTACTGTTTTAGAATTTAATTATAGAATCTTTATTTTTTATTTATAGAATCAAATAAGGCTAACGTCTCACAAAATTCTATATCCTGTCTGGAAAGAAAGTGCTTTATTATTTTATTTTATTTTATACAGCAAAATTCCTTAGCTTGTGGATTAAGAAAGTGATTTCTTTTATTTTGATTCAGACACATTTCTCTAGCCTGTCTGGTAAAGAAGTGCCTTTTTTTTTATTATTAATTTGTATTTATTTGTGAATTAGAAATGCTGAAGAAATGGTAAATAAATACTGTATGATGTAAATCAGTCCAGCATTTTATTTATATATAAAATCAATTTACAACAGCATTCTTTGGCATCCATACTGCACAATATTCTTTTCATCGCTGCCTTATAGAAATGTGCAGAAAGTAATTATAGATATTGCATGTACACAAATTAAAATACTTTGCTCTTTCCAGTGAGTTGATCCCGAGGACTCCGACTCCATCAGTCCTCAGCGTTTCTCCTCTGCGCTCGCTTCTGTCCATCAGTGTGTGTGTGTGTGTGTGTGTGACAGGCAGGAAGATGAGGTGTTTGTTTCTGATGTATGTCTAACTCTTCCTTCCTCTGCAGTGCAAAACAAGCACCCTGTTCTGCCACACAAACACCTTGACATAAATGCATATCACTTGCACAATGATGAAATATGCATGCCGCAACGCATCATTCACCTGCAATTACAGGAGCTCATGTTTAATTAGGAAGGGTGGAAGTTGGTTCATAAAGCCTGTCCTGTTGGGGGGGGTTCCCATCATCCCGGATGCAGAAAACAGCAAGGATGGGGCATTATCTGTCGGAGCAGGAAAAGTGCATCAACATCCTCTTCCTCCTGCGAGGGGTCACACACACACACACACACACACACCACATAATCGCTGTCCTGGGACTGAGGTTTGTGGATGTTTGGGCTGCTGGGAACCAGAGTCGGTGCTCGGCCCTCCTCCACAGGGTCAGGTTGCCTTTAAACACCGAACACACATGATTTAAACAGTCTTTAACATTCCTGCTTTCCTTTCTAACGTTCTGCTATTATTTTCATCCACATGCATAATACAGTGGATTATTTTCTGCTCAGATAGATGTCGCATGTTTACACATTATCAGGTTACTGGAAGTGCAAAGGGAGCGTTAAGAGAAGTAGTACCTCGTGCTCTTCGTGTGTCGGTCTTTACCAATGAAATAAATGTACCAGATTTTATTTTGATAATGTTTTTTTATTTAATATTTTGTATTTTTAGGGAATTTTTTTCATACTACATTATATTTATGCTGTATTTATAATCCATTTATTCACTCTTTTCAAAGACGACACGTGGCAGAT
>CM060629.1:1812500-1815000 GCA_030578275.1 Meda fulgida
GCCTATTATTATCAATCAGCTGCATTGAAAGATGTGAGTGCATTAGGATGCATGTGTCATATGCAGGATTAATATATAACGGCATAAGAAATGACTTCAAGACCGTATCTGTAGTGTCTCTTATAACGGAAAGGCACTGATTGAACTCCATTGCTGTGTCGGCAGAACAGATACCTCATCATCAGCTCTCCAGACTGCTTGTAATATGAAATATGACTGGAGTCTAATTGTAAAACGTATTTCAAAACCCGGAAAAGGACTTGACGTTTTGATGTCAAGATCTCACTTTTAGCATGTGTTTCACATTAGCTGTGCTGGATATGGAGGTTGGGGTTGACATCTCAATGTTTTATTGATATTCGTATCTCTAAAGGAGCAATACAGTTAAAATGCACCAGCACTATTGCTTTGCTCATGTTTAGGGTTTGTGCTATGAACAAACGTTCAGGAATAAACTCAAATCTGGTGCTTTACAGACACGAACGAGACTTGAGGAGAGGTGTGCGGTTCTCTTTCTTAGCACGCGGACTTGTGGGTTTTGTCTGGCAGATGATCAAAAATAATCACCAAAACACTATGGTATTTGTGCTATAGATTGTGGTTATTCAGTTGTTTTTGGGCCAAATGGATTGCCAGTGGTTTCCATGCAGTTCTTTTTAAAACAGCAAAGAGCGACAAAAAGTACAACTTTATTGTAGATTGTCAAACACTGAAATATAATATACACAAGAACTTGTCATATTTAAGACTTGACGTTTTCGCAAATTTGCACCAGACATCAGAGAGGCTTTTTACATTAATCACAATATCCATAAATACCTCGTACACAGTTACGACTTCAGTATAAATCATTTTAGATGCTAGTATAGTCATGACAAAAAACAGTAATTTGTATTTTGTGTCTGTGCAGATCATTGTGAGCATAAACATATGTGGCCATAACACAATACAAATAGTTTAAAATGATGACAAATTTGTCTCTAACAAGCTACAATAGTTTTTACATGATTCTTAGTGTTTTTCATAATGTTGATTGTTGGTAAATTGTATGGAAACCAGTGATTTGACCCCAGTGCAACAGTTCACCCAGATTTAGGGGGACATTTCTTCAGGAAATATAAAAATCTACTTTTAGATCTTTTTTTTAGGAACTTTTCTTAATCTAATCTCTTTGTACAGTAATTAAATACAGTGCACTCCCTCAAATAACCCTGTCTATTCATAACATTAGAGATGCTCCGATCAGCATTTTTGGGGCCGATTGCCGATCACAGAATGCCAGGGGAATGGGAATCTTTCATCTATAATCTAGCAGAGTTTGCACCATTTGTAGAAATGAAACTATGAATTTACTGTATTGGGGATATAGAAATAGGCTACAGTCAAGATCTTGAAGAACCACCAAGTGTTTATTTAATTGTATTTAGAAAATGAGATAACTTAAGGCTACTGTAGGCCATCTTTCCCAAATAAGGCAGAGTAACATAAAATGATTCCAAACAAAGAGGGGTCAGGCAGACCAACACACACCAGATCAGCTTAATGGATGGATCAAGTTACACTTAGGCTACTTGGAGATTGTAGCCTCTTAATACACCAACGACATTTACTAATTGGCAGCAAAATGTACAACTTGTTACACCAAAACTGGCCACTGACAAAAGGACAAAACTATGGCATGTTTTTTTCTGTTATTATTGTGAACGTCTGATGTAGTTGAGCAGAATGCTCTTTAAGTTACTTCATTAAAGGACATATTTAATGAGATTATGCCTGAAAAGGTTTTTGATTTTTTTATCATATGTTAATTAAAAATATATATATTGTATAATATGACTTGTTGTTTATATTTGTTTTGTTTTATTGTATTTATAATAGAATTTTTTGCCATGAAAATAGCTTTGAATGCTGACATGGCATTAAATAAAATAATCTGAATCTGATGTAGTTGAGGAACCAACTAGGCTACATCAGAAAAATAAATACAAAAAATACCACCACCACTTTTGAAACGTCTCGCGCGAATGTACCAATACAAATAAATAAAACATCTCCAGTTAACCAGCAGAGCATTCCTTTTGTTCATTTGTTAAATTGCTTTTTTCATTTTTTATCAAGTGGTCAAAGTGCTCGTTGCCGCAGTGCTCAGTGGCGCGGATGTGTTCTGTTGTGCGTGGTTCATGGTCTTCACTCGGACGCGCGCTTCGCTCCGGTGAAGGAGAACTCGTGTTGCACTGCCAGCTCCGCTCTGCTGTTGTGCGCGTGCGCCGCGCGTGCAGGTGGGAAAAGTCGTGCGAGTAATTTACCTCACGTGATCGGCTTTTGGGGTTCGCCGATCAATCTATTTTTAGCCAATATCGGCCGATCATGATCGGCGTCCGATCAATCGGTGCATCCCTACATAACATATACAGTAAATGTTCAAATAAATACTGGTAAACACAAAGATGTATTTAGAAGCTGCAGAATTATCTTCTCATTTTCTTTATTTTGTCATGCA
>CM060629.1:1822500-2015000 GCA_030578275.1 Meda fulgida
ACTTCTGAATAATTATTACCAGACATAAAATTGGTTATATATTCCCACAAAGACGTAGGAAAAGATGTTTTCAAATTCTTCAATATATTCCCAACAATTCTCTTTGATCTACCTCCAATCTTTGTAGTTAAATGTTGTACTGAAACCCACTCTCTATCAGTCAAATCAATCAAATCTCCAACTTTAGTTACACCAGCTAAACCAAAGCTAGAAAAATCAATGTTAGGCTTAAAAGTATGGGAAAACCAGGGATTGTAAAAAAGTGGTTCATTAAAGCCAAAATGTTCTTTTCGCTCCAACTTAAAATAACTCCAACCTTCAAACACAGATCCATAAAACTTGATCTTAAACATATCCTTTACAACATTTACTGAGCTCAGAAATATTTGTTTATCAAAACCGATGTTGTTTTTCTCTCGTAGAATGGCAAGACCAAAACTGATCCATGGTACAGAGTCAGAAGAATAAAGCAGTTTCTGAGCAGTCTGTAACCTCATGGCTTTCACCTTAGAGGCTAGATGAATTAGTCCTTGACCGCCCTCGATAACTGGAAGACACAGAACTCCTGGAGGAAGCCAATAATGGCCTCACCAAAAAAAGTCAACAAAGGCTTTTTGAAGTTGCAATAAAAGCTCTTTGGGAGGGTCCAACACTGTTAGACGATGCCACAGCATTGAGGCGGCTAGATTGTTCACTACTAACACTCTGCCTCTGTAAGAAAGCTGGGCTTGATCCATTTCCATCTCTGGAGCTTGCCTGTCACTTTTTCTAGAACTCCTTCCCAATTCTTTTCCATGAACTGTTCAGTCCCAAAGAACAGTCCAAGTATCTTTACACCTTCTTTATTCCAAAGGCACTGATGTGGAAGTTGCGGTAGATTCTGATTCAACCAATGACCTAATAATAAAGTGTCTGTTTTTTCCCAATTGACACGTGCCGAAGAAGCACTCTCATAGATGTTGAGGCATGAGATTAGATGTTTAACATCATCCTCAGATCTAATGATCACTGTGATGTCGTCTGCATAAGCTGTTCGTTTAACTGATAGAGTATTAGAGACGCAAGATGATGGAACCGTCAATCCTTGCAACTTCTCCCTCAACATCCTCAACATTGGTTCAATGGAAATTGTGTACAAGAGGCCAGATAAACTACAGCCTTGTCTCACTCCTCTATGTACAGAAAAAGGTCTTGTCAGAATTCCATTAATTTTCAACATGCTATAAACATCTTCATACAGAAGTCTAATCCATGAAGTAAACTGCTTTCCAAAGCCAAAGCCTTCAAGTATTTTGAACAGATATTCATGGTCAACTTTATCGAAGGCCTTCTCCTGGTCCAAACAAACAAGACCAAGATCAAGCTGGTGCAGTTCGGTTAAATACAACATGTCCCGCACAAGAAAAAGATTGTCAAATATAGACCGCTTTGGTACACAATAGGACTGATCTTCGTGAATAATGGATGCTAAAAATTCCTTGAGACGATTTGTCAGAGCTTTAAATAATATTTTATAATCAGTTCCCAAAAGAGAAACTGGTCGCCAGTTCTTTAATAGGCCAAGATCTCCTTTCTTGGGTAAAAGAGTGATTACAGCTCTTCTGCAACTCAAGGGTAAGATTTTTGATTCAAAACTCTCACAAAACACAGCATACAGAGCCTGTCCGATGAGGGACCAGAAGGCTTTGTAGAAATCAGAAGTCAAACCATCTAACCCCGGAGATTTTCCTGAGGATTGCTGCTGGACAGCCTCAGTTAGCTCGTGAAATGACAAGGCTTTGTCTAATTCAGCTTTATCTTCTTTTTTAAGATGTGGAAGTCCATCTAAAAGCTGATTTGTTACTTCAAGGTCACAAGGTTGTGCTGTGTATAAATCTTCATAAAAGAGTAAAGTTTGTGAAATTATTTCTTTCTTTTCCATTATTTCTTTTCCATTAGGCAATTTAAGATAATTTATATTTTTCTTCTCTCTAATATTCCTCTCCAATGAAAAAAAGAAAGTTGTTGAAGAATCCATGCTGTTTAGCTGAAGATATTTTCCCCGTATCGATGCACAGCGACTTCTTTCTTCATACAAATTCTTTAAAATCAAGTTGTACTCTTTAAGCATTTTTGCAGTTTCTGTCTCTTCACCATCACTGATGGAACTGCTTAACTGGAGAATTTGCTCTTCCAAAAACAGGACCTTTTCTTTCAGGTCCATCATACGGCTTCTTGTATATCGCTGACAAAAGAGCTGGATCTGTACTTTTCCAGTATCCCACCACTGGCCTAAATTCTTATACTGTAACTTTCTCTCTCTCCACTCTCTCCAAAACAAAGTAAAATATTGTACAAAAGACTTATCTTGCAATAATCTATTGTTAAAACGCCAAATATGATGGTGGGAAAGGCTCTGTTTTATGGTCATAGTTATAATTAATTTTCAACCATGTATATTGTCTATCTCTAGGGAAGGCTTCTCTCCAAACGTCTACAAGATTGTGAAACTGAATAACAGTTTTGAGAGTTTCAGATGAATTGAGATTAGGTTCAACATGATTCCGATCCATAGTATAATCAAGAGTACAATTAAAATCACCGGCTAAAATTATTATTCTATTATTTGGAATTTTTGAAATAGCATTTTTTAATTTTTTGAAAAAAGAAACTCTTTCTACACCGTCATTAGGAGCATAAATGTTAATAAGAGAAAAAAATAACTCATACAACTTAAATTCTATAATTTGCATTCTGCCAGGTATAACTTCTTCAGATCTACTATCTTGTACTTGTACATCTGAAGAAATAAGAACTGCTACGCCGGCACTAACAGTTGAACCATGGCTAAGGAAAGTTTTACCTTTCCACTCACTTAGCCATTGCACCTGATTATTCAAATCTGTGTGTGTTTCTTGCAGAAAAAATATACCAGATTTTTTCTAATTAAAAAAAAATCAAACAAAGCACACCTTTTTTCAGCACTACGACACCCATTAACATGCAAAGATCCAAAGTTTAAGGATGCCATGATGCTGACTATTAATAAAGAGACAAAAAGCGTCCAAACACAGGCTATATACTCTCTTCTCTCCATTTAAAAAAAAGAAAAGAATATTCAAACCTTCTTTACATTACGGTTTACCGTGTTTTTTACCTTTGTTATTATTTTCTTAAGGCGATAACGCTTCTGTCTACTTAGTTCCTCAAAGGTTGCTTTGTTCATTGCCATTTTACATGACACCAAAAATCGCTTCAAATCAGGGAAAAACGTCTCTATTTGTGGTTTGCGAGCTCCCTTAGTACTATCTAGAAAGTCATTGATTTGCTTTACTGTGTACAATCTAGAGCCAGACGACTGCGATCTTTCAGCATCATCTACATCAGAAAGACTATCTATACTCTCAAGATCCTGATCTGAATCATTTTCAGAAATAACATATCCTGAACTCACATTGGACATCTGGGTATAGCTTTCTTCCTCAGCTTCCGCTCGTTCACCTTCTGTTTTATCATCTTCTATAACGGTTTGCTCTTTTTCTAACTGTTTGTCCTCTTCATTTATAATCTGAGTGGATTTTTCTACGCTTGCTAGATTTACAATCTCTTCACCCGTATCATGATTTTCTACGTCTCTTATTAAGCCTACATCAGTGTTTTCTTTAAGTGCTGTTTCAACAGCAGGAACAAGAACATTATTTTGTCCAACGTGTTGCTGAATTATTTGCGTATTAGATGACTGATCTGTTTGTTTATTTGGACATGTTCGCCTAACATGCCCGTGTTCTCCGCACGCAAAACACCGCACGTGATCCGAGCTGATAAACATTGTCTAATCTTTGCCTTCGTTTTTGAGTTTCACTGCTAAATTGAGCGGATCTTGTTGCTCATTCAATATCATGTACGTAAAGCGTCTAAAAGACATAACTTGCTTGATATTCGGATTTTTCAGACCCAGCGGAATCATTTTTATAGGCGCTGTTAATCTGCCATATCTTTCAAGAACGCCTTGGATAGTTTCGTTCTTTATGAACGGAGGAACGTTCGATAGTACGATTTTCTTAGATGGACTCGATAACGGCAGTACTGGCACAAACGTGTCATTAATCGTAATTCCGCGTTCAACCAAACCATCAACCATCTGAACATCGGCAAGAAAAACAACAACAGCTTTGTTCATCCTCGAAGCTGACTTGATATTTAACCCACCAACCTGTTCGCTGACTGCAACCACCACATCCTCCACAGATATTGAATCATCAGGTGTGCATTTCAAACCGTGTCTAAGAGTCAAGCGTGAGAAATCTCTGCTTGACCTCATTTATAGGTTTCCCGACTCAGTCGGCGTTCAAAAATAAGTTTGTTAAATAAACTACACTCTTTATCGAAATCTTATAAAAAAGAAAACGAAAAAATAAGATTAAAGTAAACAAACTCTCATGTGCTCCCGAACTCCAATTCTTCCCACTACCCACAATCCCTAGAGAGAGAGACAGAGATAGATAGATAGATAGATAGATAGATAGATAGATAGATAGATAGATAGATAGATAGATAGATAGATAGATAGATAGATGATAGATAGATAGATAGATAGATAGATAGATAGATAGATAGCTAGACAGATAGATAAATGATAGATAGATAGATAGATAGATAGACAGACAGATAGATAGACAGATAGATAGATGATAGATAGATAGATAGATATATAGATAGATAGACAGACAGATAGACAGATGATAGATAGATAGATAGATAAATGATAGATAGATAGATAGATAGATAGACAGACAGACAGATAGATTGATGATAGACAATTAGATAGACAGACAGACAGATAGATTGATAGACAGATAGATAGATAGATAGATAGATAGATAGATAGATAGATAGATAGATAGATAGATGATAGACAGATAGATTATAGATAGATAGATAGATAGATAGATAGATGATAGACAGATAGATGATAGATAGATAGATAGATAGATAGATGATAGACAGATAGATGATAGATAGATAGATAGATAGATAGATAGATAGAATAGCATAGATAGATAGATAGATAGATAGATAGACAGATAGATGATAGATAGATAGATAGATAGATAGATGATAGACAGATAGATGATAGATAGATAGATAGATAGATAGATAGATGATAGACAGATAGATGATAGATAGATAGATAGATAGATAGATAGATAGATAGATCAGAGAGAACAATAGGAAGAAAATAAGATTTCACTGTTATCTCTCACTAAAGGAAATTGTGAAGTGAAAAGCCAAGCAGGAAAACAGGAAATTTACTGGATGGGACAGAAATGCATTTGCCTATCAAAGGCTCCATGTTTCCGTCCTCAGAGCGAAGGAAAGCCTTCTGCCTCATGACTCCGTTGAAGGCCGTATTTCTCCCTGTTATATATTCCACAGTGAATAACAATCCAGCACGAACGCTTCGAAGTGCCAACAACACTGCCCTTTGCTCCTGACTGCTGCATTTATCAGTTTTCCACAGGCTTCCCACAATCCCCAGCAGCGCAGTCATTATCTGTCACTAATGGATGCGCCAAGGCCTTACTGTACTCAGGAATACTCTGCACACCACACATCTATAGCTAGATTAAAAAGAAAAGGGCTGATGTAATCTCACAGGTGACTCCTCTAGATTTACCAGCAACATTTTCTCAGGTCAGATGCATTTCACAGCTTTATTCTCCTAGTGTACTCCCACTGTACTCATACTGTACTCATACTAAACTCCTACTGTACCCCTACTGTACTCCTACTGTACTCCTACTATACTCCCACTGTACTCCTATTACTCCTACTGTACTCCTACTGTACCTCTACTGTACTCCTATTAATCATACTGTACTCCTACTACACTCATACTGTACTCCTACTATACTCATACCGTACTCCTATTACTCCTATTACTCCTACTGTACTCATACTGTACTCCTACTATACTCATACTGTACTCCCACTATACTCATACTGTACTCCTATTACTCCTACTGTACTCCTACTGTACTCCTATTACTCCTACTGTACTCATACTATACTCCTACTGTACTCCTACTATACTCCGACTGTACTCCTATTACTCCTACTATGCTCCTACTGTGCTCCTACTATGCTCCTACTATACTCCTACTGTACTCCTACTATACTCCTACTATACTCCTACAGTAGGCCTACTGTACTCCTACTGTACCCCTATTACTCCTACTATACTCCTACCGTAGGCCTACTATACTCCTACTGTACTCCTACTCCTATTACTCCTACTATACTCCTAATGTACTCCTACTGTACTCCTACCGTAGGCCTACTATACTCCTACTGTACTCCTACTGTACTCCTATTACTCCTACTTTACTCCTACTGTACTCCCACTTAACTCCTACTATACTCTTGCTGTACTCCTACTGTACTCCTACCGTAGGCCTACTATACTCCTACTGTACTCCTACCGTAGGCCTACTGTACTCCTATTACTCCTACTATACTCCAACCGTAGGCCTACTATACTCCCACTGTACTCCTATTACTCCTATACTCCTACTATGCTCCTACTATACTCCTACTGTACTTCTACCATACTACTACTGTACTCCTACTGTACTCCTACCATACTCCTACTGTACTCCTATTGTATGCCGGCAGTTTCTTTTATTTGTGCTTGTTTTTCTTTTGACTTCCAGGAGAGACATCTGAGATGAAGTTAATGACACATAAGTGAGGTCTCTAGTTCTCCTGAGCTATGAACGAGCAACCTTTGATCAGTGACATGTCTGGGTCCGCATATACAGTATTGGTTACGATGAGTCGTAGATATCCACATACTGTTTTTCACCTATAGCAGGGAAGTGTGTGTTTCGGATGCAGCCAGTCTGTCAGTGACGTAACTCGCTCGTCACTATAGTATTGCATCGTTGAAGAAATCAACTAGCTAGTCACAACTGTTTCCCGAAACCATATTGTCGCAAATGACATCTGAGTGCGTTTCCTACATGTCCCGTACCTGTGTATCATGGTGTCGCGTTTTAATTAATCTGTTTGAGATGGAATTAACACTAGATGTTTTGATATACATTACAGACATGCATCTGAGGACTATTTCTCATTTTTCTCAGTAATTTTGCTTTATTTCCAGATTCAATCATAGACTCTTTCTTACGCACTAGAGCTCGTTCACACATGCGCACTCTTCAAATACTACACTTTAAATCTCCTGACAAACTAAAAGACGTAAATGACATTTGTATGTATTCTACATAAGACACAGATTGCACTGAATGTCAGCTTGCTTATTTTGCTCAAGATCAGGATTTATTGAGTCACATGTCATGAAAACAAGAAGCTGCTTCTAACCGCAGGTCGAGATCTGTCGCTCACACACACAACTCTGCGATGCTGTTTGCGAATGTTCGTTGGAACGATGGTTTCGGGAAACACAGACTCACTGAACTGCTGATAACGACTGAAGTTGCGACCATAGTTGGCTAACGATGCTTTCGGGAAACACACCTCAGTTTAGTTCCTGTCTCTATGAAGCCCCTCCTCCTGAAAAGCACACTGTGCTCTGATTGGTCGGCTGGAGCAGTGTGTTGTGATTGGTCGAGCACCTCGAGTTTGATTGGGAAATGTCCCGCCCCTTACCATAACCACCAGTTTAACACACTACTGGCTCTCTTTACTCTCTTTAACTCAACAGGCCCCGCCCCTTTATTCTGCTCATTAATTATTTAAATGAGGAATATTGTGGCGTGTTCGCAAACTCAAGACTACAATGAAGGCGTTTCAGGGAGTTCTAGCTCTGACCGCACAAATATGACCCACAATTCCTTCGAGGTTAACATGATCAGGTCACTGTGATGAGTCTGGTGCCATTTTAATACAGGAATTGATTTAGCCTCCAGTTGTGTTTTATACGCAACAGCACAAGCACAGTAAGAGGCCCTAAAACACTGCACACATCCAGTGTCTATTGCTGCATGCGCTGAATTACAAACAAGCGATGCAGTGTGTGCCCTCATCTGTCTCTGCCCAGGGGTTAAGCCCTGCTAACTGCTCATGTATTACTCTGCTCATATATCACACTGACAGGTTAACAGTCGCTGCTGCACAGCATCCGTGTGGAAGAAACGCATATATCCATATGGAAACCATCGGGCACACAGAATCACCGCATCATGCCAATTTAGCATTAAATCTTTGGTTTACACTGGATGATTTCACAATGCTGCCCGAATACCCTGGTAAATGTAAAATAAAATAAAAATAATGCTCAGTATACTTACAGCCAGACTAATTATCACTATACTTCAAGTGTGTTAATGATTCGTTAACTTCAAGTGTGCTAATTTTGTACTATTTAGTTGTAATTAAATTGAAGTAAAGCGTAACTTTAAGTGTAGTTAGTGCACTTTTGTGAGATAAATTGGAACATCTTCAAGTAAACTTAAAGTATATGCCTGTAGGGACTAATTACATGCTTGATTAGTGATATTAAAGTGTACTTTATTTGTGTTGCAAGGACATTATAAATTCATTGTGAGTGTCTTCGAAACATACAAGCAATATACCGTAAGTGTATTATATTTGAGTAAAAAGTATATGCTCAGTAAAAGCTTCAGCTTATTCCAAACACTACAAATTCCCACTTTGTCTTCAACAACAAATGCACATTAATAAACAAATATTACTTGGCTATACAATATACTATTGTATATATAGTGTATTTTGAAAGTATACTTTCAATGCACTGTTACAATGATCATTTCCAGCGCACAGCTAAAAATATACCTAAAATATATTTTTAATAAAGGGCAAATAAAAACACTTTTAAAAAACAAACAGAATTTCACTTCAAGTATATTTTTCTAAAATATACTAAAGTACAATTATTTTAAAGTATGTTAAAAGTTGTATTGTGAAAATAGGCAAAAAGCATGATGCTAATATACTTTTAATATATTTAAAGATAGTAAAAATCTTTAATACATTTGCAATGTACCATTGAAAAAAGGAATATATTTCAAATGCAATAAAGTCTACTTTTTTCACCAGGGTATCTCTGAGCCCGTGTAGGTCTGCTATCAGACACCTTCCAAAAGTCTCCGATTCTCATTCCTCGGTGCCGTCCAGCTGTGTCCGTGGGCCGTGCTTTTGGCAGGAAATGCGCTTGCACAAGTCCAACACCCTCACAACTGTTTTTGTGTGCAGTGGAGAGTTGAAGTCAGGAGTTTTTTCGTCTGTCATCCTCACATCTGGGGAGAGTAAATGAGAAACGCTGCGGATGAGAAGTGACCGCTCACACTGTGAGACGCTTAATGCTCGTCATAAATCTTTTGGAGTCAGCGTGTCGGCATCTCAATCTTTCGCTTTCAAAGTGAGCAAACCATTTGAAGACAGATCACATTTAAAGCAGACAGAGCTTGTGTTTAGCAAGATGCCGAGTGTTTCTGCATCATTTAGCAGAGTTGCATCAGCGAGGTTTAATGCCAAGAAACATGATATAGGCCTATAACAAAAATGCCTTTAAATGTATACATTGGGTTTTCAGTCAGGAATCAAGACTTGGCTCTGATTGTAACAGAGATATTTCTCCCTGTCATGTCAAATGTTTTTGTTTGTATCTCTTCTTATTTTCCATCGGCCATGTAATGCAAATCTCTCAGTTTGAATTATTCATCTGAGGCCTGTCTCGGTTTTCACTAAAATGTTATTATAAGACTTTCATTAATAAATAGGTAAAGTCCCCCTGCAGTCCATAGTTGTATCCCTTAAAACTCATCTTTGATCACCAAAATGACATATTTAAAAGTTTTTCCACCATTTTAATTCTCCACGCCTTAAAACGGTTTGAAACCTGAAACTTGTAACTCGACACCCTTGCCTCATTTAGTATGCGCGGTTCTATGAATATGCAAATGAGCCCCGCCTCCACTCACTCGCTCACTCAGAGATCACTGGTTGTCGAGCACACGTTGATCTGATTGGTTACAAGGTCGTTTGTGACGTCAGAAACACCAGCGATTTCAAAGCGTGTTCTTGAGACTGTCTTTGGTTCACTGCAGTTTTAAGCAGAAAATACTCAGCAATGCTGGCGACTTATGAACTTACACATGTGTGTCTTAAAGCATATTAAAAACACCACATAGACACATAAACAACATTAACAGCTGGATTTTCACCACAGGGAGACATAAACTCTTAAATAACCATACAAATATATCAATATTTATTTTGAAAAAGTATATTAACTAAGAATCTTAAACATTAGACAATGTAATCATAGTTATAAAAGTTGTTAATTATGTTTATCATAATGTGTCTATTCAATAATTGATTAATTATAAACTTGAATATAAAAGGAAAAGTGTTACATTTGTTTGGGTGTAATTTGTTGGCACATAAAACTGGCTCCATGCTGGTTTCGAGGAGCACTTTATCACACTGAATGTTAGCCTACACAATATCAGCCTGATTTTGGCGTGATCCGGTTGATGTAGGGGGTTGTGGTCATCCGTAAACCACTTCTGGGCGTCGGGACACAAGAATCGATCATTTTATCTTGATTATAGGGTTGCCGACTTTGTCACTATGAAATAAGGG
Organism: Meda fulgida; assembly: GCA_030578275.1. Lineage (NCBI taxonomy): Eukaryota > Metazoa > Chordata > Actinopteri > Cypriniformes > Leuciscidae > Meda > Meda fulgida. The sequence goes on from CM060629.1 coordinate 1,833,109, forward strand.
CTTTGTGTGAATAAACCGTGTATTGTTTTAAGCCATTTGTCAAAATGATAGCTAATCTCTTAATACAATATTAAAGTCCCCCTGTGGTGAAAATCCAGCTTTTAATGTTGTTTATGTGTCTATGTGGTGTTTTTAATACGCTTTAAGACACACATGTGTAAGTTCATAAGGCGACAGCATTGCTGAGTATTTTCTGCTTAAAACTGCAGTGAACCAAAGACAGTCTCAAAAACACGGTGTGAAATCGCTGGTGTTTCTGACGTCACAAACGACCTTGTAACCAATCAGATCAACGTGTGCTCGTCAACCAGTGGATCTCTGAGTGAGGGAGTGAGTGGAGGCGGGTCTCATCTGCATATTCATAGAACCGCGCATACTAAATGAGGCAAGAGTGTCGAGTTACAGTCAAGATATTTTAAGACATGAAGACATTTTTTCAAGGAAAAAACACTTAAATATGTAATTTAGGTGATCAAAGGTGAGTTTTAAGGGATACAGTTATTGACTTTAACACAGTCCTTTAATTGAACAATTACCTATTACCTTTACTATTTGTCTAAGACGATAAAGTGATCCCCTTAATGTTAATTTTGCATGTTACAAACTAAAAATAACAGCTTCTGTATGCTGTAGTTTTGCAGAGGAATCAAGTAGCAGAGACTCTGAACGTACACAAGGGAATCAATAAATGCTTGATGCTCTTATTCACTCACACTATATATAAGTTGAAAAACAAAATTTGACAAAATAAAACATTTAAATGCAAAAGAAGAAAAGAGGGGCAGGCCTCGCACCACGTCTACTTTTTCCATGGATATTTTTGGCTGGATAAATCCTGACCGATTCAAGCTCTTTTGTCCTTTAGAGCAGACAGAGAAAAGTCCTTACTTGACAGGTCACGGTTCGTAGATATTTTAAGTTAATTTCTGTTTCTTGAGTCTGACCATTTAATGTTCATCAGAGAGAAAATACTGTCTACAAAGGCATTTGAGCCTGCCACACTGAGGACAATCCTGAACGTGTTGATCAATTTCCATACATTTTGGAAAACTGTCCCATTTCTCACTGGTGGATTTTGTGGTATGCTGTCTGGTCTTCTTTATTTACTCCTTGCTAGCACAAAACTCTTCATAGAGTTGGTCTGCCCTCATTTATCATTCTTGCGTAGAAACGGGCATATATGTTGGCGTAAGATTATGCTTCCTCTCCTCTCACCGCCTGATTTATGAAGCTATGCGTACCTTTGAAATCCAGGTGTACGCAACACCTGCCCTTGATCAATGCCGCGGCTGAAAACGATCGTCATTAGAATAACACGCCCCTCTATATTCAAGTCTCCGCCTCCCCCCCACGCCCTCATTTTACGCCATGGACACACGGAAGACGGCAAAGAAGAGAAACTTCTCCGCCGTAGAGCCGAAATGACCACCACAATGCATTTTTTTTACAGCACGTGTTTTGAAACAATTAGCATTTAATTTCGTGTCACGTCACTTGTATTGGGGTGTACAACAGTGATGATGATGTGATGTGGAGTACCATTCATTCACATTAATAATTGCATGACAATTTGTAATATTCGTATTATTATGATTTTTATTATTAATGACGCTTAATGTTATTTAGAAGAAGAATGTCATTTTTATTATTTTGTCAGTCTGAATTATTTTTTGGTCATTGAAAGCCTTTCATGACTGAGCCCAGTCCATGCGCACCTGCCGGGCCTAACCCTGAAACGTCAGTAAAGCGCACAGGCTCGCAACTGAAGGAACACATGCCTACAAATCAAATGCTTTGGTAAAGTCACACAAATTAAACATTGAAGTCCATGTTGCACAAAAATAAACACTGAAGTTTATAATTACTATGTTGTTGTTTTACAGTGGGTCATATTATATCATATCTTTTAGTTTGTCAGTGTGTTTTGTGGTGTTAGGAATTGTTTTACTGCGCATTTCCGCACTAACTCAAAGCGTGCGTACATGTACACCACCTCCTGAGCTGGCGTAGGCTTTGAGCGTGCCGTACGCCAACGTCCATCTTGATAAATCTCAAAGTCACCGTGGTTTTGGGTGTTCGCCAGGTGTATGCTGGAAATTTGGTGTACGCACTTTTGATAAATGAGGGCCAATGTCTCTGTGATTTTGAGGGCAACACCACCCGCTCCCGATCAGTGAAGGAGAGCTCCTTATGTAGGCCCATTGGTTTCAGTTTCATTACATTTTTATGTATGCACTTCAGAAAGTCCTTTTGCTGCTTTTATCTCTAAGCTGACACTTGTTTGTCCCATAGACTGTAAAAAAATATGGATTTATTGTGTGCGTGACGTCACCTGTAGTGTTTCCGAAGAGCATTTTTGAAGCCTGAAGTGGGCGGAGCCGGCCGTCGCCATCTTGGCAGCGGCACTCCCCAATAACCGAAAATGTGCAGCGAGGCGGATTAGCTGAGGTGACGTGACGCTAACACACAGCAGACAAACGGCTAGTAGTGACATCAGAGGCAATCCACCTGTCACTCAAGTGGCCACGCCCCTTAATTATGCAGAACTTTAAGGCTTGATATCATTTAAATGGATGAGTGAAAAAATTCACCCGCCTCACAGTCGTCATGAAGGGCAAAGTTAGCTTTATAGACCAAAACCACTTTTTGCACCAGACTGTAAACATGTGTTTTTCTGCTGTAAAGTTAGGCATTTTAACATGGGGGATTATGGGATTGACTCTCTTCTGCAGCCGGCCTCTAGTGGCCAGTGGATGAACTGCAGTTTAAGTCTCTTCAATGTTGGTTTCTAGAGAGAAACAGGAAGGTTGCCGCTTGGTTTGTCCATCGGCTGCTTGGTCTGGTATCCAAAAAAGCTGTCTTCTTTTTCGCTGAAGCATCTTCACCTCCTCGTAAACATCTGTGATGAATTTCACGCCACTCAGTATCAACAAAGGCAAAAAATGCACTCATCTCCTCTCTTCTGGAAGCATAAATCTTTGAAACCAGTGACTCAATATCCACTGCCAGCTGATCACAGGTGTGCTTGAGGTCTTATTTGAGCTATGTAAGAAGGGCAATTAACATTCAAAATGCTCAATAACTGGTAAACAGAGTGGTGTGGTGCGCATAGGCTGTGATGTGTTTTATATATATATATATATATATGAGACGTCCCGTCTAATACGGGACAGTTGGCAACCCTACTTGTATAGTTTGTCATAGTGGACGACAACTGACGCCGCGCTTTACGACGTCCCAACAGAGGACTAGCACGTTTAATTTTTTGTATTCCTTCATGATCGGTTTCGTTGTAATGACATATCGGGTCCTCACTTGAAATCAGGTCTCTATCAACTATCAGTTAAAGGGGACCTTTTTATGCCCCTTTTTACAAGATGTAATATGAGTCCCCAGAATCATTTATTACCCCACAGGTCATTTATTATTCCATGTTGTAAATGCCCATTTTTGAGTGGAAGGAAAAACATGCTGTTTTCCTGCATTTATCTTTAAATGGAAATGAGCTGCTGAGTCCCCGCCCCCTTTCCAGCAGAGGGCGGAGCCTTTACAGCTTGTGCCTCCGATACTCTGCCAAAAACTAAAACATCTCTATCACGGTCAAGTGTGGCCAGTCAATCATTTTAGATCAGATTCCAATTAGATACAGAAATAATCGGATTTTAACTGACAGTGTGAACTAAGTTCTCTTTCATTTCTTATTGTGCTTAAACTGTCAAATACACACAAGGATATGTCAAAAACACAAAAAGTTCACATAAACACACTCGGTTATGTCTGTGAACATAAACAGCAGGGAATGAAATCGCATGTGTATGTTAGATCTGTGTATTAAAGTGATTGCAGTGTAACATACAGTAACTATTGATATATATTCGGTTAATATGAATCAAACAACAAAAGAAAAACAGAAAACCACTCACTTCTTTTGACTGAATAACTACATTAGCTTTCATAAGAACATATTTCTTACTTGAATGCTGCTGTGAAATGCTCTGGCGTGGAGATAAACATGGCGAACTGTGTACAGGTCACGAGGGCGGGGCTTATGCTAATAGGGCAGAGTCCGTCATCAGTGGTGGGCGGGGCGTGTTGATGTGACGTCACACTGATAGAATCTGCAAACGGCTTGTTCTGGGACACTGTTTATGATATATGGGGATTAAAATAGAGGAGTGGGTGTATTTTCACCATTATAGGGTGGTTGTGTACACAATGCTGACACACATTTATATTCAAACACCATTTAAAGGGGGTTTCGCGAAATAGGTCCCCTTTAATGATTATACTAAGTATATATGAATGAGATTAAGTCTAAGTCAGTCGCTAGTTCCGCCTTCTCGATGACATCATGCATATCTTTAAATTCGTCAAGTGATGATTGGTCAGGATCGGGAAGCAACATTTCGTCTGACATTTTATTATTATTTTTTTATTTTAAATTTAGTTCACATTTTTGTAATTTCGTTGTGTGGTTTTGTCAGTTTGAATAGTTAGAAGAGAAAGGTTGAGTGTGGAATCTCTTTATTATAAAGCTTAGGCTGAAAGGTCAAGAGTGCTTGGAAGAACACAGTTGTTGACATGTAAGAAAATGAAGAAATACAGTGTTCCTGACAAACATCCTTTCGGGCTGTGAGTTTCCTTCCTGCTGTACCTGCTATTGGATGCGATTTATTTGAATTTCATTGGCTGAAACATGCTCAAATTCTGCAGAACAAAAATCACCTCATTAAAGTTTATGTTGTGCTTGTTGATTTTTTCCTTCGGCTGTTGAGCTGGGAATCATCCAGTTGACATTGATCTCAAACGGCTAGATAAGACCAAAGCAGATGTAATGTGCGTTTTCATGGAAAAACAGAAATGAATGTGAGCCGTGTCACATTTATCCAACATACAGTGGGGATATCCAACAATCAGTCCCTCCAGCTGAAAACAGAAAAGCCACCAGGATGTTCATGTTGAACTGTAAACATGTCATTGACTTGCCATCAAATATTTACCATATTCTATTGTGGGCTTGTGAGGCCGGATGCATCTGAAACAGATGGGTTGTGCACTTGAAATGCACTGGTCCAGAAATATTCCCTCTGATTGACATGTGTGCTTCTGGAGTCACAGGGACAGGCATGGAAATCATTTTGCTCTGCTGGTCTGAGGAGAAAGAGCCGCTTCAACGGTTTCTCACTCTTCGTGTATGTGAATCTCTGCCATAGCTGTGTCAAACCAACAGAACAAAACTCATTCATCATAATATATAAAGCCGTGTATTATACTCTATGTGTAGCTCTCCTCACAACAACACAGACACAGGTCGGTTCCTTAAAACGGGCGTTTTAATTCTTTGGCTCGTCTTGTTTACGCCGCTAGAACTGCATTTATAAATGAACTCGTTGGCTGCTTGTCATGAAAATAGATCCTTAGTTTTACAAAATCCTCTTTACTGTTCCCTTTAATTTGAGACAACACTTATTTTAAACTTAAATTCAACTTTCATAGCCTCATTAGGCGTCCGCTCATCATCAGTCTATCATCACGACGCAATATCTCATTTCGCTAAAGTGACGCATTCTCGCGCCTTACATTTAAAGAGACAAATTAATTTACATAACATTACATCAAATACACATTTTTACATTGTACCTCTAATAGATAAATGCATGAAATTGTGGATTTAATTATAAATTAATTAATTATGAAACAAATGCATAGAACATCTGCATAATAGCAATTACACATGTTTTAATATGTGAAAAATCCTCTTGCTTACTGCTTCAATGAGTTCAAAACCTGATTTACACATACTCTAGAGAAATGTCAAAGGCAGCGTTGTCTGAATTCCTCAGAGGTTTGGCTGTAGATAAGGAGGTTGTGATTAATAAAGCTTCTCGTGGGATGCAGGTTATTTTCAGGCCATGGGTAAAAAGTTTGATTCATTTGGTTTATTAAACTCAAAATGTACCCCATTTACTAACTAGACCTCCCTTGAAATTGATTAATGTTAGCCAATTCTTGCAAAATCAAATAAAGGAATGAATTACTATACTGTACAATAAGCTATTGTTTTAGGCTACTGTGCCCTTTCGTCTGTAATGTAAAACCATCCTGGGCTGCGTTTCCCAAAAGCGTTGTAAGCCTAAGTAGATCGTAGAACAATTGCCACCAATGCTCTCTACAGTCAAATTACCTTCTGTTTTATTCAGAAATACATCACATTCATAACATATAGTAGATAATGACTCTTTCAAACACCTCCTGTATGATATTCAGTTGCACAAATGGTTGTATTTTTCTCTGACGAGACCATTTCCTCTCTATAAACTTGTCTATTAAAATAACACTTGCTAATGTGATTTGTAAAGTGATTTGGAGGCTTTTGTTTTGATTGTCATCATTTGGCGTTAATTAGATCCAGGTGCGCCTCATAACTCCTCATGACATGTTCATACTCCCGTTTCCTCTGAGAGACATATATACCATCAGCACTCACAGACCAATTAACGGTTTCACAATGACCTCTCTGTCCCACTGTCAGACAAACAAACCAGATTATGGGCCTTTTAATGCGCTCAAGGACCTTTTGGTTACAACATCAGTAGACAGTAAAGCATCAGTAGACAGTAAAGCACATCTGTTGATGGTTGTCTGGGCAAATCCAATTGAATATCTAACGATCTGAAAGTCAATCCCAGATAATGGATAATATCAGCGGAACTGAGGTGCAATTTTGTCTGAAATACATAATGAGAACATAATTGAAATAGAAAAGCAAAGCAAATCAGTTATTACATGTTCATTATATAAATTCTTTCTTTTTTTAAAAAGTAATACTGCCTACAGGTGAAGCCATATTAACTGTTGTGGTCAGCGAATTTTTGAGTATCATCCAGGCATTTCAATAACTCACACAATCAGAAATTCTGCATGAGGGCAAAAGATTTCCCCACTGTCAATTGTGGTTTCAGGGCAGACAGAAGAAGAAGTTCCAACACGAAGTTTAATGACAACTTAAAAAGCACACACTAACAAGGATAATTAATAGAACACAGCTGAAACAATGAACTAATACTGACGGTAACTAAGTAGACAGACAAGTGGCGGGAATCAGAACAAGGGATGTGACAAATGAAAATAAACAGGAAGTTCATGAAAACAGAAACAAACTGATTTCCCCCCTCGGAAAGGCATGATCTCACGCCGTGAGGCAGAGAAGAGGGAGTGACGGTGGAGGCTTTGGAGGTGGCTGAGGAGATGGTGCAGAAATGGAGAGAGAGCAAGGCGAAGGGATGGCAGAAACAGGTTGACAGGACCGTGGCGGCACAGATGGATGTTGCCAGAGCGTGACAAACCTGGTGACAATTGACGGACAGGTAGTCGCTGGAAGAGCCCCTTCGGCAGATGTAGAGCAGAGGAAACGAGGGTGGGGGGATCCTGAGGGCTGAGGACGAGCTGGTGTGACCGAGGGTGGAGGTGACGACTGAGGGAAGGCGGAGCTTGTCGGAGCCAAAGGGGTGGAGAGCCAAAGGTCAACCTGGAGTCGAGGGAGGAAGGAGCACAGGTGCAGAAACCAGGGCGATGGGTCGAGGTGGATCGGAGCACTCCGAGACTGGAGGCGGAGCCATTGGCTCAATCCACCCAGGAGGGATTGGCTCCTTGCTAGTCCAGGGTGGAACCACGCCACTGAGAGGTGGTGACACTAATGGACCAATGGGAGACGATGACGACTGGGTGGTAACAGTGGCTGAGGACTGAGGAGGGGCATAGAGAGACGAACAGGATAAAACAAAAAACAGTGCTACCAACAACAGTCAGGAGAGGTGGTGGGAGAGAGAGGCTGGGCGGGGTTAAAATGACTGAAGAAGACGATTGACATACGGGAAAGTTCATGGGGTTAAAGGGATCCAACTCTCTTGAAAAATGTCCACAGATTCTATATGGTACTCACTCTTAGTGGAGGAAGGGTGGGTGGGGCTCGCTTCCATTTCCTCAAACTCCACGAGGACTCCCACGGTGATGGACGCTGTTGCAGGCCCTGGTCAGACTCTCCAAGATGCTTCTTCTCCGCGGCGGTGGTGGGCGCTGTCCTCTCTTCGTCGGGGTCTGGCTCACGTCGCGGCAGGTTCCAGTGTGCGGGGGCTCAGGCGTAAGATACGTCTATCGGGGTGGTGACGGGCTAGGCTCTGGGTCGGGCTGAGGCAGTTCTATGGATCGGGGGTAGACCCTCTCCAGACACCTGATGACGGCCTCCTTCCAGCAAAGTCCTTGGGTGTCTGGAAGGTCCACAGGATGTTGAGGGTTCAATACAGTTCAATTCAATACAGTGATTTCAGTGACTCGTCGTAGTAAGGGGTACAAACGGCGAGACGCCAAAAATATCGGTGAAGTCCAAGATGGTATGACTGCTTATGGCCAACGCATCAATGTTCGCATCAAAATCCATTTTTGGGGTCCAATCAAATCAAACACTAACGAGGATAATTAATAGAAGACAGCTGAAACCAATGAACTAATACTGACGGTAACTAAGGAGACAGACTAGTGGGGAGGATCAGAACAAGGCATGTGACAAATGAAAACAAACAGAAAGTCCATGAAAACAGAAACAAACTGAACATAATGCTGACACCCACGCAGAATTCACTTCTGCATGAGCTGTGTTTCATGAATCGCTACACTGCTGACAATATACAATTAACTTTTTGTCCGCAAATTTTATCAAAAATGTGTTAGTGTGACCGCACCTTAATATGGTTTCCTTTGAACTGTTTACAGACGGTATTGAGATCCATTTTGGTCGATTGGATCACAAGTGGACGACACTAAATACAAATGTAAACAGCGTCTAAAACGTTTTGAGCTTGTGCACTTTCCACCACTTCCAGAGGTAGTTGAAAACGCATTATCGGCTGAAGACCCAAGTTTGGTTTGAAGATGACAAACGTACCAAGCACAATGTTCTCTCACCATTCCTGATTTCTAACACACACTCACAGCCCCTATATTTACCCGCCCATAGACCCTCGAAGAAATCAGGACAGAAGTGGTTGAAAGTAGACAAAAGAGACGGATTAAAACACCAGGTGTAAATGGGAATGTGTGTCCCTCGCCTACTTGTGATCCGATCGACCAAAGCTTCTTAATACCAGGAGTAAACAGGGCCATTGCGTTCTCATGGAGCTCCTGAAGTGTGGCATGAAGTCCATTTGCCTGTAACACAGACATTTTTTGTAAACATGGAACTGCAGTGTAATTTTTTTTGGACTAAAAAGCCAAACAAGAGACGGGACTTTGCCTCCTTATTTCAGGGGTGCAACACAACACTGCATCCAAGGATCTGTCACGAATGATTATTAGAGCCCGCAATATTTTGACTGTTCTAAGATTCTGCTGTGAACTTACATGGTAAATTCACTCTTGATGATGATGATGATTATTATGATGATGATGATGATGCTCTTCTCTTCCTCTAGGTCTGGTGACTGGGTTTTCTATGAGTCCACCCACCCTTGACAACACCAAAGACCAGCTTGTGATTAACGCTAACGACACATTGACCATTACATGCAGGTACAATCCAATGATCTATACTAAACTCTGTCTAAAAGCATTTTAATCAGTATTTAGCTTCTTTAAAAAAAAAAAAAAAAAAATTATTATGCATGCAGCACCTATGAGCTTGTAATAACCACCTCACACTTATGCACTCTCTGCATTTCTTCTCTTCTCTAGCTTGTTTCCTAATCTATTTGTCAAAGAAACCTGGCATTGTATATATAAATATTTTGTTAGTTCCTTAACGGATGCTTTTGTTCCTCTCTTGTAAGTCGCTTTGGATAAAAGGGTCTGCTAAATGAATAAATGTAAATATAATAAATATGAATTATTTTTACTTTTAAAAATTTATTTGTTACACCACAGAGCCTGTAACGATGTGGCAGGTTGGAACATAGAAGGAAGCAGGATCCAAATGCAGCAGTAGTTCCCTTTCGAAAGCTACTATCGATGCTGCGCTGCTCAGCGCATTGGGAACGTCTTTAATCGTGACCAGCTGTGAATATTGTGTGTAACACGTCGATAGAATTGACCCGGAGGTAATATAGCCTCGGTCGATGACGTCATCGGCGCGCACTCACAACACGAGGCTATAAATAGATGAGCCGCGGGTGCATCATCAGGTCTTTTGTCTTTAGACCATTCTGTGCATGTGTGAACGCAAACACTCTCTTTATCTCTCATCTGTTCTCAGATCTTTGTTAGGAGTTAGTTTTGTCAGGGAGTGTGCAGAAAATGTCTCATTTCTCAAATCTTTTTCTCTCACGCTACATCAGAGAGTTTTTTGAAAGTAAAAAAAAGAGGAGAAATGAGCCAACAAAATAGTAAGCGTTGTGTTCCTCCATGCTCCCGTCCCATGTCTGAGCTGGATACACACGATTACTGTTTTGTTTGTTTGGGGGAAGAGCACGCGGTTCTGGCTATAGAGAAGGGCGGGTGCGAGCATTGTGACCAGCTCACAGTTAAAATGCTTCGCTCCCGTCTGAACTATTTCCAGTCCGCACCCGCATTATCATCGTGGGGCTCTCGTATGGATCTGCATGACGAGCAAGAGACGAGCTGCGTCACCAGATCCACGCATTCCTTCTCGTGATTTCGAAGCGCGCTCCGATGCTTCTTCGACTCACGAGGGGGATGATGTATCTCTTGGGTCTTCGGACCACGAGCAACCAGCCTCTGAGCATTCCTCTCGTGAAAAGAGATCTGTCGAGGAATTGCTCGAGGTGGTTACTCGCACGGTGGCCAGATTACCGCTTGACTGGCCACGCGAACAAGAGACCCCCAAACAGTCTAAGTTAGGGGATAGGTTTCTGTCCGGTGGCAGGGGGGAGGGACCAAAACATCAGTCTCTCCTCTTTTTGGAGGACCTCCATGACGAACTATCTAAGTCATGGAGTAAACCATATACTTCTCGCATCTTTGTACCCTCGACGTCGACTTTTTCGACTATCGTGGGTGCGAAGTTGCGGGGATATGCGGAGATGCCGCAGCTTGAAGAGACGCTCGCGAGCTATCTCTCGCCTGACGCAGCATCTTCGTTAAAGAAACCTACCCTCCCCGCGAAGCCGTGCAGAACACATCAGCGCTCGTGGGAAAAGCTTATCAAGCTGCAGGTCAGGCTGGTGCTGCGCTGCACACTATGGCAGTGTTACAGGCGTACCAGGCTGACCTGTTGAAGGACTTGAGTGCAGGCAGTACTATCGATGAGGAAGCGTTTTCTGAACTACGCAGAGCCACGGATCTGTCACTTCGTGCGACCAAGCAAACGGCCCGTGCCATCGGTCGTTCTATGTCCGCTTTGGTCAGCACGGAGAGACATCTGTGGCTCAATCTCACTGGTATCGGGGATAAAGATCGTGTGTTTTTGTTAGACTCTCCGGTCTCACCATCGGGCCTGTTTGGCGATGCTGTTAACACCGTGGTCAACAGGTTTAAAGATGTAAAAAAACACGAAGAGGCGTATGTTCAGTTCCTTCCTCGCCGTACTCAAGGGGAGGGGCCGTCGGCCACCCAGCCCCGCCCCGGTCCTTCAAAACCCAGGGAGGTTAAAAAGCAGAGTGTGGCGAGTCGCGCTCCCCCTCTTAAAGACTGGGGACAGGCTCGCCGCACTCAGCAGCCTCCCAGACCAGACCTCAGGACTATTATTAACAAAAAGAAGAAGTCCTGATGGTCTGGCGCCCAATCTGGTGGGGGTAGCCCCCCACGGGATGGGGTGCGTGCAAGATCTTTTCGCCCCTTCCCGTTACCTTCACAAAACCTCTCCATCCCCGCCACCTCTCGTGCTTCGGGGGGCAGCGGTTTCCAGCGAAATGTTGGATGTTCCGTTGTCTCCTGCCGTCATTCAGGACACGGAACATCCAACATCCCCTCAAAAGGAAGTATTAAAATTGATACCACTCTCAGAAAGTCTGGCAGCGTGGAAACTTCTGCCAGGCATTTCTGCGTGGGTATTATTGTACAGATAGGATACAGAATTCAATTTATTCGTCGTCCTCCACGTTTCAACGGCGTGGTCTTCACTTCCGTGAAACCGGAGTTGATGCATGTCCTGTCACAAGAGCTGCAAACCCTTCTGAGCAAAGAGGCCATAGAACATGTTCCTCTTCCAGAGAGAGAGAGTCAGGCTATTACAGCAGATACTTCCTGGTTCCCAAAAAGGATGGGGGGGTGCGTCCAATCTTAGATCTTCAAGGCTTAAACCGTACAGTCAAAGCGCTTAAGTTCAAGATGTTAACCGTCAAGACGGTCGTGACGCAAATTCAACATCACGATTGGTTCGTCACGATCGATCTGAAGGACGCTTATTTTCATATAGAAATATTGCCACAACACAGGAAATTCCTGAGGTTCGCTTTCGGGGGCGAAGCGTACCAGTTTCGGGTTCTTCCATTCGGCCTGGCCTTGTCACCCCGGACATACACAAAATGCATGGATGCAGCACTGGCTCCATTACGACTCCAGGGCATTCACATTTTGAATTACATCGACGATTGGTTGATACTAGCACAATTGCAAGAGATGGCGCTCCAACACAGAGACATCGTGTTAGCTCATCTAGTTGCTCTAGGGTTGAGACTCAACACCAAGAAAAGTGTTCTTTCTCCTGCCGAGAGAACGACTTATCTCGGGATTGTTTGGGATTCGGTCATGATGCGGGCACAAATGTCTCCCGCTCGAATCGAGACCATTCAGCAGACCATGAGCAAAGTCAGGCTAGGCCAAGAACTCACTGTTCGTCAGTACCAAAAAATGTTGGGTTTCATGGCGTCAGCATCCACGGTGATTCCTCTGGGGCTGTTGCACATGAGACCATTTCAGTTGTGGCTAAAAGCCAGAGGATTTCATCCAAGAGCCAATCCTCAAAGGCAAATAAAAGTGACGCGCCGCGGGCTTCGTACACTGTCTCTGTGGGTCAGACCCCGGTTCCTCGTCTTGGGTCCCACTCTAGGGGCGCCGTGTCGTCGCAGACTGCTTACGACGGACGCCTCCCTGATAGGCTGGGGAGCGGTCTTAGATGGCCGTCCAGCTCAAGGGGAATGGGAAGGTCATCAGCTCGATTGGCACATCAATTGCCTCGAGCTGATGGCCGTATTTCTGGCTCTGAAATATTTTCTCCATCAATTGAGGGGCTGTCATGTCCTAGTGCGGGTGGACAACACAGCAGCAGTATCTTATATAAATCACCAGGGGGGTCTGCGCTCACGCAATCTGAACAGAATAGCGAGGCAGATTTTTCTCTGGGCCCAGGACAAGTTCCTGTCACTCAGGGCAGTATACAGTCCAGGGCATTTGAATGTGGGAGCAGATTTACTGTCCAGACAGACACTACTGACAGGGGAGTGGAAACTCCACCCGGAAGTAGTGAAACAGATTTGGACCAAATTTTACAAAGCGGAGGTGGACCTCTTCGCCTCCCAGCAGACAGCGCAATGTCCCCTCTACTTCTCTCTGAGTCACCTAGCTCCGTTGGGTCTGGACTCATGGCCCAAGATGCGCCTGTATGCGTTTCCTCCAGTTTCTTTGCTCCTGGGAGTTCTAGCCAGAGTTCACCAACAAGGGTCTTGCCTCTTGCTGATAGCGCCACGTTGGCCTGACAGAGTGTGGTTCTCGGAGATAATATCTCTCCTCGACGGCTCGCCTTGGGCGATTCCGGAGAGGAGGGACCTTCTGTCTCAGGCGGAAGGCATGATATTCCATCCCAGGCCCGACCTGTGGACCACCCTCTGCTCTCTAGCTTCCTTCGTGGGGCCAGGCGACTGAGGCCTCCAGTAAAAACCAAGATCCCTTCGTGGGATTTAGCTATAGTCCTCGAGGTTCTGGTTGAAACCCCCTTTGAACCTTTAGAATCAGCGTCTGATAAACTTCTGACTCTCAAAATGGTTTTTCTAATGGCAATAACTTCCTTGAAGAGAATTGGGGATATGCAGGCTTTGTCTATCTCTCCATCCTGCTTAGACTTTGCCCCAGGAATGGTGAAAGTGATTTTGCATCCTCATCCTGATTACCTGCCTAAGGTTCCATTTTCGTCTGTACATCCGGTCATTCTTGAAGCCTTCTGTCCTCCACCGTTTACAACGCCGGAGCAGGAGAAATCTCATAGACTGTGTCCAGTCCGTGCTCTTCAGGCTTACATCCACCGCACTAGCCAGTGGCGTAAGTCAGAGCAATTATTCGTCTGTTATGGTGGTAGTAACAGAGGAGGAGCTGCCACCAAGCAGACCATGTCTCATTGGGTCAGGGATGCAATTGCTTTGGCTTATGAGGCGCGCGGTCAAGCTTCGCCTATAGGTCTCAGAGCTCACTCTACCAGGGGGGTCGCCTATTCTAGTGCTTTGGCGAGGGGTGCCCCCTTGCAACAGATTTGTGATGCGGCAGGTTGGTCCTCTCCGCACACATTCATAAGGTTTTATAGTTTGGATGTTCATGCCACTCCGGGCTCTCATGCCCTTGAGTCAACATCACAGGCTAGTGTCTGAGGCCTTCTTGCGTTCTTGTGAGCACATGCACAACCGTGAGGGTCCAGACATGTTCAAGCACGGCGGCGTGGGTATTCTCGTTCCCAATGCGCTGAGCAGCGCAGCATCGATTGTAGCTTTCGAAAGGGAACGATCTCGGCTACATCACTGTAACCTTGTTCCCTGAGAAAGCGGAACGAGATGCTGCGCTACTTTGCCGTGCTGAAGATGTCCCAGGACTGCTCTTCAGACAAAATATACTGATGATGCACCTGCGTCTCATCTATTTATAGCCTCGTGTTGCGAGTGCGCGCCGATGGCGTCATCGACCGAGGCTATATTACCTCCGGGTCAATTCTATCGACGTGTTACACACAATATTCACAGCTGGTCACGATTAAAGACGTTCCCAATGCGCTGAGCAGCGCAGCATCTCGTTCCGCTTTCTCAGGGAACAAGGTTACAGTGAAGTAACCGAGATCGAGCTTTTATTAAATAAACTAAAGACTAGACAGACTCAAAAACTCAGACATAGAGAACAACACAACCAACATCTAACAACATCATGAACCCACAAACAATGTAACAAGACACAGGGTTTAAATACAGAGACTAACAAGCTAAGCAAGATAACAAGAGGGTGTGGTTAATCAGAAACACCTGGGGAGACTAATCAACAAAACAGGGAACAGCTGAAACATGAAAGGACAGGGGAACACATGACAGACAAGAACAAGATACACAAACACAAAACCCACACCGTGACATAGCCCCCCCATGGGCGGCTCCCGACGCCCCTCAAAACAAAACACTAAAGTTCAGGAGGGTGGTGAAGTGGAGGCAGTCCTGGGGGAGGGATGGAGGGCCAGGCCCGTGAAGGGAACAGGACCAGGGCCTTGCAATGGCGGGCATAGCCCATGGAACATGGGCGGAGCATGACACGAAGGCGGCGGCCAGGGCGGAGAAGACCCCTCGGGCGGCCAGGGCGGAGACGACCCCTCGGGCGGCCAGGGCGGAGAAGGCCCTTCGGGCGGCCACGGTGCAGCAGGACGTGGTGGTGGCGACTCCGGCTCGGGAACAGGAACATACTCTGGGTCGGGAACAGGAACAGACTCTGGCTCGGAGCCGGCCATCTTGTCCGTAGACACTGGCTCGGAGGCGGCCATCTTCTCCGTAGACACTTGCGCGGCAGAGGTGACGTGAAGCGTCTCTGGCTGTGCAGGCGTGAAGTGGACAGTCTCTGTCTGTGCAGGCATGACGTGGACAGTCTCTGGCTGTGCAGGCGTGACGTGGACAGTCTCTGGCTGTGCAGGCGTGACGTGGACAGTCTCTGGCTGTGCAGACGTGACGTGGACAGTCTCTGGATCGGCAGACGTGACGTGTACAGTCTCTGGATCGGCAGACGTGACGTGAACAGTCTCTGGATCGGCAGACGTGACGTGAACAGTCTCTGGATCGGCAGAAGTGACGTGAACAGTCTCTGGATCGGCAGAAGTGACGTGAACAGTCTCTGGATCGGCAGAAGTGACGTGAACAGTCTCTGGATCGGCAGAAGTGACGTGAACAGTCTCTTGATCGGCAGAAGTGACGTGAACAGTCTCTGGATCGGCAGAAGTGACGTGACAACGCTGCAGAATGAAGGCTAATGTGGGAGTAACACGTTTCTCTTCCGTGATTCCCACAGCATATCTCGAATCACTCAGTTGCAGGGCCAAGCTAATATAAAATCCTAAAGTGCAGGGGGGAGGGTGCAGTGGCATGGTTGACCCCAGTGGCTAAAAAAATATCATGAGGCACAGAGGGTCAATAGGAGTAACATTTGCCAGATCGATAAAATCCTGTACATACTCCTCAATGGGCCGGTCTCCCTGACGGACACACATAATCCGTGCTACTGGATTCCTGGAGGTCATTGCTGCTGGATCTACGTTAGTGGTGGGTTCATCTGTAACGATGTGGCAGGTTGGAACATAGAAGGAAGCAGGATCCAAATGCAGCAGTAGTACTTTTATTAAATAAACTAAAGACTAGACAGACTCAAAAACTCAGACATAGAGAACAACACAACCAACATCTAACAACATCATGAACCCACAAACAATGTAACAAGACACAGGGTTTAAATACAGAGACTAACAAGCTAAACAAGATAACAAGAGGGTGTGGTTGATCAGAAACACCTGGGGAGACTAATCAACAAAACAGGGAACAGCTGAAACATGAAAGGACAGGGGAACACATGACAGACAAGAACAAGATACACAAACACAAAACCCACACCGTGACAGAGCCATTTAAATTAGTAAAAGGTGATTTTTTTTTGGGTAAAAAAATTACATTTTCTTAACCCAGTTTATTGACTACTATTAGTATGCCATTCATGGGTTATCTCCCCAAAAGTGTAAACATTGAGTCTCCTAGACACAATAAGAACATTGAGAGCGGTTCACTCAGATCCGTCAATCTCTTTCAGTTCAACCACTAGCAACAGTTGGGATTTTGGGGTGTGGTTACTGTAGCAGGCTGAGGGTTTGGGGCGTGGCTACTGTAACAGGCTGAGAGTTTGGGGTGTGGCTACTGTAACAGGCTGAGAGTTTGGGGTGTGACTACAGTAGCAGACTGAGTGTTTGGGGCGTGACTACAGTAGCAGACTGAGAGTTTGGGGCGTTTCTACTGTAGCAGGCTGAGAGTTTGGGGTGTGGCTGCTGTAGCAGGAGGAGAGTTTTGGGCATGGCTACTGTAACAGGCTGAGAGTCTGGGGCATTGCTACTGTAACAGGCTGAGAGTTTGGGGCGTGGCTACTGTAGCAGACTGAGAGTTTGGGGTGTGGTTACTGTAGCAGGAGGAGAGTTTTGGGCGTGGCTACTGTAGCAGACTGAGAGTTTGGGGTGTGGCTACAGTAGCAGACTGAGAGTTTGGGGTGTGGTTACTGTAGCTGACTGAGACTTTGGGGCGTGGCTACTGTAGCAGACTGAGAGTTTGGGGTGTGGTTACTGTAGCTGACTGAGACTTTGGGGCGTGGCTACTGTAGCAGACTGAGGGTTTGGGGCTTGGCTACTGTAGCAGGCTGAGAGTTTGGGGTGTGGCTACTGTAACAGACTGAGAGTTTGGGGCGTGGCTGCTGTAGCAGACTGAGAGTTTGGGGCGTGGCTACTGTAGCAGACTGAGAGTTTGGGGTGTGGCTACTGTAGCAGACTGAGGGTTTGGGGTGTGGCTACTGTAGCAGGCTGAGAGTTTGGGGCGTGGCTACTGTAGCAGACTGAGAGTTTGGGGTGTGGCTACAGTAGCAGACTGAGAGTTTGGGGTGTGGCTACAGTAGCAGACTGAGAGTTTGTAGCAGACTGAGAGTTTGGGGCGTGGCTACTGTAGCAGACTGAGAGTTTGGGGCAGCAGACTGAGAGTTTAGGGCGTGGCTACTTTAGCAGGGGGAGAGTTTTAGGTGTGGCTACTGTAGCAGGCTGAGGGTTTGGGGTGTGGCTACTGTAACAGGCTGAGAGTTTGGGGCGTGGCTACTGTAGCAGACTGAGAGTTTGGGGTGTGGCTACAGTAACAAGCTGAGAGTTTGGGGAGCGGCTACTGTATCAGGCTGAGAGTTTGGTGCGTGGCTAGTGTAGCAGACTGAGAGTTTGGGGCGTGGCTACTGTAGCAGGCTGAGAGTTTGGGGCGTGGCTACTGTAGCAGACTGAGGGTTTGGGGTGTGGCTACTGTAGCAGACTGAGAGTTTGGGGTGTGGTTACTGTAGCAGACTGAGAGTTTGGGGTGTGGTTACTCTAGCAGACTGAGAGTTTGGGGCGTGGCTACTGTAGCAGGCTGAGAGTTTGGGGCGTGGCTACTGTAGCAGGCTGAGAGTTTGGGGCGTGGCTACTGTAGCAGACATCATGACACATGTCACATCATGACACACATGACACATGTCATGTGGTTGGTTTTGAAATTGGCTGTCATGAAGCCATTATAACATTTTAATGACAAATTAAATTTGTACCACTGTAGTTGAGGTCAAGAAAAACATTCATGACACAGTTATAATGGCCTCATGACAGCTAATGTCAAAACCAACCACCTGACAGTTTAATGAAATGTTAACCCATAAAGCTAAGTGTTTTTTTAAGTTTGATCATTAATCTGCTATGTCATGTTTATGACAAATTTATGCCAATTTATGTTGTCTTGGTAATGTCAAGTTGTCATGACAAAGACACTGACAGGTTATGATGTATTGATTTATGTCAAGGTGTCATAACAAAGACATCTCAATCAATGTCATATTTGCATTAAAAATGTCATAATTGAGTGAATGACACTTAATGACAGTTGTCATAAACATGCATAAAACTTCCTTCATATTTATGGCATCTATATATGTCATGTCAGTCTTATGTACACCCCTTCAATTAAAGTGTAACCCAGCATCATTATGCACATTTCCAGAAAGACAAATGTACCATTTTGTTTCCAGTGTAGATAGACTTAAACATTTGTGGCGAGTCATGTCAAAAATAAGCCAGATGCGTTGGATGTTTTTTTTTTATAAGCGAGATGCTCATGTTCGCTCTAGACAGTGTTAGCTACTCAATTGCTTACTCGCCTAGTAACACAGCTAAAAGTAAAATGTTGGAGCTTTTATTGAAAGTTGCCTAAATTTACCCGTTGAGATATGCTGTCACAAGCGCCCGTACGAGCTGTATTTGTGATGTTTGAGTTGAGGGAGGCGTGACACGTGACACGTGAAAGGGACATTTGCAAAATATGCTTTACTATAGTAATTCTGCTAGGTTCCAGTGTCATAGCCTACTTCACTTCATACTTCAAGATAAAAATGTAAAGAAATTGTGAACAGTTACAGGACCTAACATGCACACACTTACATAGATTCTTTCTAAAAATCGTGATATTTATTTAAAAAAAGTCCATGGACACATTATATATCAACAACCCTAATGCATCTAGGTTAAATTACTCTTTGGTGCTGAATGGGATAAAACGTCTAGTTGAATAAACAATCAAGACCTGGATTTGGTCGTTTTTGATTGAATAATTGGATAAGCCTGTGAGCCATTACACAAACAAGGAGAATGTTACATTTGGAATTGATTTGATAGTTACGTTTAGAAATAAATGTGGTATGGACATACAGGGAGGCTATCCAACATCTAATCCCTTCAAAATTTGCAGAAGCTTCTCGCCAAGAATTCCCAGAATAAATTGTTTTTCAGCAGTTCAGTGTGATCGATGATCAGTATTGAGCAAAGCCATGGCTGGCGTTCAGAAATCACTGTATTTCATAATCTGATTGAGGAACACATCAGTTTAAATGTCATTGCCTTTTCCTTTGCCATCTACAAATCTGTCTCTTACAATCACTGGATTCAAGACATGCACAGTATGCTTTTTAAGTGAAAACAAACATCTTTGCAAGCATTCAAGGCAAGCACTGCTGTTCTTATTTCTTATACTTAGGATTAAGAATTGAAACAACCCCCTCCTCTATATAATATTGAGAGAAGACTGCTATTACTTTTCTAAATGTTTAGACCAGTATTGGGAGTAATGCAATACAAGTAACGCGATAGTAATAGTAAAACAAGTAATCAGATTACTTTTTTCAAGTAATTAGTAAAGTAATGCATCACTTTTAATTTTACAACAAAATATGTGAGTTACTTTTTCAAATAAGTAACTTTGTTTCTCATGTATTGACTGACAGCTCTCCTGTCCTCATGTTGAGAGGAATCATGAGTAGGTGCAGAGGTGTGTGTGTTTGTGTGTGTGTGGGTGTGTGTGTGTGTGTGTGTGTGTGTGTGTGTGTGTGTGTGTGTGTGTGTGTATGTGTGTGTGTGTGTGTGTGAACATGATGGGGATTGTAGATCTAGACTAAATGTGAGCATTTACTCATGTCACTTACACAAAAACAGATTCAGTGTTCCTCAAAATGAATAAAAACAGTGAAATGTAAACTCAGAATATTGTGCAAATCTGCAGTAATTAATTAAATATGTTAAATTACACAAATGTACTTTATGTATTTAATCTCACTTTATTAACCAATGTCTTTTCTGCTGACCTTTGATGATCCAATTCAACCATATTAATAAGCAAAAATGACTTTAGTTAAACACATTTTTGTTTTTATTGCTGCGCCCTCTACTGTTCAGTTTTGAATTTGCATTTCCTTCATCTTGAGGCTTATACATTTCCACTAGCTGCGAAAGGCCCTTTGCTTTTGCCAAAATATAATATTGCCTTTTTTTCAATTTTTGTCATTAAAAAACATGCAATCCCAGCTCAGGTGACAAAAAGTAATGCAAAGTCATGTATATGGAGTGAATTATGTGCCATAATTAAACAAACAAATACAGCATTTTGCAAAAAAACTCACTTGTTTGCGAAATGCTGGATTTGTTTGTTTAATTATGGCACATAATTCACTCCATACCATGTAACCCATTACTTTCCACAAAAAGTAACACAATCAGTAAATTTTTTAGGGACTAATGCAATATTGTAACACATTACTTTTAAAAGTAACTTTCCCCACCACTGGTTTAGACAAAAAAAAAAAAAAAAAAAACAGAAGAAAAATCTAGAAGAGATAAAGGGCCTAGGGGAGCCGCATTAATCAAACTTTATCTAATTAGTCAGTTTTGTCTTGAAGGTGAACTGAATGAGTTGGGGTATAAACACATTTTTCACTCAGATTTTATCTCCTCAAGCTCAAAATGTAGGTCGTGTGCATGGGGCAATATTGTAGTAAAACAGTTCGCATGGCCCTGACTTTATGTGCTTATCCTCCAGGGGACAGCGGCTTCTGGACTGGAGCTGGCCTGAAGAGTCTCTGAGTAAGATCGAGATTACTGACCGTCAGCATCCGCAGTCCCCCGGGCCCACGCCGGGCCACAGAGCGGTCAGGGTGCGGGAGTGTCAAGGGCAGGCTGGGAAACCCTACTGTAAGTCCTTAATACTGCCCGTCGCCCAGGCCAGCGACTCCGGACTCTACCGCTGCTTCTACCAGGACATCAAAGCTGTGATCGACGGGACCACGGCTGCCAGCACCTTTGTCTTCGTGCGAGGTGAGAGCTGTGAAGGGGTTTCTTTTGCTTCATCAATTTTCCTTCATGAAAAATACACTTTTTTTGTTGATGCAAACTTTATTTCGTTTTCTACTATTACATGTTTTTGTCTGAACAAAGGTCCAAAAATAGCACGGTTATACGAAATGTATATATAAAAAGGGAACTCTAGTTACAGATAAATATCCCTGATACATAAATAAAGGTCAGATCACAGCGGTGACATCAGAAGGATGTGGGGGTAAATACATATTTAAAAAAATACTACCGTAACAAAATACCAATAGTTAGGTAGGTAAATTAAGAGTTACAAAGATATAATGCCGTATAAACACCAGGATAAAGTTATCACATTCCCAATACAGGCTTCCATATTTTCCTGAATATATCTGCTTGTCTTCGTCAATGTTATTTATTTATTTTATTTTATAACTCTGAAATTTATAATTTATTCTTTCTTATTATTTTTTTTCCTTGTTTAAATAATTGATGTACATTTTTAAAGTGCTTTGGGGTAAAACAAAGTAGATGTGTAAATCTATGCGGATCGATTATGTGTAAGCTTATGACTTGTGGATAGGGGGTGGCATTAAATAAGATTTTTCCCACTCCTTTTCGAATATGTATTGAACATTGACAAGAGTTAAACAAGTCTTTGGCTGTAACTATTGTTAATTTAAAAAAAAAAAAAATTGTGTCATTCTTTTTATTTTGATTTGTCTTCTTGATTTTCATTTTCTTGTCTGATGTTCTTTTTTTAACATAAATTCGAAATAAAATTTACTTACTATTTTACTGCATTTTCATATCGTCTTCCTATTAAAAAGGCTACATATCCTTATCCTTATATTAATATAAAGAAGAATAAAGGATATGCAGCCTTTTTAATAGGAAGATGATGATGCAATCATCTATGAAGCAATCGTCTTCAGCTATTTGAGCGCAAAAACTTTATTTTTAATAATAACAGTAATCACAGTCTCAGATTTATATTTCACATTTTCTTTAGCTTTAGATAGTTTGAAGAATGTGCAACCTCGTCATTCCCCCTGAACAAAACTCCCTCAGATAGACTATAGAGAGAATGGTCACCAGTTCAGTCTGAAGATATGTGATCTTCAAGAAGATGTGATTAATCTCGATAATGATTCCCGTATGAAGCCGCGAGGACTCAAAGGCTGTGTAAATGCTGTCGTTTCCCGAGACTGAGCCTGTAGTTCAGGACAAACGGACTGCAATTCTCCATCATTCTTCAGCCCATTTTTGCACATACACACGTAACCTTTGAAGGAATAGATGTTATTTCTGAAGGAATGACATTTTCCAAAAAAGAAGTCATTTTTATCCTTATTATATCAGTTTCTGTTCCCTTTTGCAATCTGTAGTTTTTTCCTGATCACAGATCCTGTCTTCATTCGACTCCTTCAAAGAATGCTTGGTCTTTGTCTAAAGTTTCTATTTTCTTTGGGGAACGGACAAAGACATCATAAACATGTAATTAAACATCAGCCCTGTTCAGAAGATCAGAGAAGATTGTACATGAACACGCTACGCACATGTTTGCTTTGGCCCGGAGACGGCCCAGGATTAGGAGAAAGCTTTTATACGGAATAAACTCAAGATAAAGAGACGCTACATGATGCTAAATCTGCTGATATCACCATGACAGACGTGTCCCTGCCAGTCATATCATATAAAAGGAAGAATATTTATGTTGAGTTTAATGGTTTGAGCGCATTATCACCTCACAAATGTGGATGGGAGTGTAACTATAATTTAATTTACTCATTAACATTAGATTTGGTTGTCAAGCCTGGCTGGATTCATATATGAATGGACTTTTGAATCCAGACCTACTATTCCAGTTCAAATTTACAGATCATGTTTTTGATCCAAACACTAGTTAAAAAGGGAAATTCTGCCATTTCCCAGTGTCATTTCACAATTGTTTTTGTTGAACCCAAAAGTCGTTTTCGACAAACCTCAAGGCAGTTTTCCCATACAACAGTACATTATAGTGAGCAAAAAGCCCCAGAAGTTCACATTTATCCAGAACCGTGTCGATGGACTGGCTGAGGAGCACACGACTGCTTTGTTCACTGACACCAAAACTAGTGTGTACGGAAAAAACGTTTAAATATATAATTTTGGTGATCAAAGATGAGTTTTAAGGGATACAATTGTTGACTACAGGGGGACTTTAAGGTTGTTTTCACTGTAAAGCATTTTGAGAAGCTTCTTTAAAGGTGCTATATAACATCAAGATTATTGTTATTACTATTGTCACTACAGACATCATCATCATCATCATCATCATCATCATCATCAACTTCATTTCCAGACTCTTGGTTCGTTCAGAAGGCACAGACATAACATGCAACACACATAAAACAGAAAAAGTCAAAGTATGAACTAAGTAAGATTCTTCAGTTGTCTTCTACAGAAAAGTAAATTGTGAAGAAGAAGGCTTGTGATAGTTTTTGTTGAGAGGACATATGTTCTAATATTTCTTTTAATGGAGTATTTGTTGTATTTTAACATGTTTAACTGTATGGCTGCTACCTTGGCCAGGTCTCTCTTGGAAAAGAGATTTTAATCTCAAATGAGACTTCCTGGTAAAATAAAGGTAAATAAATAAATAAATGAAAGCATCGTTAGTCATCCAAGACTGGTTCGAAATGTTAAAGTCAGTCACATAGATCAGTCTAATTGTTTAACAGTTGGTCAAACTAGTTCTGAACACAGTGGCTGTGTTGTAAGTAATGAGAGACTTTAACAGTTCATAGGGGGGTTGTTCATTTTCACACCACGATCCAGTTCTCCAGCAGTTGACCAAAGAGTCTGCGACATCGGACAGCTTTTCCGTGTGTTACTCTCATTCCTTATCGGCGCTTTAAGAGCCGGACTGCAGGGGGCCCGGGGAGGGCCAGGTACAGGCGTCCCGCTGACTCGCTCACTCGTGTGAAATGCCGGGTGATTTCTCCTGACAACATGCCGAAGCCGTTTCCACAGATCTCAGCAGGAGGCTGATCAGAGCCAGCTGAAATCACAGATATAAATTAGCAGTGAGCGGAGAGCAGAATGCCACTTGGCTGCATGTGGCTTCATTTATCCAATGCCTCTTGATCCGTACGGCTTCATGTCACGGCCTCCAGCGCCTCAGAACAAACACTTATTGTGAAGCACCATGGCTGTGAGGAGTTGTGTATTTTTCCTCCGCCACGGGCAGACACACAAACCTCACGGTACGGACTCGCTTGGAGGGATTGCTGTGAGCTGCGTGAGGAAGAATCAGACTTGTTAGAATAATGCTGGGCTTCACCAGGGCATGTTCAAATAAAGGCTTAGAAAGTGAACGCTGGAGAGTTGTTTTAGCCAGAGCTGTTGACCAAGACGAAAGCCTCGTGTTTAGTGGTTTAAGGAGCGGGGCTGGAGACTGTTGATAGAGCTGTGTCGTAAAAATCTCCACTCTTAGATGTAATCCGGATGATCCACAGACCAAATCTGGCTAAAAACGGTGTATATTCAGGCGAAGATCTTAAGTCTTGACTATAAAGGAATATTCTGGGTTAAAGACTTAAGCTTGATCAACAGCGTCTGCGGCACACTGCTGATTAGCATTTTTACAAATGTGTGTACAGTCAAGTCAGCTTTATTCATATAGTCACTCAGACAGTACAGATTGATAAACAGTGAAATAATGATCACTGATGCTAACAGAATTCAGTTCTACAGGAGCTCTAAAAAAGACAATTGTGCCATTATTCAGCTGGAGTGAGGTTAATGTTGATTCAGTTCTGTTCAGTACAGTTCATCACTGACGAAACAAGCTCAGTTTAGGTAAAGTAGCTCTAAAAAAGGCAATCATTTTATTTTATTTTTTTATATTGAGATACAATATCTCTTCTTCTGGTCAAGATAGTACAAAGGACAAAGTAGTACATAACACAACATAATAAACAAACGAAAGTCCCCATATCGGACAAACAATCCTAATCCTAATCAACTGTTAAAACATTTACACTGGTCTATAAAAACAGACTTTAAGATGGTACATATTTCATGTGTGATATACCCTGAAGCTCATTCACATAAGGAGCATAATCAGAAAAGTAAGGTTCTTGAGTAAAAGTTTGACTGTTGATCTAGTATTATAGATACTAGTATGTCAATAAACTAGATATATACTGTGGTAATTTACCCAGTAATGCTTTTAAAATAAAAATCAACATGATGTTTCCTCCTCAAGTTCAGTGAAGTCCAAGTTGTCAATTCATTTAAGTTAAAGTGATGTGTACGCACACTTGAACCAGTCACAAATCGTAAAGCAGCATGATAAACAACATCCGATTTTTTTTAAGTATTTAAAGGCGCATGCATATACTGTATATATTATAACCATAGTCCAATACTGACAAAAAGGTACTTTCCACTAATCGTTTTCGAGCAACAGAGGAAAACATTTTTTCAAACGAAGATAAAAACCTTGGTCTCAATTTCTTTAAAAGAATATCAATATGTGTACTAAAAGTAAGTTTATCATCCAGCCAGATTACAATATATAAAATCATTAAATGATAATCTGGAGCGGGTGAAAATCATGTATTTTGTTTTTTTTAATATTCATCACTAATTTTAGATTCTCAAGAGAAGTCTGAAATGACTTAAAAGCGTTCTGTAAAGAGTTCATTGCCACTTTTATAGATGAAGCCATTGTATAGATGAAAGTATCATCCGCATAAATAAAGTAATACATCAATTACGTAATGAGCTCAGCTTAGGCAAAGCAGCTCTACAGAAAATTCATCATATGAGGTCTAGGAAGCAAGTGTAAAGCGCCACAAGAAAAGTTTAAAATATGCACAATCTTTTGACAGTATAACCATGATTTAGGACAAATGTGAAACATTATCATCTACTCTACGCAAAAGATCTTCAGAATGACGGCAGGAGCTTTCTTTGGCCAAGGAATGTAATGTCGATGTCCCTGCAATAGTGTAAAACTCTTTCCTTTCATAAAACATATTTTATAAAACATATTTTAAAGAGTCTTTGCTGTGAACTTCTCACACTTTTGAAAATCCAGCGGTAAGATAAGCATGATAAGCGCTCATTGTCACCGTTGTAAACATGACAGCTTTCTTTTTCCATGAGGGGGTTTGGCATCACAGCATTTTTGTTTTAAGGAGGACCTTTAAAGAACACGACAAACGCGTCTTTGGGAAATGGTGTAGAATTCAGCCAATCAGATGACGCCTTTGAAACTCCCGAAGTGTGTCCCGTCGTGTGTGTGCTATATGCATCAGACGTTCAGTCAACGGTCTGTGGACAAGACTATTGAGACACAGACAAAATAGTGCTAATAAACTACATATTACTACTGTTTCACTTAATGTTGATGCAGCCATTTTGGATTCTGAAGTCTGTGGTTCCTCAGAGTTTTTGGGGGCATTCCAGTAAAAAGTTCCAACTGGGAGCTCGGAATTTCCGAATACAAATAAAACGCACCGTATGTGCCTTTAATTTGCATACTTGTGTATGTTTCTGACCTTAAAGTCCCCCTGTAGTCAATATTTCATCCCTTAAAGCAACACTACGGAACATTTTTTACCTTAAAATAATGTTTCCAAAATCTTATCCGTGGTTTATCGAGTCGTAACAGGGTGAAAGGCACTTCTGGATTCGCTTTGCGGTCCTATATCTGCTATAAACACACTATATCTGCTATAAACACTATATCTGCTATACCACACTATATCTGCTATAACCACACTATATCTGCTACTATACCTGCTATAAACACACTATATCTGCTATAAACACACTATATCTGCTAAAACCACACTATATCTGCTATAAACACACTATACCACACTATATCTGCTATAACCACACTATATCTGCTATAACCACACTATATCTGCTATAAAAACACTATATCTGCTATAAACACTCTATATCTGCTATAACCACACTACTATATCTGATATAACCACACTATATCTGCTATAAACACACTATACCACACTATCTGCTATAACCACACTATATCTGCTATAAACACACTACACTATATCTGCTATAAACACACTACACTAGATCTGCTATAAACACACTATATCTGCTATAAACACTCTATATCTGCTATAAACACACTGTATCTGCTATAAACACACTATACCTGATATAACCACACTATATCTGCTATACACACACTATCTCTGCTATAAACACACTATAAACACACTATATCTGCTATAAACACTCTATATCAGATATAAACACACTATATCTGCTATAACCACACTACTATATCTGCTATAAACACACTGTATCTGCTATAAACACACTATATCTGCTATAACCACACTATCTCTGCTATAAACACACTATAAACACACTATATATGCTATAACCACACTATATCTGCTATAAACACACTATATCTGCTATAACCATATCTGCTATAACCACACTATATCTGCTATATCTGCTATAAACACACTATATCTGCTATAAACACACTAATCTGCTATAACCACACTATATCTGCTATAAACACACTATCTCTGCTATAAACACACTATCTCTGCTATAAACACACTATAAACACACTATATATGCTATAACCACACTATATCTGCTATAAACACACTATATCTGCTATAAAAACACTATATCTGCTATAAACACTCTATATCTGCTATAACCACACTACTATATCTGATATAACCACACTATATCTGCTATAAACACACTATACCACACTATCTGCTATAACCACACTATATCTGCTATAAACACACTACACTATATCTGCTATAAACACACTACACTAGATCTGCTATAAACACACTATATCTGCTATAAACACTCTATATCTGCTATAAACACACTGTATCTGCTATAAACACACTATACCTGATATAACCACACTATATCTGCTATACACACACTATCTCTGCTATAAACACACTATAAACACACTATATCTGCTATAAACGCACTATATCTGCTATAAACACTCTATATCAGATATAAACACACTATATCTGCTATAACCACACTACTAAATCTGCTATAAACACACTGTATCTGCTATAAACACACTATATCTGCTATAACCACACTATCTCTGCTATAAACACACTATAAACACACTATATATGCTATAACCACACTATATCTGCTATAAACACACTATATCTGCTATAACCATATCTGCTATAACCACACTATATCTTCTATATCTGCTATAAACACACTATATCTGCTATAAACACACTAATCTGCTATAACCACACTATATCTGCTATAAACACACTATCTCTGCTATAAACACACTATCTCTGCTATAAACACACTATAAACACACTATATATGCTATAACCACACTATATCTGCTATAACCACACTATATCTGCTATATCTGCTATAAACACACTCTATCTGCTATAAACACACTAATCTGCTATAAACACACTATATCTGCTATAACCACACTATATCTGCTATACACACACTATCTCTGCTATAAACACACTATAAAAACACTATATATGCTATAACCACACTGTATCTGCTATAACCACACTATATCTGCTATACACACACTATCTCTGCTATAAACACACTATAAACACACTATATATGCTATAACCACACTATATCTGCTATAAACACACTATATCTGCTATAACCATATCTGCTATAACCACACTATATCTGCTATATCTGCTATAAACACACTATATCTGCTATAAACACACTAATCTGCTATAACCACACTATATCTGCTATAAACACACTATATCTGATATAAACACAATATATCTGCTATAACCACACTATGTATCTGCTATAACCACACTATATCTGCTATATCTGCTATAAACACACTAATCTGCTATAACCACACTATATCTGCTATAAACACACTATCTCTGCTATAAACACACTATCTCTGCTATAAACACACTATAAACACACTATATCTGCTATAACCACACTATATATGCTATAACCACACTATATCTGCTATAACCACACTATATCTGCTATACATACTCTATCTCTGCTATAAACACACTGTATCTGCTATAAACACACTATATCTGCTATAAACATACTGTATCTGCTATAAACACACTATATCTGCTATAACCACACTATATCTGCTATAACCACACTATATATCTGCTATAACCACACTATATCTGCTATAAACACACTATATCTGCTATAACCACACTATATCTGCTATAAACACACTATATCTGCTATAAACACACTATATCTGTTATAACCACACTATATCTGCTATAAACACACTATATCTGCTATAACCACACTATATCTGCTATTAACACACTATACTATATCTGCTATAAACACACTATATCTGCTATATGAACAATATATCTCCTATAAACACACTATATCTGCTATAACCACACTAAATCTGCTATAAACACACTATATCTGCTATAACCACACTATATCTGCTATAAACACACTATATCTGCTATATAAACACACTATATCAGCTATAAACACACTATATCTGCTATAACCACATTATATCTGCTAAAAACACACTATATCTGCTATAACCACACTATATCTGCTATAAACACACTATATCTGCTATAATCACACTATATCTGCTATAAACACACTATATCTGCTATATAAACACACTATATCTGCTATAAACACACTATATCTGCTGTACAATATATCTGCTATAACCACACTATATCTGCTATAAACACACTATATCTGCTATAATCACACTATATCTGCTATAAACACACTATATCTGCTCTAATCACACTATATCTGCTATAACCACACTATATCTGTACAATATATCTGCTATAACCACACTATATCTGCTATAAACACACTATATCTGCTATATAAACACACTATATCTGCTATAAACACACTATATCTGCTATAACCACATTATATCTGCTATAAAAACACTATATCTGCTATAACCACACTATATCTGATATAAACACACTATATCTGCTATAATCACACTATATCTGCTATAAACACACTATATCTGCTATATAAACACACTATATCTGCTATAAACACACTATATCTGCTATAATCACACTATATCTGCTATAACCACACCATATCTGCTATAAACACACTATATCTGCTATATAAACACACTATATCTGCTATAAACACACTATATCTGCTGTACAATATATCTGCTATAACCACACTATATCTGCTATAAACACACTATATCTGCTATAATCACACTATATCTGCTATAAACACACTATATCTGCTATAATCACACTATATCTGCTATAACCACACTATATCTGTACAATATATCTGCTATAACCACACTATATCTGCTATAACCACACTATATCTGCTATAAACACACTATATCTGCTATATAAACACACTATATCTGCTATAAACACACTATATCTGCTATAACCACATTATATCTGCTATAAACACACTATATCTGCTATAACCACACTATATCTGCTATAAACACACTATATCTGCTATAATCACACTATATCTGCTATAAACACACTATATCTGCTATATAAACACACTATATCTGCTATAAACACACTATATCTGCTGTACAATATATCTGCTATAACCATACTATATCTGCTATAAACACTCTATATCTGCTATAATCACACTATATCTGCTATAAACACACTCTATCTGCTATAATCACACTATATCTGCTATAACCACACTATGTCTGTACAATATATCTGCTATAACCACACTATATCTGCTATAATCACACTATATCTGCTATAAACACACTATATCTGCTATATAAACACATTATATCTGCTATAAACACACTATATCTGCTATAACCACATTATATCTGCTATGAACACACTATATCTGCTATAACCACACTATATCTGCTATAACCACACTATATCTGCTATAAACACACTATATCTGCTATAATCACACTATATCTGCTATAAACACACTATATCTGCTATAATCACACTATATCTGCTATAACCACACTATATCTGTACAATATATCTGCTTTAACCACACTATATCTGCTATAAACACACTATATCTGCTATAACCACACTATATCTGCTATAAACACACTATATCTGCTGTACACTATATCTGCTATAAACACACACTATATCTCCTATAACCACACTATATCTGCTATAAACGCACTATATCTGCTATAACCACACTATATCTGCTATAAACACACTATATCTGCTATAACCACACTATATCTGCTATAACCACACTATATCTGCTATAACCACACTAAATCTGCTATAAACACACTATATCTGCTATAACCACACTAAATCTGCTATAAACACACTATATCTGCTATAACCACACTAAATCTGCTATAAACACACTATATCTGCTATAACCACACTAAATCTGCTATAAACACACTATATCTGCTATAACCACACCATATCTGTCACATGCCGGTCCTGTCTTGTGCTGCACATGGGTGTTTTGTTATTTCGGGCCATTTGCTCTTGTCGTTGTCTGATCCCTCCCCCTCGTTACCTGATTATTGTTTGAGTTCTTCCACCTGTCCCCTCTTGATTAGTCCCCTTCTTAAGCCTCCTCTTGTTTGCAGTCTTGGTCGGATCGTTTTTTCCTGTTCCCTGTGATCCTCCAGTAAGTTTCATGTTCTGTTTTTGTTTTATATTTATTAGTTATGTTTTCCCCCTCGTGGGTTTTGTTTTGTGTTATCTTTTCTTTTGTAAATAAATATAATTTCTCCTGCACTTGAGTCCTCACACTTTTTTCCTTACCCGTTTCGTGACAATATCTGCTATAAACACACTACATCTGCTATATAAACACACTATATCTGCTATAAACACACTATATCTGCTATAACCACACTATATCTGCTATAAACACACTATATCTGCTATAATCACACTATATCTGCTATAACCACACCATATCTGCTATAAACACACAAAATCTGCTATATAAACACACTATATCTGCTATAAACACACTATATCTGCTGTACAATATATCTGCTATAACCACACTATATCTGCTATAAACACACTATATCTGCTATAAACACACTATATCTGCTGTACAATATATCTGCTATAACCACACTATATCTGCTATAACCACACTATATCTGCTATAAACACACTATATCTGCGGTACACTATATCTGCTATGAACACACACTATATCTGCTATAACCACACTATATCTGCTATAAACACACTATATCTGCTATAACCACACTATATCTGCTATAACCACACACTATATCTGCTATAAACACACTATATCTGCTATAACCACACACTATATCTGCTATAACCACACTATATCTGCTATAAATAACCACACTATATCTGCTATAAACACTATATCTGCTATAACCACACTATATCTGCTATAACCACGCTATATCTGCTATATCTGCTATAAACACACTATATCTGCTATAACCACACTATATCTGCTATAACCACGCTATATCTGCTATATCTGCTATAAACACACTATATCTGCTATAACCACACTATGCAAGTTTGCCAGATCGGGTCGCGTTTCTGTAGTCCGAATGAGACATAAGAAAACTACAAATTTGACTTGCTTTACGTCTTTAAGTCATTATTTAGATAATCTTCGTTTCTGATGTCGCAATACATCATCCTTTCATGAAATCATGTAACATACTCGACCTTGTCTGTGGACATCGTTCATTCTGAAGCCGGCACTGGATAAACAGCGAGCGCATGTGCGACGCTAGACTACATTATTTACGACAGCGGTAATGCACAATTTCGTTTCCAACCAGTAGTGCGACCGAAGAGGAAAAGCTCCATGGTGTTGCTTTAAAAACTCATCTTTGATCTTTGAATATAACTCGACACCCTTGCCTCATTTAGTATGCGCGGTTCTATGAATATGCAAATGAGCCCTGCCTCCTCTCACTCACTCACTCAGAGATCCACTCGTTGATGAACACAATTTCAATTGTTGCACGATTTCAAAGCGTGTTTTTGAGACTGTCTTTGGTTCACTGCAGTTTTAAGCAGAAAATACTCAGCAATGCTGTCGACTTATGAACTTACACATGTGTGTCTTAAAGCATATTAAAAACACCACATAGACACATAAACAACAGCTGAAGCTGGATTTTCACCACAGGGGGACTTTAAAAAAGGCATGTGCTTACATGAGGACAACTCTTGTCGATCCACCAACATCACAGCTCAAATATCAAACATCTTTCCTATGTTAATGCTTTAACAAAAAATACAAGCTTCACATTTTTTCTTTTACACCTTGGCGAATTTGTTGGAAGTATTTTCTGTTGTGGCATTATTTTATTGTATTATCAGAGGGTCCTGATTATTAAGAAGTCCTGATCAATTATATACAACTGAACTAATGTCACTTTCCTTCAAACAGACCCACAAAATCCCTTCATCATGAGGAATGGGAGTGAAATTGAGACCATCTTCATAACCGACTCGGACACACACATTGAAGTGCCATGTCTGGTTTCAGATCCTGACCTGAAAGTCACTCTCTTCTTGGTAGGTCCTCCAACACACTCATCTCTCTGTTTCTGCTTAATGGATGAGGGAATCTTTTGTTTTTGTGTTTTTTTTAGAGATTGAGCCCATGATTGACAGTGAATGTATACGCAGCATAAGTGTAACTTTACACCCTCAGCTAACTCAAGTGACATATAGCTTTCTGAGCCAAAGGAAATAAAAACAGTAACTTCAATAAACCACTTTTCCAGATTTTTCAGCAACATAGTTCACTGGCACATGTCAATACTATTGAAGTAGAGCAGAAAGATCTGGGTCAGTTTAGACTTCGTTTAAATAAACGTATTTAAAATGGCTGGGCGTCGACACAAATTTCACGATCTGATTTTGATTAACACGCTTCAGTATTCAATAATGATTAATTTGGGTATGTATCATAAATCTCTCTCGACTAATACAGGGAACACAAGTTGGTACATTACTATAATATTAATGGTTAAAATTAACTAATTTGTAGGCTACTTACATTGACATTACAAAGGTTTTTATAATATTAATATTGTAATAATACATTTCAAATGATATACTTGTTTTTTGTTTAAAATATAAACACTTAAATGGTGGTTGACAAAAACATTACATATTTATTCAAACATCAAATATTGAAGAACAGGTTAAGCAAAATTACAATGATTATGCCATATAGTGCATGTATTTATCAAAACGCTGCTCTCTAGAGTTATTTTTCCATCTGACTGGAGTTTATGATCACTGAGCGGCTTTTCTGAGGTAAACGTGCCGTTATATAGTTTTATCGAGGTCTTTCTGCGGCTGAAAAACTGATGGATTACATGAGGCATGATTGTCACGGGAACACACGGGAAAACCGGAAGATCCAAATGAGGCAAGTTTATTATTAGGGCAATCCAATTCATAGTCATCCAGGTAGGGTTCAAAATCCATTTTAGCAATCCAAACACAAGAAACAAAACAAGAAACAGACTAGAACACAGACCAGAAGTGTAGTGACGAATAACAACGACTCCTTGATAAACACTACAACAGACAGGGTATATATACACACTGAACTAACAAGGTGATGGGAAACAGCAGAGTGCAATGAACTGATGAGTGACAGAGAATGCTGGGAAATGAAGTCAAACGTGAAAGACACCGTGAGAACGAGGACCTCTAGTGACAACCCAGGGAACACAAACCAGACACTGTGAGAATGATTGATTCAGGAAGTTGTTCTGTGTCTTCTGATGTTCACTGATGTTGATTTGCTGCTGTAACTAGTAGTGAAGAGGAAGAGATGATCGCTTCATCTCACACACACATTAAACACACATTTACTGACTGAATTTAGTGATGAGACGGACTGATTTTGAAACCTGAGACTTACTGTGATTTATTGAAATGGCGGAGCTACAAAGCTTTGTTCCTTCATTAACTGATAACAGCACAGACTGAGAAAATAATAGTTGGGATTTAAGAACAGATATGCTCTTCAAAATGAGAATCGTTTAGAGTTAAGAAATCAATATTTTTTTTAACCCTGAGTTCAGCCTTTGTGCTTCAACTTCCACCATTTTACTGAGGTCAACACTCTCTCCAAACTCTCCAACAGGTCATTATGCAACATGCGCAGACTGTTAGGTTTGCTCTAATATAAGCAGAGACGCAGGCAGTTATGAAGACTTGACCGTTTTAAACACTAAGTAGTTAGTGATAAGAGTGTTCGTATTCAGCATGAAAGGGTTCAAATCTTGACGTAATATTTTTTAATCAAAATTGCAGCAGAACTTGATAGCTAAGGGATAACTATGAATTTTTATTTTTAGGAGCAGCTTTGACAGTTTGTTCCATGGGGAATTGTGAGTGACATGATGCCAGAATATATTGATTTAAAGCAAACGAGATGCAGAACTCGCATTTGAGGGTCACATTTACTGTTTCTCAGCGTTTCACAGGCGAAATGTCAGTAAGAATCTGCGCGATTGGAAGTTTTGTGTGAGAGATGACAAGTTCCCATCACAGATCTCACTCGTGTTCACAGAAAGCTGCTTGGTTTAAACGTGACTTCTGTGTAAACTGCGCTATAGACAATGGACAAATGTCCTCTTTTGTCCATGAAATTTCACCTACATTTCGCGAATGCAATGCCTTTTTTTTTTTTCAAATTATCATGCAACTTAATTTTCAAAGAAACAAATAATATTTTTCGATGTTTAACATCTGCTTAGAGTCACAGTCATCTTCATAATCAAAGGCTTGCCTTTGTTTCATGCATTCGATTGCAGCATTGGTCTGAATGAGTTTGATGTGTTTAATGTGGATATTGCTGTTGTTGTGCAGTACGGGGAGCCTCCGCTGCTTCTAGAAAGCAGTGAGATCACCTGGAATAATAAAAGGGGCTGGTCGGTTCCCAGGCACATCTATGACCACACTTCCATCTTGTTCGGCTTCTTCTGCTCCGTCCACAACACCGAGCACAGGTCCAAATTATACTTTGTGCATCTCACAGGTAAGACCTGTTCAATATTCCTTTGAATGGCTGTAATTTGATCATAAATCCAAGCATTTAAATATCATCTTACTAAGACATATTATTGGCAGATACAGTCACGACTGATATTTGCATGCATTTTATGTAAGTATCTGCTATACTGTTATAAAGATCTCATTGATTTACATTAAAAGCTTTTACTTTTTGTCCATATGAATATCAGAATCTGCAGGAAATTGGATATTTTTGCTCAGTTTGAGCGTCTGAATAAAACTAAGCTGTTTTTCCTCTTTGAATGTGAGCTCTATTTTCTCACTATACTATATGAGCCATAAAAGCCTGATGTGTCAAATATGACACTCTATAAAAACATTTTTATTTGTATTTTTCATATGTCAGGCTTTACACTGTTGTAGGTAATGCAGCCTTTCTAAAATCCTGCCTGTAGTTTATAATAATAATATATTGGGGGGGAAAGCCGGGTATGTCAAGATGCTATGGAGTCAGGTTGAATACTATGTTTTACTTGGAAATACATGGATTGAAATGTTTTGCAAATGCAGTTTCAAAAGTGATATTGCCAAGAAGGATCATTTATTTTTTATATTTAAACCATTTGGCAACTACTCATGTCCAAATTACATGATCATCAAACATCAATCATGTGAACGATCACATTTCAATCCCATTCTTTAGATCAGACGCTTGTGTTCGGGTGGACACAGCATTATTAACCAGCGGCTGTGATTGGTTAATAGACATGTTGTTCCAGAAATTACAAAGGTTGTTGATCTAGGAGCGTGTTTTCCTGGGTTGCGCGCCATATAGATTGTTGTTTAACTTGCTGAAGTGTGACTTGATTGATTAGGCAGAATAATCTGTGACTTCACATTTCATAATTATTGAAAACAAGAAGGTGTTTTTACTCACTCCATCAGATTTGATGTAGTTGAGCAGGTTTTCTGGTTCTGGGATTCTCCCATCCTGCTGAGGGACGTCTCAGAAAGCTTTATCATTACCCTGATAAACGAGGCCGTTCTTCTAAAGTGTGGCTCACACGAAACATTCGCCAAGATCAAGAGCCTCTATGTACTCGAGAGGGAAAATGAAAAGTTCGCGTTGCATTGCGTCTTCACCAGCTGACCTCCTGAATAAACACTGCATGTCTAATAACATTCAGCATTGTTTGCTCTGTTTGGACCGGTTCAAGCGGACACATTACCAACAACTCACAAGTCACAGTGCGGTTTATTCAGATTAATGATGTTATTACTGACACTGAACACACACATAGAGAGGACTGCAGTAAAGAACACCTATAACACAATTATAGTGACAATATGGAGGAAAAACAGCTCTGTTTTATTCAGTGGCTCAAACTGAGGGAAAATATGCAATTTGGTGCAGATGCTGATTATTATTATTATTAGATGAAAAGCTTGTAATGTAAATCAATGAGAGCTTTATGGCAGATACTTATATAAAATGCATATAAATATCCATTTCTGGCAATAATATGTCTTAGTAAGATGACATTTAAATGCTTAGACTTATATAATGCATAAGTGAGAGATGAACAAATACACCTTCCTCAAAAGCCTGATGATCATATTTGATACTCATGATTTTTCTAATAAATGATGTCTGGATTATAAAGAAAACAGAAGTTCCAATTGAAATATTAGGCTTCTAACAATATTAAAGTTATTCTTGCGTTTACTTGATACAATTCAGTGCAGATTTGACAGCAGAACTACACGTGAATTTAACACAAAACATGCCTCAAATAATATGGATCGAATCCTTTTTAAGTAATCCGACTGGTGTTTTCACGCGGTGAATGATAAAATGGCCAAAAGATCTTATAAACTGCGTCCAAAATCAAACACTTCCCTTATATTGTCACGGGTGTTGTGTGTGAAATCCACAAAGAGGATGCGTGACACATACGACAAAAGATATTTTAATGTACACCTAGAACTAAACCATTAACGGCCTTGTTTTGTCGTGGCGGGTCAGGCAAAAACGAGGAGAGGAGGATCTAAATGCAGCACTTTATTATAGAACGGAAAACTAAGATGATAAAATAAACAAGGGAAATGATGTGTCATGTGGGACGTAACTATTGTTTCCTGTGTTTCCTTTGTTTCCTTGATTGTCATGGTTAAATTTGGTTGTCATAGTTACTCATTGTTTGATTGATAACTCCCACCTGTTTCTAGTTCATTTCTCTTTACAGCCCTCAGTTTGTTCATTGTTGATTACTGCACTATGCACAGTCGAGTGCATGTGTCCAACATTACACACTTAATTAAGTGCATCATCCAGGCATTTAAACATTCTTTTGGGAATCTTCAGTGTGAACACGCTACACACCGTATTTATACTACACCACACCATAAATAGTGCATTAGCATGCAAACTGGGACACCTGATGATTTACAAACTAAGAGTCCATCAAAACGAATCAGAAACCAAAACTGAAAATGACTATATATAAACTATATATAATAATATACTATAAATAAACTATATAGTAGGCGAGAAACAGTATACCATCAGAGTAGTATGTCTGAATATATATATATACTCTTCGCTATCCCATGAGGCCACGGGAGAGGCTTTACGAATCACAGTGAAGCTGGTAGGTCACATGATAATGACATCATGGCGAATGTAGTATGTCCAGATTACATTCCTACTATATAAAACATACTTTTTGAGCAGCAGAGTGAGTTTAAATTCAACAGTATACCTTCTCAGACAGTGCGTGATTTCAGATGCACTGAAGGAGGGACTCGAGCCATTCAGAACATGCACAAAAACACACATTAAAACCCAGAGCATCTAGCAACCATCATAATAGAGACTTTTGCATCAATAAAACTTCACTTGAGTTTTAAAGGTGATATTACTGAAATATGCTACGCACACAAATAGCAACTCTTTGCATGGATACACATCGCTTTAGTTGTAAAGCAGACACAGCTGAAACATGCTACGCACACTGCACCCAGGAGTGTGAAAGCGCTGACACGTGCATGTGTGCAACACCCGACAGGCCTGCGCTTTTACGAGCTCAAGCTGTTCCCCGAGGACTCTCCGGTGGAGCTCATGCAGGGAGGCGTTCTCCTGCTGAACTGCAGCGCACGGGTCGAGTTCAACACCGGCGTCGACTTCCTCTGGGACTATCCTGGACAGAAGGTAATCACACACTCATCAGAGACAGCATGCTGCCCAGGTCACCATAGAGGACCTTTATCTAGCTCATTTGTGCTGAACAAAAGAAGCTCTTGGCCTGTGAGCAAAAGCGCAGTGGCTTTGGTATAAATAAATCTCTGCAACCGTGATATTCATTATTACACTCGTGTGCTGTCACCACTCATAAATCTACCAGCTCATTATTTAATATAGTCTTAATATAGTCCAGCATTTCATTTCTACATCAGCTTTAGATCATCTCCTGTGTTTGCATTTCATGTTTAGGTCACATGTTGCCAAAGAAGTATATTTTCCATAAAGAAAATGCATACTATTGTTGAGACCGTTTTAATAAAGTGCTGGGGTTGTAACGTCAAAACCCGGAAGAGTAATTGGCCACTGGTTCCCTCCGGAGTTTCCAATGGCGTTTTATAATAGGGCTTTACAAGGTATTTGGTAAACATAAGATATTTGGACGTTTTGTTCTATAATGTAGAAATACACACACTCACACCCCAAACGCTCTGATCTAGTTACTTATTAGAAACATTTGCTTTTTTTAAATAAGCATAACGGTTTCAAAATTCGGAAACCGGAACAAAAGGAAACGAAACAGAATTTCAAAATAAAAGACCGAATGTAACTTACAGCATGAACTAACAATGAACATGCGTCATTGGTAACACTTTACAATAAGTTTACGGTAATAAAGTACTGTATTTTCAAACTATTAGCTTATAGTTAATTCATGGTTTATATATTCTAGTAGTCTCTGTACATGCATTTACATATATACATTTTAAGGAACACGTGATATTAATGCAATTAATGTCTAATTAAATAAATAAAGTTTATTTAAAGCACTTAATTAATTACATTTTTCGTGACCTAATCTAAAGAGAGAACTATTAACCATCAACAACTCCTTTACTACTTGGTTAAAATACTGTACATCACTCATATGGTTAATAAGTTGTCAACAAAGCATAAAAATCAGTATCTAAGTCTTTACATATGATCTAATTAAACAATAATAATTTTGTAAATTACAGTGACAATGAATGAAGAACTCACTATTTGTATGTAGCCTATTAATATTAACTACAATATATAAACTTTGAATTAACTGTAAACTAATAGTTTGCAGATTATAAGCATTAAGCATTAAGTCAATTATAATATTATTAAGCACTTTATTACTGTATACTTATTGTAAAGTGCTACATAACATGAACAAAGTTGAATAAATGAATAAAAACAAATGCATTTCTCATTGTTAGTGAATGTTATTTAAGACATTATCTAATGAGACCTTATTTTAAAGTTTTAGTGAATAAGTTTAAGACACTACAGCAAATGCTACCCTGATGTATAAATAATTTAGAATTGAAATAATACATAATTGATTTTTATGCATTAATAATGAGATCAAGATTAAAAAATTCTTAATGCTAGAAAAAAACGTCTGATCTAACAGTTCTTCAGTAGCTATAGTGACCTTTTAAAATGAGGGAAAATATAATTTCTATATCTATTTAAATAAAAAAATACTGTGTTATATACTAAATTACTAAACTGGGAAGGGTCATAGCTCGTACATATTGTTGTCCCATTGTTAGTTTAACCGCTTCTATTGCTCTCCTCATTTGTGAGTCGATTAAATGGAAGTGTACACAGCAGTAACCGGTGTTTGTCACAGGAGAACCGGCCGGCCAGTTTTCAGCCGGTGCGCAACATCTTGTCGGACGCC
Source organism: Meda fulgida (assembly GCA_030578275.1). NCBI lineage: Eukaryota > Metazoa > Chordata > Actinopteri > Cypriniformes > Leuciscidae > Meda > Meda fulgida. Next base: position 1,874,718 of record CM060629.1, read on the forward strand.
ACGGAAGCCTCCAGCATCCTGACGATCCCGAGTGTCCGTGTGGACGACAGCGGGTACTACACCTGCTCGGCCAGCACTGTGGAGAAGACACGGCACCTGACTACTGTCGTCATCGTTCACGGTAGCTCACAGACAATGCTGCGATGAACTTAATATTTCAAATGTAATATGTAGGTAAAGGAGTAGTTCACTTCAGAATTGAAATGTCCTGATAATGTCCTCTCCTCCACGTCATCTAAGATTTTCATGTCTTCCTTTCTCCAGTGGAACAGAAATGAAGGTTTTTGAGGAAAACACTCCAGGATTCCTCCATATAGTGTCTTCAATGGGGTCCAACGGCTCGAAGGTCCAGATGTGAGTTTCAGTGCAGCTTCAAAGTCTCGACACGATCCAGCCGAGGAATACGAGTCTCATCTAGACAAACCAGCGCCATTTATAGCTAAATACACATTTATATACTTTATACCACTAATGCTGGTCCTGCTCTCTGTGATGCGGCACACGTCACGTCATCAGGGTGAAAGGTCAAGCGTGTTCTGGTTTATAAATGTACGGAAGGACGAAAAACTCCATCTCACTTTCTCCTCCGACTTCAAAAGCGTCCGACATCGTTGTTTTACCTTTTATTTTTTTTATTTAGCCTTTGCATGTTTGCTTTGTAAACACTAGATCGGTTCTTCCGCCTACGTCACGCTTGACCTTTCACCCTGATGACGTGATGTGTGGCGCATCACAGCGAGTGCAGGACCAGCATTAGTGGTATAAAGTATATTAATGTGTATTTAGCTATAAATGGCGCTGGTTTGTCTAGATGAGACTCGTATTCCTCGGCTGGATCGTGTCGAGACTTTGAAGCTGCACTGAAACTCACATCTGGACCTTCGAGCCGTTGGACCCCATTGAAGACACTATATGGAGGAATCCTGGAGTGTTTTCCTCAAAAACCTTCATTTCTGTTCCACTGGAGAAAGAGATGAACATCTTAGATGACATGGGGGAGAGGACATTATCAGCATTTTGATACTAAAGTGAACTCCTCCTTTAAATAAAACATTCCTACCTTAAATAGTATTTTTTACTCAATTTAACCCATACAAAGACATAAATGAATGGTTGATTCAGCAAAATTAAACATAGTTTTTACTTGAATAGAACCAGGTAATTTAGATGTTATGGTGTGTAAGTGTGCTAGCTAATGTCACAGCTGTTCTTCATAACTCAACACAGAGAAGCCTTTCATCAGCCTGGACTACAGGAACGGGTCGGTTATCGAGGCCAGAGAGGGACAGAGATCAGTCCTGCTGCCCGTGAGGGTGTCGGCGTACCCCACTCCTGAAGCTCAGTGGTAAGGCCCCAAACATGCCAAACACTTGTGAACCCTGTAAGGCCCCAAACATGTCCAAACACACCAAACACTTGTGAACCCCGTAAGGCCCTAAACATGTCCAAACACACCAAACACTTGTGAACCCCTTAAGGCCCTAAACATGTCCAAACACACCAAACACTTGTGAACCCTGTAAGGCCCCAAACATGTCCAAACACACCAAACACTTGTGAACCCTGTAAGGCCCCAAACATGTCCAAACACACCAAACACTTGTGAACCCTGTAAGGCCCCAAACATGTCCAAACACACCAAACACTTGTGAACCCCTTAAGGCCCTAAACATGTCCAAACACACCAAACACTTGTGAACCCTGTAAGGCCCCAAACATGTCCAAACACACCAAACACTTGTGAACCCCGTAAGGCCCTAAACATGTCCAAACACACCAAACACTTGTGAACCCCTTAAGGCCCTAAACATGTCCAAACACACCAAACACTTGTGAACCCTGTAAGGCCCCAAACATTTCCAAACACACCAAACACTTGTGAACCCCGTAAGGCCCCAAACATGTCCAAACACACCAAACACTTGTGAACCCCGTAAGGCCCCAAACGTATCCAAACACACCAAACACTTGTGAACCCCTTAAGGCCCTAAACATGTCCAAACACACCAAACACTTGTCAACCCCGTAAGGCCCCAAACATGTCCAAACACACCAAACACTTGTGAACCCCGTAAGGCCCCAAACATGTCCAAACACACCAAACACTTGTGAACCCTGTAAGGCCCCAAACATGTCCAAACACACCAAACACTTGTGAACCCTGTAAGGCCCCAAACATGTCCAAACACACCAAACACTTGTGAACCCCTTAAGGCCCTAAACATGTCCAAACACACCAAACACTTGTCAACCCCGTAAGGCCCCAAACATGTCCAAACACACCAAACACTTGTGAACCCCGTAAGGCCCCAAACATGTCCAAACACACCAAACACTTGTGAACCCCGTAAGGCCCCAAACATGTCCAAACACACCAAACACTTGTGAACCCCGTAAGGCCCCAAACATGTCCAAACACACCAAACACTTGTGAACCCCGTAAGGCCCCAAACATGTCCAAACACACCAAACACTTGTGAACCCCGTAAGGCCCCAAACATGTCCAAACACACCAAACACTTGTGAACCCTGTAAGGCCCCAAACATGTCCAAACACACCAAACACTTGTGAACCCCGTAAGGCCCTAAACATGTCCAAACACACTAAACACTTGTGAACCCCGTAAGGCCCTAAACATGTCCAAACACTTGTGAACCCTGTAAGGCCCCAAACATATCCAAACACACCAAACACTTGTGAACCCCGTAAGACCCCAAACACACCAAACACTTGTGAACCCCGTAAGGCCCCAAACATGTCTAAACACACCAAACACTTGTGAACCCCGTAAGGCCCCAAACATGTCCAAACACACCAAACATTATGTGTGTCTATGTGTGTGTGTGTGTAGAGTGTATGTGTGTGTAGAGTGTGTGTGTGTGTAGAGTGTGTGTGTAGAGTGTGTGTGTAGAGTGTGTGTGTGTAGAGTGTGTGTGTGTGTAGAGTGTGTGTGTAGAGTGTGTGTGTGTATGTGTGTGTGTGTGTGTGTGTGTGTGTGTGTGTGTGTGTGTGTAGGTCATGTACACAGGCTGGTGATGTGTGTGTGTTTGTGGTCATATACACAGGCTGGTGATGTGTGTGTGTGTGTGTGTAGGTCATGTACACAGGCTGGTGATGTGTGTGTGTGTGTGTGTGTGTGTGTGTGTGTGTGTGTGTAGGTCATGTACACAGGCTGGTGATGTGTGTGTGTGTGTGTGTGTGTGTGGCTCATGTACACAGGCTGGTGATGATGTGTGTGTGTGTGTGTGTGTGTGTGTGTGTGTGTGTGTGTGTGTGTGTAGGTCATGTACACAGGCTGGTGATGTGTGTGTGTGTGTGTGTGTGTGTGTGTAGGTCATATACACAGGCTGGTGATGTGTGTGTATGTGTGTGTGTGTGTGTGTGTGTGTGTGTGTGTAGGTCATGTACACAGGCTGGTGATGTGTGTGTGTGTGTGTGTGTGTGTGTGTGTAGCTCATGTACACAGGCTGGTGATGTGTGTGTGTGTGTGTGTAGGTCATGTACACAGGCTGGTGATGTCTGTGTGTGTGTGTGTGTGTGTGTGTGTGTGTGTGTGTGTGTGTGTGTGTAGGTCATGTACACAGGCTGGTGATGTGTGTGTGTGTGGGTGTGTGTGTGTGTGTGTGTGTGGCTCATGTACACAGGCTGGTGATGATGTGTGTGTGTGTGTGTGTGTGTGTGTGTGTGTGTGTGTGCAGGTATAAGAACGGCAGGCTGGTCAACAGACGGCCAGAGTTCAGCAGGTTTAGGGTTCAGCATCAGGCTCTGGAGATCAGAGATGTGTGTAAGCAAGACGCTGGAGAATACATGCTGATCCTGAAGAACACACCGGCGGCCCTGGAGAAAACACTCAACTTCACTCTCATCGTCAATGGTAACTCTCTCAATCTGTAATAGATGCTTCTATGAAATATTTGCAGTTTTATATTAGGTTGATCCATTATTATATAGTAATCAGTGTTGGTGTTGCTCGATGATTAAAAATACGAGCTGGAATCTGAAAGATTAGGTAAAGTACAAACACTAGAAGGGAAATTTGTCCACCTTAATTGAGCACAAAAGTTCTTTATGCACATTTTTAGAATTCATGCACATCGTTTCCATCCAGCTTTTTTATGCGATATTGCAAAAATGCACATAAAAATTGGTGGATGGAAACATTGCATTATATGTGGAGACATACAAAGGAATGAGGCCAGGACCACGAGACATATTTAAACATATAAACCTACACAATAGCTAGCCTTCTGAAAGAGGTAATCTAACTATACATTTACTGCACATTAATACTTCACATAAACTTTACATTAATACTTTACATAAACTTTACATTAATACTTACTCTAAGATTAATAAATGGTTTAGAAGTATTTTTCATTGTTAGTTAATAGCTATGTTTCCATCCACCCATTTGTATGTGCATTTTGGGATATTGCATATAAAACACTGAATGGAAACGCCAAGAGGTGGATGAATTCTAAAAATGTGCATTAAAAAATGTATGCACTCTCTTAAGGCAAAAATAATAATAATCTGATAAGAAGAAATGCACATAAACTACAATGGAAACACATTTACTGAATAAGTCCCTCTATGTGCAACAAAACACTCAGCGTCATCTGTGATTGGATAACTGGAGTAACCGTGGACCAATGGCATCGCAGCATCTCAAACGTTGGTCAAAGTCTGTTGAATGATTGTGTGTAATTCCCTCCAGAAGCGTCTCACACACACACGAGTGTGTTCCCGCACGCTGGAGAACACGACAGCGTTTACTGTGTTTCTCTGACGCTCGACACACTCGTTTATGATGGAGGGACAAGAGCCGATTGCAGAAACTTATTTTCTATATCTACTGTATTTCTCATATTTTGCACCAATTTACCATGAAGTGACGATTTTGTCCTCTTGAACGTGCAAAGGAAACACTGATTTTTGTAATCATTGTAATCATTTTTGAAATGTTTTATGCAATATTCCAATTTTGTGCACAAGTTAAATTCTCACCCTTGGATGGAAACACAGTTATTGTCATTTATACAGCGCTTTAACTATATAGAGCGTTTCACAGCAGCTTTACAGTGATAACAGGAGATTACAGTAACAGAGATTGTTTGGCTTTACAGCAGCTCTAGAATACAGTTATTGTCCAGATAAAGTTAGTTGTGATTGATTCACTTCTGATGCAAAGATCATTAGTTATTAACTTAGCGGCCGCTAACACGACACTGTTTTACTGTGTTCTGGCCGTTCATGCACACAACAGTGTTTGGTGGCTCGAGAATGCAAACTTTGAAATAGTTTTCAATAGAAGTATGTTGAAAACGTTTTAATCTCCGCGTAAACTTCACAAACGTGAACCTGTGTAAGCGCTGGCGGCACATGCGTATGACGTGTTCAGTCTATAGGAATGCGCGTTTGAATATATATGTCTGGTCTGGCCTGCAAACACTCTTAAAAAATGCTGGGTTGTTTTAACCCAACTTTACGTCAAATATGAACAAACCCAAACGTTGGGTTAAAAATGTAATTACAAAATTTAACCCAGTGGCTGAGTTTGTTAAAACAACCCGGCATTTTTTAGAGTGTAATACAGATTTTCTTCTCCGCAAATAGTGCTATTTGTGTTCTTTGGTGTGTGTGTGCAGTTCCTCCTCAGATCCACGAGAAGGAAGCAGCGACACCCAGCAACCCGTACCGGAAGGGCAGTCGGCAGACCCTGACCTGCACCGCCACCGGCTCCCCCCCGGCCTCGGTGCGCTGGCAGTGGAGGCCCTGGAGCCCCTGCAGCCTCAACAGCTCCCGCAGGGCCCCGTAAGACCCCGCACCCAACACACACCCTGCAGACCTGGGGCTGAACGTTTGCATGTGTGCGTTCAGCCGAGGTTAAAGGAGGCGTTCACTTTAAAATGAAAATGATCCCATGATTTACTCTCCCTGAAGTCATCCTAGGTGTGTATGACTTTCTTCTTTCAGACGAACACAATCTGAGTAATATTAACAATGTTCTGGCTCTTCCAAGCTTTATAATGGCAGTGGATTGCAACCAACAGATTGAAGCTCAAAAACGTGCATTCATCCATCATAATAGTTCATCTATCCATCGTAAGCAAATCCACCTCGCTCCAGTGGGTTAATAAAGGCCTTCTGAAGCAAACCATGAGTTTGTGTAAGAAAAATATTCATATTTAACACGTTACAAAAGTAAAATTCTGTCATAATGGCTGAGCGTTTGCATGCATGCATCAGTTAGGAAGAGTTAGGGGTGAGCGGGGCTTGTTGTCACACGCTTGTTTTAAATACTTCCACACATGCATGACGAAACTTAGTGTGTTTACTAGTTGCCATATCAACACTGCTGCAAAAAAATGCACCAAAATTTGGAAATCTTTGGAAGATATCACTATTTGACCATAGCAAATGGTCAAAGTTTTGGATCTGTTTGGATCAAGTTTTTTGGATCTGTTTTTTGTGTTTATTTAAAAAGTAGAGAAATCTGGTATTATTTGAATCTTATATCTGTTATTTAACAGTTGATATAGTTGTTTAATGCTGATCTCACCAGCAGAAGACACTAGGAGGGTTTAAAACGGGGCATGTTGTCACACTGCGTTACATTTATATTCTATTCTATACTTTTATGAATTCTATTGAGAAATCAAAAGAAATGGTGAATAAAGACTGAGAGTCAATGTTCAGAAATTATTCATTATTATTAGGTTTTGAACTATGCTGTATAGCTGGTGTGTTTGTGGTCAAACTCATTTTAAAAAAAAATGTTATTAGTAAAAATGCCATTTTTTATATGAAAAACGTAATAATTGTATTTTATTGAGAAATGTTTTAGTTTGTCTTGTATATTTTTTTATTAGATCAGATAAAATTTTAATCTGTCATATGGTCATGTTACGCTCCACCTATGGGGCATGTTGTCACAATTCACTTCCATTCTTTCGGGGGTAAATCCAGAAAAAAGTATACACTGTATTAATGAAATAATACCACTTAATTGAACTAGACGTGTGAAATTAATATGGGAAAAAATAAATACTCTGAACCCTAAGTAGATTGACCCAAACTGAGAAGGTGTAAAGCGTAAGGTTGTGCCCCGCTGTAAAGTCTCAGGATATTGCGGTTCTGGAGGGGTTTCTCCCCGAACTAGAACTAGAACTACGGGAGTATTATTTAGTCGATCTGTGGAGATCCCGGCTGAATGGCGAACGCCACGAGTTCAGCTGAGTTCAGAGCGGACCGTGTTTGTCCCGCTTGGCTCGGAGACGCTGTGTCCCGTGTTTTCAGAAGCGGTGTTTATGTTCTCGGCTGAGCGAGTGGCAGCTCTTCTTCCGTGCGCACTGGAGATAAGGGTTATTTATAGAGTGTGAAGGGCAGAGGCCTGTCGTCTAAACACCAGGAAGCCCGGAGACAGCATCCTCTGGCCCTGAGCGAGGACGGCCCGCATCTGATCCGGTCTGGAGGCGTAGTCATTCCCTCCTGCTTACACACTCACAGATGAGGCCTAGAGATCCTGGTCACACTCTCCAGACAGCAGCACAGTGTCGGCCCACATCCGGCCCAGATCCGGTACACATGATTCCACACGGCCCGGATCTGGGCCGACACTGTGCTGCTGTCTGGGTAAGTTGTGCTAAAGCGGAATAAGCAACAGATCTTTTCTTCGGTATTTTGGCGTAGGAAATGTAATGAATTACTGAAACATAATGTGCATGTTGATTGTATGTTGAGATGTGTGCGTTGCGTGGACGAATCACTGCCGGTAAGATCTAGCATGCATTTATAACATTTACTAACATGCATTTCACGCCGACTTTAATAACCACCTTAGCAACGCTCTTGCACCCATACAGAATATCTTAAAAGGGATGAATGAACCTCGGGGTGCACACGCTCCCTCTGCACGTGTAATTGCGCGACGCCGTGGAAAGATTGGTGGACGCGCTTTTAAACTTTACTTAAAGGGGCCGCAAAGCAAACATGCATGTCGATCGTTATTTTGCAGAAAATTGACCGATGGAAAGAACTTAACAATTATAGTGACATGTTTGCTAACGAAATTAACCAATTAAAAGCCATTTGTGTGGTGTGGCTTTTGTGGTCATGGTTAAGTGCTAATCTAATTTGCATTCCCGCTGAAAAACAAGCGTTCTAGCGCGAACCTATTGCCTATAAATAGTGTCGCGCCTTCTTATCGAATTCACATGATCAAACTCTCCTCTGTTTTGCTTGGGAACTAATGTGTTGGGAACCAAAGATTACAGGACTGTGTTCTCTGGATCCTCTCCTACATTCCCATTGGTTGCCGCCGAACCGCATCACAGCTCATTACCATAAAGTTGACCTCACTTCAACTTCTCCTCGCCGCCCTCGCCCTCTCATTGAAAATGAAGGTCCTTAATCTCACAGTTCAGGGCCCACGCACTTCCGGGCCCCAGAGATGGATCTTATTAATGCAGTGGGTGCGGTAGGGGCCCGACCTCATATTCTTTCATAGGGCCCAACATTTCTAGCGGCGCCCTCTATGTCACAGTTTATATCTGGTGTCTGAATAATTTTGGTTTGACTGTAACTATAAAGTTGAAATAATCTTTCTAGTTCAAGAGAATTGTAGAGTCACAGCTCTAACGACACAGAGGAACGATATCGCTGGAATCACTGACAGCCGATCAGAATCCACTCAAGCATTTACTGCGACAGACCACAAAATACTAGCGCACGCTTGTAGTAAACTGAACATTTTTGTGCATTGGTGTGAACGCTAATATAGTTATCGTTATAAATGCACATAGAACGGGCTTTACAGGACAGCATCAAGTAAATAAATTCATACAAGATTGTGGACAGGCCAAGAGATATTATACATACCGTATGTTGCTTTCTATGATATCATCTTAAAGTCGCCATGAAATCAAAATTGACAATTCTTTTTTTCTGTTGTTGAATATTGTAGTTTATTATAAATGATTAATCCGTGCACATCATTATTGTGTTAATAATCTTGACTCAGAATCAGTTCCTCTTGCAGCATCTCTTCTCTTCTCTGATGGCGAGGGCGGGGCTATAACCTGTCACTCACATGAGATCAGCCAATAGCAGATCACAACCGTCCAATCAGTTCCACAGACACAATCAAGCCCCGCCCACATGTGCTCTTGTTCCCGAAGCGCTTCACTCGATATACGACACAATAGAGGAGAAGACCAGCACTACTTCCCCTTCATGAAGACTTTAACATTAATAACTTGTTACATTCCTTATTTTTAAGTCACTGTGAATAAAAGCGTCTGCTAAATGAATAAATGTAAATAAATGTAAAACAGCATCGCATGTATACTTGGCAGAGAAGGCAATCCCAGAATGCACAGCAACAAACTCAGAGAAAAAAGTCAAAAGATATGTTTTAAATATTGTAAAAAGACTATAAATGTATTTATTAAATTCCAAGAAAAGTATTGAGACAAACAAATAGTCTAATGATGCAATTAAACAATATTTATTCTTATATGTAATATGTACTTTGTTCTCGGTTTTGAATGAGATACATGCACAAGGTTTTTCAACTGACCCATTGTGTTAATTTTTTTAACGATTTAAAGGCTAGCACGCGCGCGTGTGTGTGTGTGTATATGTGTGTGCGTGTGTGTGTGTGTGTGCATATGTGTGCGTGTGTGTGTGTGTGTGTGTGTGTGTGCATATGTGTGCGTGTGTGTGTGTGTGTGTGTGTGTGTGTGTGTGTGTGCATATGTGTGTGTGTGTGTGTGTGTGTGCATATGTGTGCGTGTGTGTGTGTGTGTGTGTGTGTGTGTGTGTGTGTGTGCATATGTGTCGTTCCTTACTTCGGTCGCATCACACACAGGAAGGCAGACACGAAAATATTGAATGAAGTCATTGTAAGACACACACACACACACACACACACACACACACACACATAATGACTGAAGTCATTGTAAGCTTTTGATATTTTTGTAAGATTATGATTAGTGATTCCTCCCGATGGATTTGGTAACACTTTACTCATTACTAGTGTGTTCCCTTGATCTTCACTTTAGATACGGATCCATATAATAGTTCCTTCAGAAAGATGTAGTAACACTTGAGTCACTAATGGGTTACCGTTACCTTATATTATACATTATGAATCATTAATATTAATCATGAACCTGTATACGGTAGTCTTCAGTGTATGATTAAAATTGTATTTACTGATTAGCTAATAGTGAACTACCACATTCCACTGAGCGCTATCACTTACTACTTCGTTAATCGGAGTTTCTTGTTAGTTAATAGCAGTTACTAGAGTGTTAATAGTGAGTTACTCATTTCCTGTGCAGTTATTCATTAATGAGGGAACGGTGTTCCTGAAGGTCTACTATGTTCTTCACAGCTGTATGTGTGTGTGTGTGTGTGTGTGTGTGTGTTATCACAGGGGTCGAAGAGGACAGCGAGACAAGATTCCCATCTGCCAGAACTGGATGGATCTGGATCCCGAACAGGCCGTCAACCCGATCGAGAGCATCGAGACTGTGACTGAGATGGTGGATGGCAAAGAAAAGGTTTCACTTCCTGTTTGAATTATTCTTATTTCCTGAAGATTTCCCATAAATGTCTGAACCAAATTGATGTGCCCGCAGCCTGAACCCTGAGCGCTGGTGTGTGCCACCAGATCTCTGAAACTTGACATCCGTTAGTTTCCACTTTCGAAATATTTCAGCCCATCGTCCAGTTCTTGCTTCCTGGATGGAGACGGAATAAACACATTAACACAGCACTCACTTCCTGTTTTCTGTCACACCCGTGAGGTCACTTCCTGTGTGTGACCCTGGGAGTTGTGAGAGTAACACAGTATACAGCTGAAAGTCATCATTTATTCACTCTTATTTATTTATAAAGCCCTTTCATCTGATTTTTCGTTTTTTTTCACAATAGAGAATGTTGTACCGGTTTGAAACAACAACATGACTTGGACGAACTATTCCTTTTACAATATCTTTTTGCTGTGATCCAAAAAATAGTAATTGAACGGTTTTGTGCGTCCTCCACAGACTGTCGGCCGAGTGGTCATTCAGATCGCCAATGTGTCGGCCATGTACAAGTGCTCGGCAGAGAACAAAGTGGGAAGAGATCAACGCTTGATATATTTCTACGTAACCAGTGAGTTCCACCAACACACTTTCGTGCCGAAGCTGTTTGGATCTTTAATAACATCACAAAAGCTATAAAAAAATGAAATTGAATAGCTATTCAGCTTGTAATTCTTTCTTTTACTTGGTCTGTTGTAACTCTGTGACAGTGATGGTGGTCACGACCGCTACTACTGCAGTTAAAGGGATAGGTCACCCTAAAATAAAGATTAAGCATCATTTACTCACCCTGGTGTTGATCTAATGCCGTTTGCCCTTCTTTCTTTTATGGACCACAAAAGGAGAATTTTGGGAAAAAAAAGTCTATATGGACGATATATTTATATGGACGAGCGCGAGCTGAAATTATTATTTTTTTAACCAAAATTGTCCTTTTGTGGTCCATATTACTTGCACTTCACTTCCAAAAACTGTACATTTAACAGTATTTTACTGTACAATTGCATGAAAGGTCCCATTAGATCTGTAAAAAAATATTGAGATTTTAACAGTAAAATACTGTTACTGTTAATTGGTCAACAGAAAGTTTCCTTACTATATACGGTAAATAACTGTGATAGATCTAATGGTATAGTTCATAGTTTTCTTAGTTTTTTTCTAATCAGTTATGTACATTAGGGTTTTATGTAACAGTTGTTAAATTAATGTTTATTGCATTTTTAAAATGTAATGTGTGTTACCATGTTGGTGTTTAATGTTTGTGTGAATCAGACTGTGCAGCTTTAATCTATAGTAGTATTGACTGTAATGTGGAAGATCTGCTTGTTATAAGCTTTGATTGATCATGTGACTCTCATCACCACTGTGGTTGTTGGTTGTCAGTGTATTATAATGGTATAAAACAGATATTAATACATCAATAGCTTAATAAATCAACGTTATATCAGAAAATGATATACGGTTTATTACTGTAAATTTTAAGTTAAGTCTGTAAAACCAATAATGTTGCTACCGTATTTTTGATGGGAAAACTCTGGTAACCACAGCTGCCAGTTTTTTTCCCGTAAAAACTACGGTTTATTTTTTACAGTGTCCAGTAAATCTAACCAATTAACATTTTACTGTAGCATTCTTTTACTGTTAAAATTTCAATACATTTTTTAAAGTGCACAGACCAAGTGTGTCGCACACGTCCTGAAAAGTGAAGCCAAAGCGTTTTGATCGCCCCCTGGTGGCTGGATGCAGTTTAGGTCATAAGCCCCGCCCCCTCCATATAATCGAATGGGACGTGACTCAAACTAAAAAATCCATTTACACTTCAAATAATTTTTTCAAACGATGGTTTCTGTCCTTTTAGGTTGTGTTAGGTAGGACGTACTGGATATTCAAGTGTTCGTTTTCCAATAAGTTTGGTTTTAGTTAGTTATTTGCTGCTGTAAAGGGGTGTGCCGTCATGATTGACAGCTGTGCCTGCGATCGAGTCTGGAGGCGGGACATTGATGCTGCGGCTACACCGTAATCTACCGTTTCTAGGATATTTTGGCTTCAATTTTCTACAGTGGATGGAAGTGGAGATGCTCCGTCCATCTTATTTACAGTCTGTGGCACAGACACAAACATTAATGACACCTCAAATTCAGTGGTTTATCCAGGAGAGGTGTGGCATTCTTTTTCTCATTATTTGCATTGCTTTCCTATTTACTCACTTAATAATGTTGGGTTAAAAATAACCCAACGAGTAACCCAAGTATGGAGTGGTGTAGCACCTTCCCAACTGAGGGTTATTTTAATGCATTGGGTTAAAAGACAGTTGGGTTAAAAGTAAGTAACCCAACAGTTAAGTGAACCATTTATTTTTATTCATGACATTATTTAAATGAATAAAATACACAATGTTTTCAAAAACAGATTGTTTATTTTTATAAAACAATAAATACGTCTCAACTAATATATTTTACAAACTAAATATTGGGGAGTCTAGAATTTAATGTAAACAGACATAATTGTCTACATAAATAAAAAAAAAACACAAGTGTACATACGAAATACATATTTAACGCCACAGCCAGGTTATTACAAAAAATATTTTTAAATTTACCCAACTTTTTTTGAAAATAACCCAACACAGTGACCCAATATGTGTAACCCAATGGTAAATAACCCAATGTTTTTTTACTGTGCAGCTATCCCAGAAGGCTTCGGGATAGAGACGGAGCCCTCCGAGGATCCTCTGGAGCAGGATCTGGTGCGCCTGAAGTGTAACGCAGATAACTACACCTATGAGAACCTGCGCTGGTACCGCCTGGACCCGCAGGCCATTCCCCCGGAGCTGGACTGCAAGAGTGTGCACCAGTACGCCGAGCCTCTGGGCGGGAACCTGTCCTTCCAGAGCGCCAGCAACAACTGGGTCCTGGAGCTCAGCATCCCCAGCATCCAGCTGCAGGACGAGGGCAACTACGTGTGTGAGGTGCAGAGCCGGCGCACCGGCAAGAAGCACTGCCACTGCAAGTACATCCCAGTCAAAGGTGAGGCTCATGCTCAAATCTAGACGGCCAGTTTCATTTACACACAGCATCCGCAGCAGGGACCGACTTACAAACCTGCCAGACCGCATGCTGTTTTAGGGCTGGGCTGTATGACGATACATATCCTTACCACGGTATAAAATGTCTATGGTTATGATTTTGCTATATTGTGTATATCCTGTAAATGTATTGACACTATTGATGAAATGCATGAATGAGAATATAAAGAGCGGGACATGCTTGATGTTATGAGTTATGAGCTCAATATATCCTGAACAGTATGGCAAGCCGTTTTATCTTAAATTGTTCCCAGCGTTACTCGTCATAACTGCATTCTTACTAGTAGCAATTACAATTAGAGAGCTCTACAAATTAATACTAGTCATATTTACAACGGCTTTGAATGCGGCTCAACCAATCAGAATCAAGGACTGGAACTATCCGTTTTATAAGAGATAAATCTCTCTCTCTCTCTGTCTTTCTCTCACCCTCTCTCTCTCTCTCTCTCTCTCTCCCTCACCCTCTCTCTCCCTCACCCTCTCTCTTTCTCTCACCCTCTCTCTCCCTCACCCTCTCTCTTTCTCTCACCCTCTCTCTCCCTCTCTCTCTCCCTCACCCTCTCTCTCATCTCTCTCTCCCTCACCCTCTCTCTCTCTCTCCCTCACCCTCTCTCTCTCTCTCTCTCCCTCACCCTCTCTCTTTCTCTCACCCTCTCTCTCTCTCTCTCTCTCCCTCACCCTCTCTCTCTCTCTCTCTCCCTCACCCTCTCTCTCATCTCGCTCTCCCTCACCCTCTCTCTCTCTCTCCCTCACCCTCTCTCTCTCTCTCTCTGTCTTTCTCTAACCCTCTCTCTCTCTCTCTCCCTCTCTCTCTCTCTCTCTCTCTCCCTCACCCTCTCTCTCCCTCACCCTCTCTCTTTCTCTCACCCTCTCTCTCTCTCTCTCTCTCTGTCTTTCTCTAACCCTCTCTCTCTTTCTCTCTCTCTCTCCCTCACCCTCTCTCTCCCTCCCCCTCTCTCTTTCTCTCACCCTCTCTCTCTCTCTCTCTCTCCCTCACCCTCTCTCTCTCTCTCTGTCTTTCTCTAACCCTCTCTCTCTCTCATCTCTCTCTCCCTCACCCTCTCTCTCATCTCTCTCTCCCTCACCCTCTCTCTCTCTCTCCCTCACCCTCTCTCTCTCTCTCTCTGTCTTTCTCTAACCCTCTCTCTCTCTCTCACCCTCTCTCTCTCTCTCTCTCTCTCTCTCTCCCTCACCCTCTCTCTCCCTCACCCTCTCTCTCTCTCTCACCCTCTCTCTCTCTCTCTCTCTCTCTCTCACTGTCTTTCTCTAACTCTCTCTCTCTCTCTCCCTCACCCTCTCTCTCCCTCCCCCTCTCTCTCTCTCTCCCACACCTCTCTCTCTCTCTCACCCTCTCTCTCTCTCTACCCTCTCTCTCCTCCCCCTCTCTCTCTCTCCTCACCCTCTCTCTCTCTCTCACCCTCTCTCTCCCTCCCCCTCTCTCTCTCTCCCTCAACCCCCCCCCCTCTCTCTCTCTCTCTCTCTCTCCCTCTCTCTCTCTCCCTCACCCTCTCTCTCTCTCTCACCCTCTCTCTCTCTTCACCCTCTCTCTCCCTCCCCCTCTCTCTCTCTCCCTCACCTCTCTCTCTCTCTCACCCTCTCTCCTCCTCCCCCTTCTCTCTCTCCCTCAACCCCCCCCCTCTCTCTCTCTCTCTCTCTCCCTCTCTCTCTCCTCCCTCACCCTCTCTCTCTCTCTCACCCTCTCTCTCCCTCCCCCTCTCTCTCTCTCTCTCTCTCTCTCTCTCTCTCTCTCACCCCCCCCCCCCCCCCCCCCTCTCCCCGTCCCCCTCTCTCTCTCTCTGTCCCAGCACTGGAGGCTCCTCGATACCGGCACAACCCCAGCAATCAGACGGTGAATGTGAGCGCGTCTCTGCAGATGGAGTGTGATGTGGAGGGCACGCCGTCTCCCCAGCTGTCCTGGTTTAAAGATAACCAGCCCCTCCATCAGATATCAGGTCTGGCACTCTCGCAGCGTTAGGTGTCTTCAGCTAACATGCACTACTGTTTCAAGTAATCATTTGATGCAATGCACTTATTGTGGACATGCATGTTTTTATGTTGTGTACACACCTTTAAAAAAACAACAACTTGCATGTAATTCGAGCTGTAATTAATTTCTGTAAAGACATCTATAAGTACACTCTTAACCCATCCTTAAACATAACCATATAATGGTGTTTGGGTCAGGATGATAAATATGACGTTAGTGTTCCTTCTTTTATTGCTGAAGTAACAGTGCTGAACTTTCTTCTCTGTGGAAGGGCCTTTAATAGCCTTTAATTAGCCATAAATATAACAACAACAAAAAACGATTAAAAAACAAACGAGCAAGCCTCAGCCCTAACAAAAAGTAATGCATTACTTTCCAAACGTAGTTACTTTTTAGGGAGTGATGCAATATTGTAACGCATGACTTTTCAGAGTAGCATTCCCCAACACTGCCGATACGATCACTGCAATAAATAATACGGCAGGATTATTAATAATATGTGGGTCTATTTCAAGCCTTCTATTTATCATGTAGTATTTATTTAGCTATTCTTAACAACGTGTATTATTAAAATTAAGAGATGAGAGTCGACAACTCTTTATTTACAGGCAAGTGTACAACATTTCCCATTCCCTCTCTTCAACAAATAGAGCATTATATTAACAGAATATATGTCTTTATCAACGGAAAGAAAGCTAATGATATGTAAAACACTGCACAGTCTTCACTGTGAACATTAAACATAGATGAGTGTCATAGCCTTCGATATGATATGAATATATCACAGCCGTCGTTTCTTGCTGTCTTTACTGTCTCTCTATATAATCATGTCTTCACAACGGCATTTTTAGATTTTCGTCAATCATTTTTACAGTGTAGGGTATAGTCTGATTAAAATGATATATATTTGAACTGAATTTGAATGCAAATTAATTTGGTTTAGATATGTTAAACTTTTGCCTGTGTTTAATTGACTTAGAACAACATAATGATATAAGTATTCTGTACACAGATGTAAAGTACAATACATTACGAAAAGTGTGTTATCATGAAAGTGTACTTTCTTTAAGTAAAATGTAATATACATCGTTACAAAGTGCATTTGTTAAGAAATATTGTCATTAAAGTGTATTCTCTTTAAGTACTCTTAAGTGGCCTTTCATTTGAATTATATTATATTATCCTCAAGTGCACTTTTCAAAAAGTATACTTTTATGATTTGAAGCACACAAAGCGTATGCTTTCAATACAGTTTAGCACACTTATTATTCACAAGGCAGAACTGAACGACCAGTGAATGTTTCACTTTCAGCTGCGCATACAATATTTGGCTCATGAGTGGGTCGATCAAAACTATATAAAGGTATTATTCCCACACCACTAAACCTGTACCCCACCTCAGCAGTGCTTCACAATACAGCATCAACACAATGAGTGCACCGTTTGCATAAGTGCACCGTTTCTTAAATTCATTCATTTTTTGCCGCGAGTACACAGTAGTAAAGACACCTAGTATAAGCAAAAAGCTCCTACTGATGTTCAGTAGTTAATAATGTGAGTTTGTCAGGATATATGAGATTGTGAAGTAAGCAATAGGTCCAGAGAATGATATCGCATCATCAGTTTGAAATGTTCACTATTTTCTTCCATTTCTCTGCATGTTGTTCAGCCCTCCTTCAAATTAACATAATGTACTATTCAAAAACGATCCCATTACAGATTACATTACACACACCACAGCAATCCCCTCTAGCTTAGCACATTTGAATAGGAACACACTTATTCATGAGCGGGCACACACACACACACACACACACACACACACACACACACACACACACACACACACACACACACACAGACACACACACACACACACACACACACACACACACACACACACACACACAATTGAATTCCAGTGCTGAAGTAAAGCGTTCAGGCTGATGTGCCGGAGGTCTGGGTGGGCCGTGTGCATCGTGTGTGTACGTATCGTGTGTCGTTTGTGTGTGTGTGTGTGTGTGTGTAGATCTGGGAATGTGTATGTGGGCTCATACACTAGTGGGCCGTAAGTGGATTTGCATGCAGTGCATGTACCGTTTGTGGAAAGGTGTCATGCGGAGGATACTATATCGAGAGCAAACTGAGTTCAAGCGTTAGCAAGAGTGTGTGTGTGTGACTGGAATGTGTTAAAGATGAATCTGAATCATAGCAGAAGTTGTTAGAGATAGTGAAATCCAGTGAAGTCGATTAAAGCGTACGCTTCTATGATCCCTGCGTCTGCATTACACAAGAGTTCCTGGTACAACCCTCAGCTGGTGTGTCAAGAAGAGAGGAGAGATGTGTTATACATCTGCGGTAAATGTGTTGTTTACAGTCTCCTTCATTTATACAGCGCTTTAACTATATAGACAGCAGCTTTACAGTGATAACAGGAGATTACAGTAACAGAGATTGTTTGGCTTTACAGCAGCTCTAGAATACAGTTATTGTCCAGATAAAGTTAGTTGTGATTGATTCACTTCTGATGCAAAGATAGAAAAGAACTTAGCGGTCGCTAACACGACACTGTTTTACTGAAAACTTCTAATGTGTTCTGGATGTTCATTTGCACAACAACACAACGCAAACTTTGAGACAGTCTCCAAGGTGCAAGTTTTGAAAATATTTGAAAACGTTATAATCTCCGCGTAAACTTCACAAACGTGAATCTGTGTAAGCGCTGGCGGCACATGCGTATGATGTGTTCAGTCTATAAGAATATATGTGACCCTGGACCACAAAACCAGTCACATGGCTCAATTTTGTGAAATTGAGATGTATACATCATCTGAAGCTGAATACAGAAGCTTTCCATTGATATATTGTTTGTTAGGATATGACAATATTTGGCTGAGATACAGCATTTAGAAACCTTGAATCTGAGGGTGCAAAAAAATGGAAACATTGAGAAAGTTGTGCATTAATGTTGGCGACTGTGCTGCATTTACTCACAGGAATACATGATTTATATATTTACGGTTGGACATTTACTAAATATCTTCATGGGACAAGATCCATTTTAGGGTTTCATCCACTTCTAGTTATTTTGGCTGTATAAATATAGTCCGTAATGCTGCTTGATTTTGCAAACTGTTGTTTGTTATCATATCGTTTTACATGTATTATCATAATCGTAATAAATAAATGTAATAAATAGATTACCTCTGTGCTGTAAAATAAGGAGGATTAACTGATACATGAGTGTAATTAAATACTCTAAACTCAATTATTTGACTATAATTATTATTTAGTATATGTGATATTAAAATGACACTCTGAGTGAGATCCATTATAATGAGGATCATATTGTGATATAAATAATATTATACCGTTTATGTTATGCTTGAAATGGTAGCATTGTGTAAATTAGCCTTGGCTGAGTTAAAGTCTGACGGGCGACTCGCGGGACGTCTCGGATTTGAATTTGAGTCATTCGACTGAGAACTGAGGACAGAAACGTCGGTGGATTTACAGTTGATCACAAACGCACACTTTGTGAAATAAAGGGTCTGTATATTGTTAGTTCCATGAAGAACCTTTAACATCTATGAAACCTTTCAAATGCACAAAAGGTTCAACATTTCTGTTAACCCTCATCCTTCCCTCTTGTAACTTTGTAACGCGGGTCAAAATGACCCGAAACCATAAAATTATACTTCTTTTTTTTGTGTGTGTGTCCAGAAAGCTTATTTGATTTAATTTTGATTATATTTTTTAATGCAATTTTTTGGGGGAGGTTTTTTTTTTTTTTTTTTTTACCTATAAATTACTAGATTTGATCAATTAATAATAAATAAATAGTAATTTAAGCACATTCCTCACATTCTTTCAACTTAAATTCAAAATAATTCACTATTTCATGCATAACCCTTTTAATTCAGCTCTAAATATCTTACATTGGGAGTCTTTGCCGACCTGAACATGATATTTCATAACTCTTGCCACTAGATGGCCTTATATCTCTATATGGAGTAAATGAGCTGTTCCTCTGGGTCCTAAAGTCAGTTCTTCAGTACGCATTCAGATACACATGCAGACATTATACAATCATTTTTGGGTAAAGTTTAAGCATTTTTAGTTTACACATAGAAAAACCTAAAAATTCTCAATTCACTGAAGCATTCCTCGCATTCAACTCATTCCTACCGGGGTCAAATTGACTCGGATTTGTTTACAAAAAGTGACAAAACTCTTCGAATCCATTCAATTTTTTGGTGTGTTTTCGTGGTTCAAGTGCAACAAAAGTCCTGGTGTCTTGGACCCTCTGATGATTTTTAAAAAATGAGTTTCGGGTCAAAATGGCCCGAGGGAAGGATGAGCGTGACCTGATCACTGAAAGGCTCTTGGAGGAACCACAAATGTTTCTTCTGTGGCATCAAAACCCTCCTTTGCATTCACATTGTTGGCCTGCTTTATATAAATTAATTTTGCACACCGTTTCTCGTTGAACCAATTCAGGGGTAGATAGTGAAGGTGTTGATGACTGAAGAATATCACAGAACTTACAGAAAACAGAAGAGCGCTGTGAGAAAAGCCGCCAGATTGTGTGTTTGACAGTTTTGTGGATGTGTACAGGGATCCTGCTTCAGGACTCCAACCGGACTCTCAGCATTCAGCGAGTGCGAGAGGAAGACGCCGGTCTGTACACCTGCACCGCCTGCAACCCGAGGGGGTGCGTTCAGTCCTCGGCCACGCTGTCCGTCATCGGTGAGAACCTCTAGGTGGCGCTGTAGGGTGCAGTTCACTCTTCTGCCTTGCCCTTCAGTTTAACCCAGACAGCAACACAGTGTCGGCCCTGATCCGGCCCAGATCCGGTACACATGATTCCACACGGCCCGGATGTGGGCCGGATCTGGGCCGACACTGTGTTGCTTTCTGGGAAGTCATTTAGTAGAGCATAAACAGTGGGTACAAGCTCATACACGGACTAACACACAAAAAGTGATATATGTTTAAGTTTATGAAAATTATTGATGAACATTTATATAAATGTATATTTTATGAACCATGTTAAACTCTAAAACTGCAAGCAAATCAAAGCCATAAATCTAAACTAGTCGTGTTCCAGATTTGAGGTTGATATCTTAAATAATGAGTTTCCCGTGAGAGTGTGTTTGTGCGCAGTAACACACTTCCCCATCACATGCAGCAGAACTCACTGGGATGGAGTGGTTGGATTTGGGATTTGCAGAGGGAAAAAAATGTAATTACATTTTGAAGCCTTTCCAACAGAGGAAAAGCCTTTTAACAAAGATTGCATCATATTATATTTAAACAGCCCTGGGATTAAAAATTGCAGTTTTTAATGTTTAAATGTGGATTTTCTTTGTCCTGAAGGTCCTGAGAGGAGCTATTCTGTGTTACTAGTGTGAAGTAGGTTTATTAAAGGAAATGGGGGTGACATTGTAAAATTCCAATAAAAACACACACATGTGCCAGAATGTATGCAGCTGGCATTAATAACACTATGAAAAAAAAACCCTGAAAATGTCCATAAGGTCGCACAAGGGTTAAATATTCTGAAGCTAATGCTAACTCTACCCTAACTCTACCCTATCTAATCAGGCGTGTACACGACACCGGTTTCAACTAAACCGGAAAACTTTTTATGGCCATTCATTCACACTACAACAGCGTTTTAGGGGCCTGAAAAACGCAAACTTATGAGTTTGTGAAACCGTTGACATCATGCACATGCGTTGCGTGTTCAGCGTGACATCGCCATCTACTGGCCTGGCAGCAGAATACAGCGCTTTTAATCGCTTCCGCGGATCCGTGTGATCGTTTTGACATTGTTGTCGTCTCCTAATGAAAAACGCGAAGGAAAAAACTTTTCTGTTTTAATACATTGTGGTCGTGTAAACGAACCCTAAAACTACACCTTTTGAACTTTTAATTTGCAATTAACATGTATTATTTAGTCTTTTATAACCTTCATGCATCTCTTCTTTACCATTTAAACATTTGTGTATTAATATATTTAAATATTAACCATGAAATATGTAATAATTTTGTAAAAGCAGTGGGTTGGGTATGTTGTTTTAGATAACTGTAACAGCAAATTCAAGCATATTACTGCATGGAATATAATTTTTTTAGTTAAAAATATAATTTTGTAGCATTTCTTTGAGGAAAAACAAGCGACAAATTGGCAAAAAAATCATATTTGTCACACTTTATCATGAAAATGTTGATTTTGCTAAAGCTTTAGCTCACTTTTTGAGCTTTTATGTTCGTTTCTAAGCTTTAACACAAACACATGTTTTGTCTTCCAGGCTCTGATGACAAGACCAATGTAGAAATAGTGATTCTCATCGGGACGGGAGTCATCGCCGTCTTCTTCTGGGTCCTTCTCCTCGTCATCTTCTGCAACGTGAAGCGGGTCAGTGCTGCCTTTTGCTTCACATCCAAGTCTCAACAGCTACATACAGTCAGATCTAGTCGAGATATAGTGCACATTGGAGCGCAGTGTGATGTCTGCAAGGCCTTTCAATAACAATATGCAATTACATCAACAACGCCTTGCCTCCAGTGCAGCGTACGAGCAAAATCAAATCAGCATGAGTAGCGGAGTCAGCGGTTCTGGCCGCCCCGGGCTGCGGGATCACCCACAAGTAATGGTTATGATGTTGTCCTGCAGGTGAACCCGGCCGATATCAAGACCGGCTACCTGTCCATCATCATGGACCCGGGGGAAGTGCCACTCGAGGAGCAGTGTGAATACTTGCCCTACGACTCCAGCCAGTGGGAGATATCCAGAGACCGGCTGCGCCTCGGTACGGTCCCTGATCCTTCAGTTCAACAGCTCGGATGCAGGATTCAGATCGCCACAAACACAGAACATTCATGGCTGGCATCCCAGAAGTGAAGCCTTTCTTAAATATTTCCTTAAAGTCCCCCTGTAGTCAATAGTTGTATCCCTTAAAACTAATCTTTGATCACCACAATTAAATATTTAAATGTTTTTTCATTTTATTTTTTTTTTTATTTTAGTTATGCCTTAAAATAGCTTGAATGTAACTCTACACCCTTTTATGAATATGCAAATGAGCCCCGCCTCCACTCACTCACTCAGAGATCACTGGTTGACGAGCACACGTTGATCTGATTGGTTACAAGGTCGTTTGTGACGTCAGAAACACCAGCGATTTCACACCGTGTTTTTGAGACTGTCTTTGGTTCACTGCAGTTTTAAGCAGAAAATACTCAGCAATGCTGTCGACTTATGAACTTACACATGTGTGTCTTAAAGCATATTAAAAACACCACATAGACACATAAACAACATAAAAACTGGATTTTCACCACAGGGGGACTTTAAATCAACATTTAGGAATCCTATGGGAATGGGTTACCCAAAGGGTGATTTTTGGGGGAAATGTTTGTGAGCTGAGGAAAAACTAATAATTGAAAAAAAAAAGGGGACTGCACAATTAATCTACATGAAACGGCAATAGCAGTATATCTCAAATCGGGATGATCAGATCAAAGGCAGTGGATTAAGAAGCATACAGTCTGTGTGTTTCAGAGTGAAGAGCAACACAGTGTTCATTTACACACACGCTGCTTATAATAGCATGTTTTCAGAGCGGGTGGCCTGTTTTCAGACCAATAGGGGTTTAAACGTTTGAAAGTCCCCCTGTAGTCAATCATCTGATCCCTTCAAACTCATCATTGATCACCAGTGACATGTTAAAAAAAAAAAAATCCTTGAAAAAATGTCTTCATGCCTTAAAATATCTTGAATGTAACTCGACACCCTTGCCTCATTTAGTATGCGCGGTTCTATGAATATGCAAATGAGCCCAGAGGAGTTAACTTTCCAGTTAACTGGAACTTACAGTT
This sequence comes from Meda fulgida, assembly GCA_030578275.1. Classification (NCBI taxonomy): domain Eukaryota; kingdom Metazoa; phylum Chordata; class Actinopteri; order Cypriniformes; family Leuciscidae; genus Meda; species Meda fulgida. The sequence continues at coordinate 1,898,276 of CM060629.1, forward strand.
GTTACCCGAGTTATTTAAAGTAAAGTATTCAGATTTATTCAGTCATGTTTAATAATAATTTTCATTGTACTGTTTTGGGACGCACGCACATTGTGATCTCATGATGAATCGTGAAAGGTGTGTTTTGCCAACGCTGTGTCCGTGTTTGCAGGGAAGGTGCTCGGCCATGGCGCTTTCGGGAAGGTTATTGAAGCCTCTATGTTTGGACCCGACAAGAAAGCCTCTTCAAACACAGTGGCTGTGAAGATGCTGAAAGGTTCAGTCTTACCCATAACTGTAGTGAATGCAGAAATGCCCTTGACTTTGACATCCGTGTACTGACGTGTTGTGTATGACAGAGGGAGCCACCGCCAGCGAACACAAAGCGCTGATGTCAGAACTCAAGATCCTCATTCATATTGGAAACCATCTGAATGTGGTCAACCTCCTCGGAGCCTCTACCAAACCCAACGGTAGGATGACCGTTAGAAAACACACACTTCTGTGCCTGCATGCAGATTCCCAGACAAGTCCGTTTATCTGTGTTTCCGATTGAAATGATGATCTAAAACTCATGATGTTCACACTGTGTATCGCAACTGTTCAGATCCGATTTGTGTGTCCATGCTGCTCTTTCGCTCTCTCCAATATTTGCATTGGTTTCTGTGGCAATGGCGTCAAAATCTACAACAAAAACCACCACATGGACGAGTTTGCGATAGTGATGTTTTACATTTTACAGCATGGAAATGTTTAGCATGTTTGCTATAGGCGTGAGAAAGTCACATTTCAGCGGTCAGACTGAAACGGATTTCTAGAAATGTGATTTAAATAGGATTTTCACAAAACATATGGTTGTAGCTCGAAGCGGATTTGTAAAACTCACATTTCATGTGATTTTTGGCCATTCACACTAGCTAAATATCATCGTATTTCAATTGGATATGCACAAAAATCAAATTTGGACTGACAGTCCATAGTGTCGGCCCAGATCCGGCCCACATCTGTGCCGTGATGAATCCACATGTGCCGGATGTGGACCGGATCTGGGCTGACACTATGTTGCTGTCTGGGTTTGGTGATCCAGATATAGAAATATTAAATCACCAGCTCCTGTGTATATGCCTTCAGCACTTCAAGGATCATCTTCCAGCTGAATGATTATGTTGTTGTGGCCAGTACGGCAGCATATTGTTTCTAACATTCTTGTTTAGTTGTATCCCTCAGTATTTGTCTTCTGCATCCTTCCATACGTCTTTATAAACCTCTGTGCTTGATCTGATTGCCAGGTCCTCTCATGGTTATAGTGGAATATTGTAAATATGGAAATCTCTCCAACTTCCTGCGTGCCAAGAGGGAGTTTTTCTTACCATACAGGGTGAGAGAGACTCAAATGCTCACTTTTATAACATGATGAAATGCATATATTATTACAACAGCACAACAATCAATGATGGTGCCCCAGACAGCAACACAGTGTCGGCCCAGATCCGGTACACATGATTCCACGCGGCCCGGATGTGGGCCGACTCTGTGTTGCTGTCTGGGAACTCCAGTGAGATGTGGTGTAACGTGAGCTTGTGTTTGCAGGACCGTTCTCCTAAAACCCAGAGTCAGGTGCGCCGCATGATCGAGGCGGGTCAGGCCGGTCAGCTTGAGCATCAGGCGTCCCCCTCCGCCAACACCAGCCCTGCGGCGGCACAGTCTCGCGGTGAGACACAACACACACACACACACACACAGCCCTGCATCCTGATAACGTTCCCTTGGCCTTTGGAAGTAAAATATCCCCACATCAACACACACCTTCACCACACCTAGAGATTGGCATGGTTTTATTTCAGTCGCTGGTTTGATTTGCATTGCGAGATGATCTTATGGAAAGTCCCCCATGCCGATCTCTAGCTGTGGTGAAGGTGTGTGTTGATGTGGGGATATTTTACTTCCAAAGGCCAAGGGAAGTATGGGTGTCTAAACTTATGCATAGCACTGTACATACAAATATATATATATATATATATATATACATAATTGATGTGTAATTAATATACACATACAAACAAAAATAGAAACAAAATTAAGTGGACTCCTAAACAGCAACATAGTGTCGGGCCACATCCAGCTTTAACATTGATTATATGTCTATGTGGTGTTTTTAATATGCTTTAAAGGAGTCCTAGTATGCCCCTTCATACAAGATGTACAACAAATCCCTGATGTCCCCAGAGTGTGTATGTGAAGTTTAGCTCAAAATACCCCACAGATATGTTTTCATAGCATGATAAAAGTGTCACTTTTTGATGGTGAGCAAGATATGAGACAATATATACACATACACTGAGAGATTACACAGCCCTGCATCTTACATATATACATACATAACCGATGGGTAATAATTAATATACTCCTTGATAATAGGTGATCGGAGATATAGAAAATAGAAGAAAGAAAGAAGACCGTATGTTTTCCTGCCGACAGTAATGTGCTATTGGGATATTCAAATTAATTAACCAAGCATTAATACCATTGATCAGCCCTACCAAACGTGGATGTTTTTCCACTAAGAAACAAACACTGTTATGTTATTTGATTGATACTGTGAAGCTGCTTTCATACAATCTATATTGTGAAAAGCGCTATATAAATATACTTGACTTGACTATTGGAAACATCGTGCATTTATCATCAGGACAACTTCTCATAGTCGGAAACGTGTAATTACAACTGGGAAACTCTATGTTTTATATATTTTATATATTTATATATTTTTATATTATATATAAAATCATTTTAATGCGCAAGTTTCCGGGTTGTAAGTGGCCAACAACGCCACGTGGCAGAGAAGAGTAGAGCACGATTTCTGTAGCAAATTATAGGTTTATTCTTTTATCTAAATACAGCCAACGTGCTTGTCATTTACATGCAGTGATGATTTTATGCAGATTTTACTTGTTTTGTTTAAGGATAATGGCTTGTAGTTGAATTTTAAAATATGCTCCAGTAAGCCTGGGTTTCATGTTCTCGACATCAAAGCACTTGAACGTGACGTACTCGTAATTACGACTTCTGAAGTGGGACTTACAGCACACGAAGGCATCATACATCATGTGGGGATCCCACAGAGGGCTATAAAGAGCTTAATGAGAAACTAAAGGAGGCATATTAACAGAGCAGAACATCATGAAGACATTGAGGACGGCACCTGAGCAATCATCTGCCACATTGTTTATTAAATTACCTTCCTGGCAGCTTTCTTACGTAACTCTTCTTTATTTCCCCAGCTGCGGTGGATGATCTCTGGAAGACCCCGCTCACGATAGAGGACTTGATATGCTACAGCTTTCAGGTCGCGCGAGGGATGGAGTTTCTGGCGTCTCGTAAGGTACATTACTGTATAACCTGCTCCTTCTCTCTGATGATCCTCAGTCACTCTCAGCGGGTTATGCATTAGGTTTCAGTGAACTTAAGATCTCTAATAGATCTGGCATGCTAATTCATACTAGCAACATGTAAATTCATGCTAGCAATGAGCTAATTCATACTAACATGTTAATTCATGCTAGCCATGCATTAATTCATGTTAGCGATGTGTTAATTTTATGCTTGCAAACATGTTAAAACTTGCTAACATCATGCGAGCGATGTGTTAAAACATATTAAAATGCAAATTCAGGCTAGCAACGGGTTAAAACATGCTAGCAAAAATAGTAATTCATATTAGCAACATGTTATTTAATGCTAGCAACATGTTAAATCGTGCTAGCAACATGTTAAATCATGCTATCAACGTGTTAAATAATGATAGCAACGTGTTAAATAATGCTAGCAACACACTTATTTATGCTAGCAACATGCTATTTAATGGCAGCAATGTGTTAAAACATGATTACAATGTGATAAAACACATTTTGCTAGCAGCATGTTAAATAATGTCAGTAACCCGCTAATTCGATTTAGCAATGTGTTAAAACATGTTAAAAAAACATGCTAGCAAGAATGCTAATTCATGCTAGCAATATAGTAATTCATATTAAAAAACACCCTAAAATATGTTAGCAGAATGTTTAATAATGCTAACAACATGTTAAATCATGCTATCAAATTGTTAAATTATGCTAGCAACATACATATTTGTGCTAACAACATGCTAATTCATGCCATCAATGCGCTAAAACATGCTAACAACGTGATAAAACATTTTAGCAGCATGTTAAATCATGTCAGCAACGAAATAAAAAATGCTAACAATGAGCAAAAAAATTATTGGCACATGCTAAGAAATGATAAAACTTTCAAGCAAAATGATAAAACATACTTGGAAGCTTGTAAAACTTTCAGACAAGGCTTTGTCAAGTAAACATGAAAATGTGTCCAGATGAACTTTACTTTCCAGCATAGATTTGCTGAGCTATTGTAAGGTATAGAGGTGGTGACTGATTTTGGTTTGGCTCTGATTGTGGCAGTGTATTCATCGAGACCTGGCGGCCCGCAACATCCTCCTGTCCGAGAGCAACGTGGTGAAGATCTGTGACTTTGGTTTAGCGCGTGACATCTACAAAGACCCTGACTACGTGCGCAAAGGCAATGTAAGAGAAACCCTTCGACTGTTAGCATGAGCATGATCCAGAAAGATCTCTAGTGTACAGCAGGCTCAGTCACTGGAAAAGTGTCATCCAATCACAGCCCACCCTCATGCTCATCATCCAATCACAGCCCACCCTCATGCTCATCATCCACTCACAGACCACCCTCATGCTCATCATCCAATCACAGCCCACCCTCATGCTCATCATCCAATCACAGCCCACCCTCATGCTCATCATCCAATCACAGACCACCCTCATGCTCATCATCCAATCACAGACCACCCTCATGCTCATCATCCAATCACAGCCCACCCTCATGCTCATCATTCAATCACAGCCCACCCTCATGCTCATCGTCCAATCACAGCCCACCCTCATGCTCATCATTCAATCACAATCCACCCTCATGCTCATCATCCAATCACAGCCCACCTTCATGCTCATCATCCAATCACAGCCCACCCTCATGCTCATCATTCAATCACAGTCCACCCTCATGCTCATCATTCAATCACAGCCCACCCTCATGCTCATCGTCCAATCACAGCCCACCCTCATGCTCATCATTCAATCACAATCCACCCTCATGCTCATCATCCAATCACAGCCCACCCTCATGCTCATCATTCAATCACAATCCACCCTCATGCTCATCATCCAATCACAGCCCACCCTCATGCTCATCATTCAATCACAGCCCACCCTCATGCTCATCATCCAATCACAGCCCACCCTCATGCTCATCATCCAATCACAGCCCACCCTCATGCTCATCATTCAATCACAGCCCACCCTCATGCTCATCATTCAATCACAGCCCACCCTCATGCTCATCGTCCAATCACAGCCCACCCTCATGCTCAACATTCAATCACAATCCACCCTCATGCTCATCATCCAATCACAGCCCACCCTCATGCTCATCATTCAATCACAATCCACCCTCATGCTCATCATCCAATCACAGCCCACCCTCATGCTCATCATTCAATCACAGCCCACCCTCATGCTCATCATCCACTCACAGACCACCCTCATGCTCATCATTCAATCACAGCCCACCCTCATGCTCATCATCCAATCACAGCCCACCCTCATGCTCATCATCCAATCACAGCCCACCCTCATGCTCATCATTCAATCACAATCCACCCTCATGCTCATCATCCAATCACAGCCCACCCTCATGCTCATCATTCAATCACAATCCACCCTCATGCTCATCATTCAATCACAGCCCACCCTCATGCTCATCATTCAATCACAGCCCACCCTCATGCTCATCATCCACTCACAGACCACCCTCATGCTCATCATTCAATCACAGCCCACCCTCATGCTCATCATCCAATCACAGCCCACCTTCATGCTCATCATCCAATCACAGCCCACCCTCATGCTCATCGTCCAATCACAGCCCACCCTCATGCTCATCATTCAATCACAGCCCACCCTCATGCTCATCGTCCAATCACAGCCCACCCTCATGCTCATCATTCAATCACAATCCACCCTCATGCTCATCATCCAATCACAGCCCACCCTCATGCTCATCATTCAATCACAATCCACCCTCATGCTCATCATCCACTCACAGCCCACCCTCATGCTCATCATCCAATCACAGCCCACCCTCATGCTCATCATTCAATCACAGCCCACCCTCATGCTCATCATCCACTCACAGACCACCCTCATGCTCATCATCCAATCACAGCCCACCCTCATGCATATCATCCAATCACAGCCCACCCTCATGATCTTTATCCAATCACAGCCCACCCTCATGCTCATCATCCAATCACAGCCCACCCTCATGCTCATCATCCACTCACAGACCACCCTCATGCTCATCATCCACTCACAGACCACCCTCATGCTCATCATCCAATCACAGCCCACCCTCATGCTCATCATCCAATCACAGCCCACCCTCATGCTCATCATCCACTCACAGACCACCCTCATGCTCATCATCCACTCACAGACCACCCTCATGATCTTTATCCAATCACAGCCCACCCTCATGCTCATCATCCAATCACAGCCCACCCTCATGCTCATCATCCACTCACAGACCACCCTCATGCTCATCATCCAATCACAGCCCACCCTCATGATCTTTATCCAATCACAGCCCACCCTCATGCTCATCATCCACTCACAGACCACCCTCATGCTCATCATCCAATCACAGCCCACCCTCATGCTCATCATCCAATCACAGCCCACCCTCATGCTCATCATTCAATCACAGCCCACCCTCATGCTCATCATCCAATCACAGCCCACCCTCATGCTCATCATCCAATCACAGCCCTCCCTCATGTCCATCAGATAATACCAATAACAAACTCTAAATTGAGAATTAATCATTATTTTGGGACAAATTATTGTTTGATTTGCGAACAGAATCCTCTGCGCTTCTGGTTCGATCCGGCAAATCTCTTTCACTGTCCGGGTTTTGATTTCGGCAAATCAGTTTTGGTGAATTCAAACAACTTGATTATTGTTCATGAGTCCAACATCCAGCTACACAAGAAAACATGCAATCTACCCGAGGAATAATATGCTGATGTGATTTACTGCTCAAGAAACATGTCTGATTATTATTAATGTTAAAAAAAAAAAAGTCAGGATTCTGTGATGAATAGAAAGTTCAAAGGAGATTTATCCGAAATTAAAAAGCTTTTGTAACATTATAAATGTCTTTACTGTCATTTTGATTCATTGAATACATCCTTGCTCAATAATAGTAGGCTATTACTTTCTTTAGTTTCTTTAAAATGTTGTGTATAATGTTACAAAAGCTTTCCATTTCAGATAAATGCTATTATTTTGAACTATGGTTTGTGTGTAATGTGACTTTTTTTGTATGACCTTAAAATTTGTTTTAGAATTAAATTGTACATAAATAGGTTAAGCAAAACAAATGTGCTTATGTCTGAGAACCTTTTAAACACATACGAACCTGAAATTACATATACTGTGATACAGTACAAATATTCTGAGTGTCCCTTATTTTCCTGTAAAGAACCACGATTGTCCCGCATTTTTATTTTCTGAAGTTGGCAACCCTAGTACTTACTAAATAAAAATGATTAGGAACAAATTAAATACCAGTAGTGTTACTGCATGACATACTCTGGGTATGAATGCTTGACTTGCTGCAGATCATCTGAGCTCTAGGATCCTGAACAGAGAGTGTGTTCTCTCACAGTGAAGTGTTATCTGTGTGTGTGTTGGCATGAAGTGTTATCTGTGTGTGTGTTGGCATGAAGTGTTCTTTGTGTTGGCAGGCCAGACTGCCTCTGAAGTGGATGGCTCCGGAGAGCATCTTCGATAAGGTTTACACCACTCAGAGTGACGTCTGGTCGTTCGGAGTCCTTCTCTGGGAGATTTTCTCTCTGGGTGAGAGTCCTTCACATGCCTATGCCTATTCAACATACTAAAAACATGTGTAAAACATCTATGGAGTCTTGATTGAACCTTGTCCCATCAGGAGCATCTCCATACCCGGGCCTCCAGATCGATGAAGACTTCTGCAAACGACTCAAAGACGGTACCAGGATGAGGTCACCGGACAACGCGTCCCCTGAAATGTGAGCGCTGGCCTGATGATTGTGTGTTTGGTCAGACTGATGACGTCATACGGTGCCCAGACAGCAACATAGTGTCGGCCCAGATCCGGTACACATGGATTCCACACGGCCCGGATGTGGGCCGGATCTGGGCCGACACTATGTTGCAGTCTGGGTGATAGTGTGCTCTGACGTGTGACGTGTGTTCTGGCAGATACGGCATCATGCTGGCCTGCTGGCAAGGCGAGCCCAGGGAGAGACCCACGTTTCCGGCTCTGGTGGAGATCCTGGGAGATCTGCTGCAGGAAAACAGTCTACCGGTGAGGAAAAAACTCTACATCCAGTATAATAATATCTGAGCATTACATTTTACCTCGTTATATTTACAAGGCAGCTGTTTATAATACTGATAGAATAGCCAAAACATTATGAGCAATCACAGGTGAAGCAACAACATAGTGTCGGCCCAGATGTGGGCCGGATCAGGGCCGAGACTAAATCATATTGAGATCATCTCGTAATAAGGTCAGATATTTAGGTCTGGTTGGAATTAGATGATTCGCAAACAGTCAGTTCTCGTAATCGTGTTGGATGCAGGAATAAAGATCTGAGCAACTTTGACAAGGGCCAGATTGTTATGGCAACGGGACTGGCTGACAGTATCTCTGAAACTCAAGGCTTGTGTGTCGCTCCCGGTCAGCAGTGGTGAGGATTTACCAACAGTGTCCGAGGAGGGAAAAACACAAAGCGGCGATGCTCGGTCAATCATCAACTCATCAAAGCACAAGAGCAATAGCCGCTTTTCCACTGTTTGGCCAGTGCGAGCAGGGCCTTCTACGGGCGTCCGGGGCTAATAGCCTCGGGTCTGGAGCACCGAGCCCAAAACACACTGTGTTTCCCCCTTCGGGCCTGAAGCTCCTCAGCGCTTCACTGACACACACCTGTAACACGCCTCTCTGGAACAACGTCACACAAACCCTTCATTTCACGAGCAGAGGGAAGTTTAAACAGAAAACTAATCAGAAAGAAATCACTGGAAATTAGTGGGATCGCAAAACAAACATGATAAAAGCGACCGTTTGGTGACATTTTTGTTGTTTACTTGCAGATTTAAAACTGAAGCATCGAAGTTTTACCACAGGTTTACACTAATAAGTGATACATTGACCATAATAAATTAACTTGTGTCAAGATTGCACATTAATCACACAGGAATAAAGTGATATTTACTGTTATTTCACAAAAGAAAGAGAACAAGTACTTATTCAGTCACGTCTGTTTCTGTTTATTCAGTCTTAGGACAGTATGTTTGTATCACATTTAGAAAGAACGTTCATTTCTACAAATTTATACGACTTATTTTATACCACGACTTTATAATACGACTTGAGTATCTTAAGCACTCTCTCCAGCGACCGTCCCAATACAGTTATAGTTTCAGTCAGAGAAACAGAGGAAACTCCCGAAAAACCAGAGCTAAAATTATAAATATTTCTGCTTTATACAGTGTTCAGAATCTACATCGGATCACATACAGAAGTTATTTCAAACACTCACTACTGTCTGAAAGTGGGTTTTGAGCTAAAATGATGTTAAGTCTGTAATGCTGATGTTGGGATCATCCGGCTTGTCGTCTCCAGACTCAGATAAACTCCTCCTCTGTTCATGATCACTCCTCAAGCCCGAGCCGGCCCGCTTTGGCCCAAGGTATTCGGCGGGCCAAAAAAGCCTGGCCGTTGGCCCAGAGGAAGATCCAACAAGGCTAACCAAGAAAGCTATCCAGTCTGATCCGAGCCATCAGAAGATCTACAGTGGCAAAAGTTACAGGAGGAATGTGTCACAACTCACGGTGGATCGCTCTGCTTCGTATGAGGCTCAATAAGAGTGCATACATACACTTTACAAACCCTCTACAATGGGCTGGAGAGCGTCGGAACTGGATTTTGGATCAGCGGACTGTTTTCTTTTACACGTGGATGGCCGTGTGCATGCGCGGCATTTACCTGATGCACTTTGGGATGACGAGTGGAGGGAGTGTGATGCTCTGGACAGTGTTCTGCTGGGAAACCCTGGATAAACAGCTCTGCTGTCTCCAGGTCCAGCCCTTCATGACACGGGTGTTCCCTGGAGGAAGTGGCTCTTTCAGCAGGATAATGAACCCCGTCACTCGGCACACATTGATCAGGAATGGTTATGGGAACATGAGGAAGAGTCCCACAGAGCAACATGTCGGCCCAGATCTGGTACACATGAGCCTCGTTTAGTGGCCGTGCTAGTGCGTGCCAGGGCGAGACGCGTTTCCACTGTCACTTCTGGGGCTTGATCGGGGCTTACTTGGGGTCAACGGCCAGGATTTCTGCCCTGTCGAATTCCTTGGGCCAAAGCGGGCTAGCTAGAGGCGTGGTTACGAACAGAGGCGGGATTTTCCTGAGTCTGGAGACGGCAGCACCGGGTGATTCTGTCAGCATTAAAGACTTTTAAAATAATTTAACTCACTTTCATGTTTAAATGCCTTCTGTTTGTGATCCGATGTGGATTCTGATCACCGTATAAGGTAGAAATATTTATACATGATGCAAAAGACTGCGCGCGCGCTAACCATTACCATAGTAAACATAGTAAACGCTTGAAGATACTTTTTATTTTAAAGCTGTGGTAAAACATCGATGCTTGGGTTTTAAATATTCAAGTAAACAACAAAAATGTCAACAAACAGTCGCTTTTATCATGTTTGTTTTGCGATCCCACTAGTTTCCAGTGATTTCTTTCTGATTAGTTTTCTGATCAAACTTCCCTCTGCTGGTGAAATGAAGGGTTTGTGTGACGTTGTTCCAGAGAGGTGTGTTACGGGTGTGTGTCAGTGAAGCTTCAGGCCCGACGGGGGAAACGCAGGCCAGGTGCTACTGGCCCGAGGCTATTAGCCAGGCACGGCCCGTTCAAAGCCCTGGCTCGCACTGGCCCGACAGTGGAAATGCGGCTATGGATTCCAAACGGCCCAGATGTGGGCCGGATCTGGGCCAACAATGTGTTGTCCTGTTCTCCCCAATGCAACTGAGAATGTGTGGGATCTGCTCGACCAATTAGTTTGAATAAGCGGCTCCACCTCGCAACCTACAGGACTGAATGGATCTGCTGTCAGAAACCACAGGACGGCTTCAGAGGTCTGTAGAGTCCAGGCCTTTTATAGCATATTAATTCATATGCATATTTGCTTCCTCCTACAACAGCACGACAATCAGCATATTTGCTTCCTCTTACAACAGCACGACAATCAGGGATAATTATCACTGATTGTCGTGCTGTTATAAGAGGAAGCGTATATGCATTTCATGTTAGAAAAGTGAGCATTTGAGTCTCTCTCACCCTGTATGGTAAGAAAAACTCCCTCTTGGCAAGCAGGAAGTTGGAGAGATTTCCATATTTACAATATTCCACTATAACCATGAGAGGACCTGGCAATCAGATCAAGCACAGAGGTTTATAAAGACGTATGGAAGGATGCAGAAGACAAATACTGAGGGATACAACTAAACAAGAATGTTAGAAACAATATGCTGCCGTACTGGCCACAACAACATAATCATTCAGCTGGAAGATGATCCTTGAAGTGCTGAAGGCATATACACAGGAGCTGGTGATTTAATATTTCTATATCTGGATCACCAAACCCAGACAGCAACATAGTGTCAGCCCAGGATTCATCACGTGGGCCGGCACTATGCTGTCTGGATAGGCAGGTGGTCATAATGTTTTGGCTTATCTGTTATTAAGTGAAATGCATTGTCTGTTTTCTTAGGAAATCCCGTTCAATGTGTCTCAGAGTTCAGAGGACGACGGCTTCTCACAGGCTTCCTCTCGTCCAGCATCACAGGAGGAGATCAGACTGGCCTGCAACACACTGTCCACACGGTACACTCGCATCTCACGCCACCCTGATGCCCAACCCCGGTCCCAACCCCACCATACGGTCCCAGCCCCGCCATACGGTCCCAACCCCCCCCATACGGTCCCAACCCCGCCATACGCTCCCAGCCCCGCCATACGGCCCCAGCCCCGCCATACGGTCCCAACCCCGCCTTGCGGTCCCAACCCCGCCATACGGTCCCAACCCCGCCATACTGTCCCAACCCCGCCATACGGTCCCAGCCCCGCCATACGGCCCCAGCACCCCCATACGGCCCCAACCCCGCCATACGGCCCCAGCCCCGCCATACGGTCCCAGCCCCACCATACGGTCCCAACCCCGCCATACTGATGCCCAACCCCGGTCCCAACCCCGCCATACGGCCCCAGCCCGCCATACGGCCCCAGCCCCCCCATACGGCCCCGGCCCCCCCATACGGCCCCAATCCCGCCATACGGTCCCAACCCCGCCATACGGTCCCAGCCCCGCCATACTGATGCCCAACCCCGGTCCCAACCCCGCCATACGGTCCCAGCCCCGCCATACGGCCCCAGCCCCCCCATACGGCCCCAACCCCGCCATACGGTCCCAGCCCCGCCATACGGTCCCAGCCCCACCATACGTTCCCAACCCCGCCATACGCTCCCAGCCCCACCATACAGTCCCAACCCCGCCATACGGTACCAGCCCCGCCATACGGCCCCAGCCCCCCCATACGGCCCCAACCCCGCCATACGGTCCCAGCCCCGCCATACGGTCCCAACCCCGCCATACGGTACCAGCCCCGCCATACGGCCCCAGCCCCGCCATACGGTCCCAGCCCCGCCATACGGTCCCAGCCCCGCCATACGGTCCCAGCCCCACCATACGGTCCCAACCCCGCCATACGGTCCCAACCCCGCCATACGGTCCCAGTCCTGCCATACAGTCCCAGCCCCACCATACTGTCCCAGCCCCACCATACAGTCCCAACCCCGCCATACGGTCCCAGCCCCACCATACGGTCCCAACATCGCCATACAGTCCCAACCCCGCCATACGGTCCCAGCCCCACCATACAGTCCCAACCCCGCCATACGGTCCCAACACCGCCATACGGTCCCAGCCCCACCATACGGTCCCAACACCGCCATACGGTCCCAACCCTGCCATACGGTCCCAACCCGCCATACTGATATAGTGAGAATATGGAGGAAAAACATGTTTTATACAGAGGCCCAAACTGAGCAAAAATATGCAGTTTGATGCAGATGCTGGTATTTATATGGACAAAAAGTAAGATGAAATTCTGATGCTTGTAATGGAAATCAATGAGATCTTAAAATGCATATAAATATTAGTCATAACTCTATATCTGCCAATAATTAGTATGATGATTCTTAGTTTTAAAACATATAATGCAATACAATACAACAATGATTGAGAGATGAACAAATAAGCCTTCCTCAACAGCCTGATGATCATATTTGATACTTTTATTATTTCTAATAAAAGATATCTGGATAATTCAGTCCAGTTGAAATATTACTAAAATCATTATTACTATGGTAATTACATGTAACATATGTAACGGACACTGTGAAATAAAGTGTTACTCAAAGTTTTGATCATGTATAGGCCTCATAAATCTTTGCATCAGATATGAGCATACTTTACAGGGTAAAATTAATGTTTGGGATTTGAACAAACCTAAAAAAATATCTTATGATAAATCATGTCTTATTGAAGAGAGGTGTGCTATTGCCTTTCTTGAAACCAGTAGAAACATCTCATGTATTTACTTAGGAAGATATCTTGGTAACAATCTCAAGACCAAAATATTGCAGACTTATGAATCGACATGCTTCTCTGTGCCCAGATATTACAACTGCGTGCCGTTCTCGGGGTGCATCATGGTGGGAGCCTCGAGCACGTGTCACGCGCAAGTCAAGACCTTCGAGGAACTTCCCCTGGAAATGACATCACACAAGACACATCATGTACGACTGAGACCTCCAGGACATAGAGTCTATTGGCTGAAGAATGTCAGGATCTGTATGGTTTCATACGTGTGTGTGTGTGTGTTTACAGGACAGCCAGACAGACAGTGGGATGGTGTTGGCATCAGATGAGCTGGAGAGGTTTGAACACAAGCACAGAGGAGCCATGCTGAAAACGTAGGTGAATCATTGATCATGTGTTAGTGATCAGTTTCATCATTAAAGGGTTAATTCACCCAAAAATTAAAATTAGCCCATGATTTACTCAAGTCATCCAGACGAACACAATCTGAGTTATATTAAAAATGTCCTGGCTCTTCCAAGCTTTATAATAGCAGTGAATGGCCGTTTCTCATAAAAGAGCATCTATCCATCATAAAAGTGCATCTATCCACCATAAAAGAGCATCTGTCCATCATAAAAGTGCATCTATCCATCATAAAAGTGCATCTATCCACCATAAAAGTGCATCTATCCATCATAAAAGTGCATCTATCCATCATAAAAGTGCATCTGTCCATCATAAAAGTGCATCTGTCCATCATAAAAGTGCATTTATCCATCATAAAAGTGCATCAATCCGTTATAAAAGTGCATCTGTTCATCATAAAAGTGCATTTATCCATCATAAAAGTGCATTTATCCATCATAAAAGTGCATCTATCCATCATAAAAGTGCATTTATCCATCATAAAAGTGCATCCGTTATAAAAGTGCATCTATTCATCATAAAAGTGCATCCATCCATCATAAAAGTGCATCTGTCCATCATAAAAGTGCATCTATCCATCATAAAAGTGCATCTATTCATCATAAAAGTGCATCTATCCATCATAAAAGTGCATTTATCCATTATAAAAGTGCATCTGTCCATCATAAAAGTGCATCTATCCATCATAAAAGTGCATCTGTCCATCCTAAAAGTGCATTTATCCATCATAAAAGTACATCTATCCATTATAAAAGTGCATCTATCCATCATAAAAGTGCATCTATCCATCATAAAAGTGCATTTATACATTATAAAAGTGCATCTGTCCATCATAAAAGTGCATCTATCCATCATAAAAGTGCATTTATCCATTATAATAGTGCATTTATCCATTATAAAAGTGTATCTGTCCATCATAAAAGTGCATCTGTCCATCATAAAAGTGCATTTATCCATTATAAAAGTGCATCTATCCATCATAAAAGTGCATTCATCCATTATAAAAGTGCATTTATCCATTATAAAAGTGCATCTATCCATTATTAAAGTGCATTATCTATTAAAAATTGTGCACTTATCTATCTACTTTTATGGACTTCAAAACAGAAACGGCCATTCTCTCTCATTATAAAGCTTGGAAGAGCCAGGACATTTTTTAATATAACTCCCGATTGTATTCGTCTGAAAGAATTTTTATGTTTTTTTTTTATTTTTAAGAGTTTTTAATTTGTATTTTACACGTCAGATGGCTTGAGAGTGAGTAAATCATGGGCTAATGTGAGTGTTTTGGGTGAACTCCCCCTTTAAGCATGTCTCTGTCGTCTTCAGTGTGTCGGCGGGTCACAGCACAGAGCGGCTCATCAGTTCTCCCTCCGTCAGCTCGTTTCGTCCTCCCTTCTTCAGCCAGCTCTCAGGCCAGACCTTCTACAACAACGAGTACGGCCAGCTGTCGGAGGAGGGCGTCTGCGACTTCTTCTCCTCCTCGGACCCGGCCTGCCCGGCAACGTCCAACCTGTAGCTGCACTGATTGGCCAGTCGTACCCAGGCCCCGCCCCCTCCACTCTAACTGAACTGATCTCGCTTTGTGCAGTTCTCTCAGCAGCCACTGGGTGGCGCCATTACGTCACATTCAACACACAAGTATTTTAACACCTTAGTTACATATATCTTTATATAAAGAGTAAACTTCTTTTTATTTGTACAAAAAGACAAAAGAGCCAGAATGGAGAAAAAAATAAAGGATTATATCTACTTTTGACTGATTTCTTTATATTCGATGTTATATATATATATATATTATTTATAAATATGTATTTATTTTATTATTTTTTCTTTAATGTCCTTAATAATTTATAAATATATAAAAGTACTTATATATATACACATTTAAATGTATATTAATATACATATATTAATATATCTATTTTCTTATTTATTGTTGAATGTCATTAACAATTTATAAATATATAAAAGTACTTACATATATATATATAAAATGTGTATATACTTAAGTGTGTGTGTGTGTGTGTATATATATATTTAACATTAAGGACAATAAACTGAAAGTACTAATTTAATAACCCAATTAAGAAAACAGAAGTCTTGTTAAATGGACCCATAATGTTTATTTTGATTCTTTTACAACATTGTGGTAAACCGTTATTAAAATCATGAAAAAAAACACTAACCCAAATTTTGAAAAGACATATAAACACAAATGTTGCTGTGGTTTAATCTGACCATGGTAAACAAATAGAGAAAACAGTGGCGTAGCTCAGAAGACCATGATGATGATGATGATGATGTACATCTGCTAACATGACAACTCAACAGTCTCAGGCTTGTTTGAGTAAAACAATACCAGTAAAGCTTCTGAAAGACTGACTGTGCGCTGAAATGTAGGTTGTGGTTTCTGTTCTCTTGCGTTGGCATGTGAACAGCGCATCATATATCTGAAGCGCCTGTGAAACCGGCTCAACCTGAACATGATCAAAACACGGACAGGAAACCGCCGCAGGGCTGAGGCACGGAAACAACCTCCACAACTGCTAAAGCTCGAACATGAGGGAATGAGGCATCATTGAGCCACAGGGTACCTTTACACACACACACACACACACACACACACACACACACACACACCTTTTCCAGCCAAAAAGAACTGGTTCGGAACTGGTGCTGGTTCAAAGTTGGTTCAAACCATGACGCGGTGAAAGAACGGTTCTAGTCCAGCAAAGAGTTGGTGCCGCTTTGGAACCAGTTTTACTGGCCGAGAACCGATTCTTTGGCTGTCGAAACACAAGAACTGGATCGCGAGTAGCACCGGCTCGGAACCGGCTCTCAGAATGCTTTGGTGGAAAAGGGGTAACACACACACTTTAAAAACATTCCTTCAACAGTCTTTAGTGAAGACATCAAAAACATTCAGAATTTCCCTTCAATCAATTCGCATTACACAAAACTCCCAGCATGCACTGCTTTAAACATGAACCGGTTCATCTCATGGAATACGTTCAGTTCAACCCTCAATCACTATTTACATCGTTTGCAATGCTTTTCCATGATAATAACACATCTTTTCCCCCGAATGCATCGGGATAGTTATTCCCATCATTCTCCATTAGTGTAATGCAGAACAATTATATTATATGTGATAGCCTCAGAAGCCTGGAGATCAGCGATCGCGAGGAGGAGGAGGAGGAGGAGGAGTGGTGATGAAGAGGTTTAAATAAAGACACGTGGCGTATGGAGGAGAGCACACACACCACACACACTCATGACATTTTCCCAATCTGGATTTTCTTCCAGGCTTCAGAGGCTGTGAATATGCAGGAGTCGATGATCCCGGCCACTGTGAACGTCCCACCGATGATCGCGCAGATCTGAACACACACACACACACACACACACACACACACACACACACACACACACACACACACACACACACACACACACACACACACAGTCAATATAAATCAGAGAGAGAGAGAGAGACTCCTCTCGGTGTATTTGACTGTGATAGGACTCAGGTGTGTGTGTGTCTGTGTGTGTGTGTGTGTGTGTGTGTGTGTGTGTGTGTGTGTGACTCACAGTAGTGATGAAGCGGTAGAGCGGTTGTCTCCTCTCGGTGTATTTGACTGTGATAGGACTCAGGTGTGTGTTTGTGTGTGTGTGTGTGACTCACAGTAGTGATGAAGCGGTAGAGCGGTTGTCTCCTCTCTGTGTATTTGACTGTGATAGGACTCAGGTGTGTGTGTGTCTGTGTGTGTGTGTCTGTGTGTGTGTGTGTGTGTGTGTGTGTGTGTGTGTGTGTGTGAGTGTGTGTGTGTGAGTGTGTGTGTGTGAGTGTGTGTGTGTGAGTGTGTGTGTGTGTGACTCACAGTAGTGATGAAGCGGTAGAGCGGTTGTCTCCTCTCGGTGTATTTGACTGTGATAGGACTGAGGTGTGTGTGTGTGTGTGTGTGTGTGTGTGACTCACAGTAGTGATGAAGCGGTAGAGCGGTTGTCTCCTCTCGGTGTATTTGACTGTGATAGGACTCAGGTGTGTGTGTGTGTGTGTGTGTGTGTGTGACTCACAGTAGTGATGAAGCGGTAGAGCGGTTGTCTCCTCTCGGTGTATTTGACTGTGATAGGACTCAGGTGTGTGTGTGTGTGTGTGTGTGTGTGTGTGACTCACAGTAGTGATGAAGCGGTAGAGCGGTTGTCTCCTCTCGGTGTATTTGACTGTGATAGGACTCAGGTGTGTGTGTGTGTGTGTGTGTGTGTGTGACTCACAGTAGTGATGAAGCGGTAGAGCGGTTGTCTCCTCTCGGTGTATTTGACTGTGATAGGACTCAGGTGTGTGTGTGTGTGTGTGTGACTCACAGTAGTGATGAAGCGGTAGAGCGGTTGTCTCCTCTCGGTGTATTTGACTGTGATAGGACTCAGGTGTGTGTGTGTGTGTGTGTGTGTGACTCACAGTAGTGATGAAGCGGTAGAGCGGTTGTCTCCTCTCGGTGTATTTGACTGTGATAGGACTCAGGTGTGTGTGTGTGTGTGTGTGTGTGTGTGTGACTCACAGTAGTGATGAAGCGGTAGAGCGGTTGTCTCCTCTCGGTGTATTTGACTGTGATAGGACTCAGGTGTGTGTGTGTGTGTGTGACTCACAGTAGTGATGAAGCGGTAGAGCGGTTGTCTCCTCTCGGTGTATTTGACTGTGATAGGACTCAGGTGTGTGTGTGTGTGTGTGTGTGACTCACAGTAGTGATGAAGCGGTAGAGCGGTTGTCTCCTCTCGGTGTATTTGACTGTGATAGGACTCAGGTGTGTGTGTGTGTGTGTGTGTGTGTGTGACTCACAGTAGTGATGAAGCGGTAGAGCGGTTGTCTCCTCTCGGTGTATTTGACTGTGATAGGACTCAGGTGTGTGTGTGTGTGTGTGTGTGTGACTCACAGTAGTGATGAAGCGGTAGAGCGGTTGTCTCCTCTCGGTGTATTTGACTGTGATAGGACTCAGGTCGTAGCGGAACCAGATGGCTGGGATGATGCGGCCCGTATGGCTGTACGCCACATACTCCTAGAACACAGTGTTCAATGATCAACTCTATGATATATGACAGGTTGACACCCACATCACACAATAATTGAGAACTATATTCCAGTGTTGTTCACACTGAATTCAAGTTTACTTCACTTAAACATTAAAGTACTCAATACATCATGAGCTTCTTTTATTTCCCTGAGCTAGCAAGCTCCAGCTGTACAAAGTTGGGGTCATATATGTAGTCGAAATGTAACAAATGTAGAATTGGGTGCCTTCTTGACCGAGGAAAGACAGAAAGTAACTTTAGGGCGCATTTGTATGGAAGACAACAACTCCCACAATGCACCACATTGCACAGCTCCACAAGCCACGCCCACTAGTCCAGAACAGCGCCTATGAGGGATCAGAGAAAGCACTCGTGTACAGGGCTAGCTACCACCAGAGCTTGAAATTCATTTCACACAAAATGTCTAGTTATTTGGCGAACTCATTAGTGAATTACTCCTCAGTTGTATTTCTAAGCTAAGCTAACAGGCGCTGTGGAGACAGACGTGAAGTTACGACAATGGCGGAAGGTAACGTTACTCAACTTGATATGCAAGAAGAGGATTTCGAAAGTCTGATGCTCTAATCAGATGTTCGTACGCTTACGGGTGCGCCTGCGGGGGAACCGGGAACAGTCGCGCTCGCGCTTCACACACCCTCAAGCTCCGCCCACTCACGTGAAGCACTGAAATAATACTCTTAAACTACTGCAATATTTGTATTTATTTATGCATATTTTGCAATAAAAATAAAATATGTTGTGTGTGTAAGAGACTGTGAGTGTATGTATGTGCGTGTGTGTGAGAGAGTGTCACTCAAAATACACTTTTATAAGGTGTTTGAACACAGATGTGTGTCCACAGTGTGTGTAAACACCCTATAATGGTAAAAATTCACCCACTCCTTTTTTATAATCCCCATAAATCATAAACAGTCTCCAAACGAGTAGTTCCCGATTTTCCCCAACTCTTGCATAAGCTGCGTGAGATTCTCCAGTTTTTTTGTTGTATCCGAAGCGCAAGCTCTACAGGCTCTGCCCTCTTCTGGAAAGGGGGCGGAGCAACAGCTCATTTGCATTTAAAGTGACAGACACAACAACAGCGTTTTTTTTGCTCACACCCAAATAGGGGTACATAATATTTACCAGTAAAAGTGTCCTACATTATTTTAAATACATCTAGTCAGTGACAGAGATCAAGCATATTCAAGTCAAGTCAAGTATATTTATATAGTGCTTTTCACAATATAAGTTGTATCAAAGCAGCTTCACAGTATCAATCAAATAACATAATGTTTGTTTCTTAGTGAAAAAACATCCACGATTGGTAGGGCTGATCAATGGTATTAATGCTTGGTTAATTAATTTGAATATCCCCAACTGAGCAAGCCAAAGGCAACAGTGTTCGTCTACAATAATTCAGTATTTTCATCTTCAGAATCATGAATATTGTTATTCTGGCGTCTCTATTGTCCTGTGCTGTGGGTTTCAGCTCTGAGTCCAACACTATTCATTCACACACAATGTAAAACCACATTTAGCATTTTAATCAACAACATTTTTGTTAATCTTTTATCATGTGTCTTGGAGTATCGCTATAATATGGTATCGTGAGTTCAGTGTCGTGATGTGTATTGTATTGTGACATGAGTGTATCGTTACACCCCTATTATTTAGTATTATTTATTTCATAATTACTTAAGTGAAGAATAACATAACCTAATCAAAATGTATGCATTATGTGAAACCCTATAAAAAAAAAAATTAAAAAAAAAATTAAAAGTAGTCCAACTGAGGAAAAAAAAAAAAAAAAAAAAAACTCAAATCTGCCTTCACCTCCAGTAAAAATGATTCAATTTCAACATCAAATATAATATAACTGGCAATAACCATGGCCTCATTACTCACCACAACACACACAGCCTTTAGCCTAAAGCGATACGATTGAAGATGAAGATCACGCTACAAACATCTATAAATCACACAAACATCAACCAGCGGCTGCAGAACGCTTTCAGAGCCTGGAGAAACCTCAGACACTCTCAGTGGAGAGCTCAAACCTCGGACAGTTTCTCAGTGCGAGCTCATATTAACACACATCTCTGCACTCACGAACACACACGTGCTGCCGCCAGCCTCACTGTAGTCCTCCAGAGGACAGAAATGCCTAACAAGAGAGCCATAATTCATCCCGCGTCGATGGAATCCACAGGCATCAGCACAGCGCGCTCATATATTTAGACTTCACATGCGTGTGTGTGTGTGTGTGTGCGTCTCAGATTACCTTGTTTGCCACGGTGTACTGGTAGGAAAACCTCTGCTTGCCTCCCAGGTCCTCGTACACCGTAGGGACGATCTTGAGAATGTAATCGTGAGACGCTAAAGCTGAAGGAAGACAAACACATGGCTTTTTTCCTGTGGAGGTTACACACACACACTGACAGTCAAAAGTTTGGGATCGGTACTATTTTTTATGTTTTTAAAAGAAGTCTCTTATGCTCACCAAGGCTGCATTTATTTGCATTTAAAAAAAACAAAAAAAACACTGATAATAATCATGAATGTGTCTTGAGCATCAGATCCTCATATTCTCCTGATTTCTGAAGGATCATGTGACACTGAAGACTGGAGTAATGATGCTGAAACTCAGCTTTGATCACAGGAATAAATTACACTTTACTAGATATTCACATAGAAAACAGCTGATTTACACTAATAATATTTCACAATATTACTGTTTTGTTGTTGTATTTTTTAATCAAATAAATGTGGTCTTGTTGAACAGAAGAGGCTTTTTAAAACGTTAAAATCTTACCGATCCAAACCTTTGACTGGCAGTGTACCTCGTTCTTACGGGTTTGAACAAACTCTGAACTCAAAGCATTTCATGTTACCCAGCAACATTTGCACTACGGACATGAATGACGCCTCAAATCGTATGGCTGTGAGGATTCTTTGGATTATCTGGGGCAAAATATTTGGTAAACTATTAAAGGGGTGGTTGATTATGATTTCCCTCTTCTAGCTTTAGTTAGTGTGTAATGTTGCTGTTTGAGCATAAACAACATCTGCAAAATCTGAATCTGAAATGCATTTTAACTTAAGTTATATAATTATGTATGAAAAGATATCCATTATAAGTAACACACACACACACACACACGTCAAAGCAGTCGGAGCAACTTTACTCTATTTACGGATATGACGAGACACACATGCACAAGTGATGCATTTCCCCGTGAAAACAATCCCCTCAGGTCTAAAATATAAACACTTATAATTGGTTTACCATAGTGTATTGACTCATTATTTAAAATTTGATAGTTTTAAACAATTATTTTTTACACAGTGTACCTTTAACTAATGGAACCTATCATAAAGTGTCCCCGCCCCCCCCCCCAAAAAAACGTAAGCGTTCATAATAGAAGAGGTGTAATCAAGTCATTGTATACATGAAGTGCATTTTCAATGTATTTTTAAACAAACAAATAGATTCAAAAAAAGTTCTCTGTCACGTCATTGACCCAGACTATATACACAGAAGGATAAATGACATACCATTGGACTGCAGTCTGTTGGCTCCCCCTAACGCATTAAAAGCCCCCTGGACATGCTGCACCTGCGAATGAACAACATCACAATGACTTATTCATGTTGATTTTACTTTATTTGTTACTGAGTGATGACGGCCTGCCGACCTGAAGCTTCTCCCCGAAGGCCAGCTTGTGTATGACGTGGGTCATATCAGGGCTCTGGGGCTGAGCGGTCGCGCTGTGTGTCGACACGTGGAAGTTTCCTGGAACCTGAACAACAAGTTATCCTTAGTGCTGGATCGATCACAAAATTCACGGTTCAGTTTTAGAGCTACGGATCAGATCAGCCAAATATATATATGTAAATATGGGGGGGGGGGGGCGCTTTATTACTTAAAGCTCACTTGAAGTTCTTCGATACCACATCAAAAACTACTAGCCTAACTGATAAAGTTCAAACATTCATAAAAACAAGCGAACAGTCAGTAATAAAATAAGAACAAATACACAAATTACAAGCAGAGATGAAACTAAATAAATTACAAAGTGTAACAGTAGTATTCAGGTACAGAAATTAAGAATTAAGCCTAAATATTAAAAAACACTATTTGTTCACTGTAGAAACAATATTAAAGGAATATTAAAAGAATATTAATTAAATTAAATTAATAAAGAATATTAAAGCTGTTTAATATTTGTTAAAGATGTATTTTGTTGCTTTATTAATATTTAATGACACAGACAACAGTAGGAATATTAGGCTGCTGTGACTTTAAGACCAAAAAAACATCCGGTTCCTTTCTCAAATATTCACTTATGACATAGAGAGAATACTTGCAGACACAGGTATTTTGACATAATTGTGTTTATGTGTCCGTTCAAGTGTAAGGAAATGTGAAAGAGGAATCAATACGGTGTTTGAGCGCTGTCTGAAACTCTCTCTCACACTCTCTATCTCTCCCCCCTCTTACTCTCACTCTCTATCACTCCCCCTCTCTATCTCTCCCCCCTCTCACTTTCTCTCTCTCTCTCACTCACTCACTCACTCTCTATCTATCTCTCACCCCCTCTCGCACTCTCTATCTCCCCTCCCCTCTCTCTCTCTCACCCCCTCTCTCACCTCTCTCTTTCTCTCTCACTCTCTATCTCTCCCCCCTCTCTCTTTCTCTCTCACTCTCTCTCTCTCCCCCTCTCTTTCTCTCTCACTCTCTATCTCTCCCCCCTCTCTCTTTCTCTCTCACTCTCTCTCTCTCACCTCTCTCTTTCTCTCTCACTCTCTATCTCTCCCCCCTCTCTCTTTCTCTCTCACTCTCTCTCTCCCCCTCTCTTTCTCTCTCTCACTCTCTCTATCCATCTCTCCCCCCTCTCTCTTTCTCTCTCTCTCACTCACTCTCTATCTCTCCCCCCTCTCTCTCTCCCTCTCTCTCTCTATCTCTCCCCCTCTCTCTATCTCTCATCCCTCTCTCCCTCCCCCCCTCTCACTCTCACTCACTCTATATCTCTCCCCCCTCTCGCTCCCTCTCTCTCTCCCTATCTCTCTCGCTCCCTCTCTCTCTCCCTATCTCTCTCACTCACTCACACTCTCCCTCACCCCACTCTCACTATCTCCCCCCTCTCTCTCCCTCTCTCCCCACTCTCTCACTCTCTCCCCCCACTCTCTCACTCTCCCTCTCTCACCCCACTCTCTCACTCTCTCCCCACTCTCCCTCTCTCACTCTCTCTCTCCACTCTCCCTCATTCACTCACTCTCTCTCACCCCACTCTCACCCAACTCTCTCTCACTCTCTCCCCACTCTCCGTCTCTCTCACTCTCACCCCACTCTCTCACTCACCCCACTCTCTCAGTCACCCCACTCTCTCAGTCACCCCACTCTCTCTCTCTCCCTCTCACTCTCTCTCTCACTCTCTCTCTCTCTCTCTCTCTCTCTCTCTCTCTCTCTCACCCCACTCTCTCCCCACTCTCCCTCTCTCTCTCACTCTCACCCCACTCTCTTTCTCTCTCACTGTCACCCTACTCTCTCTTCTCTCACTGTCACCCCACTCACTCTCTCTCTCTCTCACTCCCTCTCTCTCTCTCACTCTCACCCCACTCTCCCTCTCTCTCGCTCTCACTCTCCCTCTCTCTCTCAGTCACCCCACTCTCTCTCTCACACTGTCACCCCACTCTCTCTCTCTCACTGTCACCCCACTCTCTCTCTCTCTCTCTCTCTCTCTCTCACTCCCTCTCTCTCTCTCACTCTCACCCCACTCTCCCTCTCTCTCTCAGTCACCCCACTCTCTCTCACTCTCTCTGTCACTCTCACCCCACTCTCTCTCACTCTCTCCCCACTCTCCCTCTCTCTCTCACTGTCACCCCACTCTCTCTCACCGCACTCACTCTCTCCCCCCCCCTTGCTCGATAACATGTAAGTCCCGATGTTCGTCTCTTCTTCTGTGCTCAGTCACTCCACTCTCTCTCTCCCTCTCACTCCCTCTCTCCCCACTCTCCCTCTTTCACTCACTCTCTCTCTCCCCACTCTCTCTCACTCTCTCCCCACTCTCCGTCTCTCACTCTCTCTCTCTCACCCACCCCACTCTCTCTCTCTCTCTCTCTCTCTCACTCACCCCCCACTCTCCCTCTCTCACTCGCACCCCACTCTCTCTCTCTCTCTCCCCACTCTCCCTTTCTCTCTCACTGTCACCCCACTCTCTCTCTCACTCTCCCTCTCTCTCTCTCTCAGTCACCCCACTCTCTCTCACTCTCTCTGTCACTCTCTCTCACTCTCTCTCTCTCACTGTCACCCCACTCTCTCTCTCACTCTCCCTCTCTCTCTCTCTCTCTCTCTCACTCTCTCTGTCACTCTCTCTCACTCTCTCTCTCTCACTGTCACCCTACTCTCTCTCACTCTCTCACCCCACTCACCCCCCCCCCTCGCTCGATAACATGTAAGTCCCGATGTTCGTCTCTTCTTCTGTGCTTAAAATAGTTTGAATGTGTAAATTGGCAAGACAACACCCAAATAAAAATTTTCCCTCTATGATGGTTCAATTTAGCAGTTAATCCGTGAATTACATGCGTGCCGAACCGCGGATCAACTGCGATCCGTTGCAACCCTAGTTATCAAACAGGTAAACATAGATACAATCTCCATTGGAGAGAAAGCGAAAATGGTTTCAATCTACAAGGACGCCACTGAAACTCCATACGGCTTCTAGTCTTACGATGAGCAGTTCCACAGGAAACATTCAACACCCGACAAGAAGAAACGAGTTCAAGTGACGTCAAGCATCTCTTACTTTATTAATACTGAACTCTCCTTCAAAGCGGCATCCGTGGCCGTTGTTAAGAGGCATCTTCATCGAGTTCTCTATGTGACCCACTTCATGCCGGCCCATCTCGTCCTGGATGTCCAAACCCACCACTGCACACACAGAGAACACACACGATTGGCGAGGAACAATTTACATTTACATTGTACAAAAGGACAGTTTCTTCAACAACGTTACCGGTGATGAACGTACAGTCAAACCAAAATGTATTCAGACACCTTTTCTCACATTATCACTGTTTATTCGTTATCGTTTAGAAAATGGTATATATAAATATTTGACTGGTTTTCTCCGTCCTTCTGTTAGACTCTCACACATGAATTTTGTTGAATATCTGTCAGCTGGTAAATTTAACTACATAATTAGATAATACCAGTTTAGCTCAACCAGTGACCAAGCAATGCTTCATGTTGTTCAGTCTGTGTGTAAAAAGAGCTTTAGCAGTTACAGAAAAACACTGAAGAAAACACGATCAGCTCAAAGTGTCCGAATCATTTTTGGTCCCAAATTTTTATTCATTTTACTGGTAGTCACTGTATGAAGAATTATTAGGTATAATATATCACAGTTTACTTTATTTTGCTCTCCTCACTTACATAAATTAACTATAGTGTCCTGCACACACTGGTAAAAATAAAAGAATCAAAAATGATATCTGGTGTCTGAATAATATTTGGTTTGAGTGTACAGTGGTCCCAAAAAAGCACAGGGACACTTAAGACATTAAAAAGCATTAAAATGCAATACATGTGATTAAAAATCCAACATTGCTTTGGTAAGGAACACTTACTTTGAGATTTTCTCTTGTAATAACATTGAGACATTTTAAAGTTTGCCTCAAGTGTCCTAATACTTTCGGGATGTTCATTACCAGGAAAAGTACATTTGAAACAATTCCTGGTAGATGTGAAGACGTTTTAATCTGCATGAAGCTGGAAACGCAGTGCACTCAACAACATACAAGAAGAAAATAGAGCAGTGTTTAAGGTCGAGGCGAATTTGAACGACATTTGAGAGTTAAGGCAGATTTTCAGTGATTGAATTGGAGTTGTTCCTTCAAGTGTTTGGCTTTAGTAGACCTGTAATGAGCCATGAAGACCACTTCTAAGACATCTTTATAGTCCTGTTTACTCCTGGTGTTGAGGTGTGTTTTGGTGGATCACAAGTGGACGACTCTAAACGCAGGAGTATACGGGTCTGAGCGCTTCGAGCTTGAGCACTTCCAGAGGGAGTTGAACACACACGCTCTCGCAGTGTAAACGCTCATGTGCTCGAATGTGTTCAAACAGCCACAAAACACCGTCTACTCTCCGTCTACTGATATGGAAAAACCCATATATTCACCCGCCCATAGACCCTCGCCTTGAAGAAATCAGGACAGAAGGGGATAAAAGTGGACAGAAGAGATTAAAACACCAGGTGTAAACAGGAATGTGTCTCCCTTGTCCACTTGTGATCCAATCCACCAAAACACATCCAGGAGTAAACAGGGCTTAGAGCTTTCGGGATCTTGACAGTTATTGGCCAAGTTATGTTTGGGTGAACTATCCCGAACATGTTCATGTTTAGCAGAAATCATAATGCACAACTGTTTATTGGACCCTTCACAGCGTGTCGTAGCAGATCCTCTGACGCTTATACTAAGGGCATGTTGTCCTGTAGCCCAATGCTATTTTAAGAATACCTTACTAAGAAAGCAACACTGGCTCTTTCCTCTTATGATGACGGGTAAGATTACGATTCATGATCTCAAAAGTGCAAAAAAATGAAAGGCCAGCCAGAAACTGAATGGAAGAATGATTCCATTAAGAGTTTTTTTCCAGGGAGTTTGACAATTTTCCATTGAAGTAAACCACTGTCGCTCAAGGCACTTGAAGACTTAAACCACAACATGTACAGCTTAGACTCAATCCAGTAAACTACAACCACACGATCTCCACTCGTTAAGGGCTAAATGTGCGAATGGAAAGATTTAATTGCCCTTTAAAGTGCAATCTGACGTGTGCCCAGAATACTTAAAGTGTTGCATGGTTTTCTCAGCAAGCGCAGAAAGGAAAAGACATCCACATTTTCCACATAAACACACGAGTGTTGAAAAGTGACGTTGTGAAGGAGGGAACAATGTGTATGTCTACAGAATAAATAATTTAGCGCAGTAATAGAAAGCATGAAAAAGCCCCATGTAGTTTTATGAAAAACATCCATTTCTGAGGATATCTCATGAAATGTTTCATCAATTTATACAATATGCTCTTATAATCAGACTTTTCATCTAGAAGACAATAAAGTGAGCAAAAAACACCAAAAACTGTCAGAATTTTACAGAGACTTGAAAAAGCCACTAAATAGCTACCAGAAAATCAACCACAGCACCTTAGCAACCACTCAAATATGCATTAGTGAGTGCATTTAAATGCCCTAGCAACCAGCCTATTTTAATGGGAAATACCCTGACAAGGTATACTCCAGAAAAGGTAAAGCTCGATATCTACTTGTGCCTCAGAAGGTTGTTTGAGAACAGCAAATGAGGTCATTATTCGGATCACAGTAAGGCTTGTCTTCATGACTCATTACAAGGGCAGAAAAACTTGAGTTTCAGTCACATATGCTCCATTTAAAAGAAAAACGTCTTCCATAATAGGCAAAACCTCTACTTCTCACCCATGAGAACGGCTCAAGATGTTGTTCTGAACATAGTTTGGCCTATGTGTAATGTGTGTGAAACAGCCGGTTGCAAATGTCTTTCCAAACTTTTGAGGATCTGCCCAAAGTGACATCAGAGGTGACCACAATTCCTCTGAGGGGGCTGACATTCAGAAACAAGTCACTTTCCAAACAAATTTCAACTTTGATATATATAGTTAGTTTGTTTGTTTGTTTTTTGGACAAAAAAGCAGCACGGCGCATTAGTTAGGCTTACACCATGTCTACACTGGATGCAACAAAGCGCCTGTTGCAAAGCATTTGTCCTTCATTTCATGTTATAAATATAATGAAGCATCAGTTTTCTGTCTGTTTCTATTTTGCTGTTGTTAGATTAACATGACGATGAGTTGAATCAATATTTACTCACCCTCACCTCGAAACCTGTATGAATTTCTTTCTTCTGCTGAGCACAAGAGAAGGTATTTTGAAGAATGTCGGTAACCCAACAGCTGATGAATCCCATTGACTTCCATAGTATTTTATCTCCAGCCTATGGAAGTTTGGTTTCAATGTGGTGTTTGGTTGCCCATTTTCTTCAAAGTATCTTTTGTGTTCAGCAGAAGAAAGAAATTCATACAGGTTTGGAACAACTTAAAGGAACACTCCACTTTTTTTGGAAATAGGCAAATTTTCCAGCTCCCCTAGAGTTAAACAGTTTTACCGTTTTCAAAAATGTTGTGCTCTTTAATGTTAAATTCATCCATCTGGTGCACTTTGAGAGTTCAAAATTAAGAGCTCCAACCCATATTCAGTGTACAAATTGAACAAAGAAAACCTCAAACCTCTTTTAGTTGTGATATTGTGTCTGTCTTAATTACACTACTACATAATAACAGTTATAATATTAATCCCATGACACTAATATACATATATTGTAAAACAAATGCACTGAAAAATAAAATAGTTTTGTAGTAATTTCTATACTTGAAAGAGATAAACACATGATCTTTTATTTTGACGGAAACTGCATCAAGCTTTTATTTTTGCGGAAAACATGGTTTCCAAACACGTCTCATTATAATTCTAGTAAAATGCGTAATCATCAACTATGCAGATGTGGAAATAATGCCTGGGTAATGGGTTCTGCACTCATAGCCTATACGTGTTAAAGTAGCCTAGTTCTGCTCACCACAGTCCTCTACACTCACTCATCTCTCTCCTCATCGCCACTTGAAGGACCTGTTTCTTTTTTCACGCTATTTCTCTGCACATTCCTTGCGCTTTTTCTCCATCGCTCTGACTATTTTAAAACAGATACACATTAATACTGCCGGCTCGCTCAGAGCCCAAAGGGTAAGGTGTTTCAAGATGTGATTGGACCAGCCCAGTGTCAATCAAGAAAAGAACCAATGGGTCGCTGGTCGTTCAGATAATCTTTTTTTTTACGTTTGAGATGTATCGGCCCAAATAACACGTCGGCCCACCGGGAAAGTGCCCGGTATGCCCGATGGCCAGTCCAGCCCTGCCGCCAGACCCGGAGATCGGCTCAATGGACTCGAAAACAGTAAAACTCCACTGTGTAACTCTAGGGGAGCTGGAAAATGAGCCTATTTCCAAAAAAGTGGAGTGTTCCTTTAAGTAAATGACATGATTTTTATTTTTGGGTGAAACGTCCCTTTAACTGCTTCTAGGTTGGGTTAACTCCTTAAACCAGTCCCGAAGAAGCAGCGTTTGTGAGTTGATTTGGATAAAAGTGTCTGCTGATGCTGAATGATTAAACACTTAGTGAAACTAATCACTGGATCCATTGTTCTATGATCCTAATTAGGGCTTGGAGATACAGCTACAAATCTCTTTTTTCCAGCCATGTGTCATCTCTCAATAATTATGTAATTGCTGAGATCTTGTGAATGATAAGCTATAAAATTATATTTTTTCCTATTTATTTTGACAAAACAGTCACATTCAAAATATTTAATACATATTTGATGCAAATATAAGCTGATTAATTTTTTTTTATATATTACCACACTTTCCACTAAATTAACAAGGAAGAATATTTAACCATTTTTAGTGCATGACAGTATACGTACCTAATAAAAAATAATTTTATTTCACCAGCAAAGTCATTTGATTGCCCAGCACTAATCAAAATAACAAGTTACTGAATCATTGAGATATCATATGACATGACATATCAAATAATGTTTGAGAAATCCTTGTGCAAATGCATTAACAAATATAAAAATGTTATTTCCTCATACGCTTGCTCGCGTATGACAATGTGATTTCCTGTTGAGTTTCAAAACAGCGTGTCTGATTTGAGGTGAAATGTCTATCTGTGAGAAAACCCATGCAATGCATGTACACAATACTCAAACGGAGATGCGTGTGCATCGTTTCCCGTCATAATCTACGTCAACGCATTAAGATCCCATACCAACAGTAAACGCAGCTAACCCTCCAAACACTCATAACATGTCAACAGAGGATGATGCGATACACATGTGGATGGAAAAACATCATTCAGAAGAGTATTTATGTATTTTATGTATATACTCACAATCACAGTGTAAGTTTGGCAAACTGATGTTTAAACTCACTTCTATCTTCCCCCCACTGTCCTTATCAGGGTCATCCACATACAGTTCATTTACTCTGTAAAACACACATGAAAACACATGCATAAATGTAGTTCTGACAAGCATTGGCCATCTGTAAAGGTCTTCTGCTAAAATGAGATATCTAAGCTTGACAGTAAAATGCCAAAATGACATTAAATGCAATTTTGGTTTTCCTCACTTCCCCCGATGAACACATGAAAGAAGTTGGCAAACAGACACCGAAGTCTATGTCTTGTGTCAAACTGAGGTCAGACTTGGGTCAGAAAGTCAGTGTGAATGCAGATTAAAAAAAAATCTCAAGATACATTTGAAAATTATTATTTTTTACTAACTAAAACATTTCTAGAAAAAGAAAAAGAAAAAAGGAGTCATGAATATCCTGACCCCTTCTTGAGGTTGAACCATTTAAATAAAAAATGTCTAAAAAGCTCAAAACATCAGAATTTTTAATTTTCATGTTGGTTGTGCCATTGACATTGATTTTTATTCTTTATATGTATTATTCATTTATAGTATATTTTTTAACTGAACTGCTTCACTGCTTATTTTAAACAATAACAACTTTTAGTCAATGAATAAAAGGAGGAGACTATTTTAGAAATAAGTGGAAGAAATAACACACAAACCACCTTATTTTTAACATTACAGCAGACACGGCCATTTGTAACCTTAAGTCTCGGGTCTCATTCACTTCCATTTATATTTAAAAAATATTTAAAATATTTATTTTACAATATTTAAAAACTGTCCTTTATGCTGCTTGATATTGCAAAATGGTATTTGTTATTATACTATTTTAATTTATTATCAGAAACAATGGTTTGTAGCACAAATGGTTTTACAGTTAATTGCACTTCCAGTTATTTCCCTATAACGGCTAATGAACCTTAAAGTCCCCCTGTGGTGAAAATCCAGTTTTAATGTTGTTTATGTGTCTATGTGGTGTTTTTAATATGCTTTAAGACACACATGTGTAAGTTCATAAGTCGACAGCATTGCTGAGTATTTTCTGCTTAAAACTGCAGTGAACCAAAGACAGTCTCAAAAACACGCTTTGAAATCGCTGGTGTTTCTGACGTCACAAACGACCTTGTAACCAATCAGATCAACGTGTGATCGTCAACCAGTGATCTCTGAGTGAGTGAGTGAGAGGAGGCGGGGCTCATCTGCATATTCATAGAACCATCGAGTTACATTCAAGATATTTTAAGGCATGGAGAAATTTTATTCAAGGAAAAAGCATTTAAATGTCATTTTAGTGATCACAGATGAGTTTTAAGGGATACAATTATTGACTACAGTGGGACTTTAAGTCTATAACCTTTTTTTTTCTAAAGACAAGTAGAAAAGTTTGAATTTAAACCAGTTTAAAGAAGATCCCGAGCTTCCCACTCGTATTTACGACATTGTGGTGGCGTGCATGCGCGCTCAACTCGTAATTACGATCTTTACGAGATGATTTGAAGCACCATAAGATCTACAGGCGACACGCGCGCATTTTACTGAAAATATCGAGCGTTATATCAAACATTTTTTATATTGTTACCGACAATGGTGACCCGTCGATAAATACAGATACCGCTTTATCGCCCAGCCCTAGGCCAACCTTCAGTTAAAGGTGCTGTATGTAATTGTTTGACTACTAAAACAAAACAAAAAAATACTTTACATTCTTGTTTCTCTGAAAAAAACATGCTACAGCCAGTTACTCTACTTTTGAAATGTGCGTTACATTTTTGAATGTCTGTTCTGGAAAACACATCGGAGAGTGAAGGCCATTCCTGATGGGTTTAGATTAGAGATTACGAAAACATTGTTTTTTGTGAATTAACTTGCATGGATGAATTGTTCACAAGACTAGTAATGCAAACTAACAACGTAAACATGGCCAATTTTGATTTCATGGCGGTTTTAAAAGAGCCAATCATCTTTTCTGGTAACATTTGTTACTCTTGCATGCATGTACATTAGCTGTATTACAGTTAAAACAGTAACAATGTACTGTAAAATGTAGTAACATTTGTACTGGATGTTTTTGAAAGTTTTATATTAAACTGTCTGAAAACAAAAAAGTTTAAAAAAAATTGTTCACCTAAATATGTACACCTTGGTCCATTTATGGACATAATAAGAGTATAAACTATATAAAAATCCAATTTTTATACGTTTTTTTAAACATTTGTATCTTTAGATATTCGAGTAAGTACATATATGTACACGAGTACAACATAAAAATGTTATGTACACAATAAGTGCACAGTATCAAATGTTATTAAATAGTAGTAGACTTTCAAAAGTAGCCACATTTATGATACCATTTTTAGATTTTAAACCAGACCTTTTTTCTTCAATATAATCTCAGCACAGGCACTTTTGATTACAGCTTTTATACATACATTTCTGTAGCGATGAATCCTGTCAGTTCTGAGAGAAAGAGGAACAACATGAAGACGCAGCAGCATATTGAAACTGAGGGGATTAGAAAAGGTAAAACCAAACATTAGTGAGCTATAGTGCAGTTATTTTTATATAAAAGACATCACTTTTTTTCACCCTAAAGTAACATTTTCAGTGTGTTTGCCGACATCAACCCATTAGCAGTGACATCATTTCTCTAAATTATGTCTGACTATGCAAAATGAGTGCATGTGAAAGTTAATGTGCCATTAATGTGCGTGGCTTTATTGCTCTGGTTAACGTAATCGTTACTAAGTTCAACGTGTGACCAGATGAGTCAAAGTAAGAAGCTAGTGCATATTTACATGGAGACCGGCTCCAGTGACTCTCAGGGTCATGTGACTCTGTGGTTGACACGTCATCCTGACTCCGGTTCATTCCAGTTTACACAAGTTAATGTTTAGCTATAACACAAACAATAAGGCGTGTCGCTTTGACACATTCGCTCACGGACTCAGGTTCACCATGGGTTATATCACTTGTTCCACTTTAATGAGGATAATACTGGGAAAGATTTAACAACACTTTACAAGTCAATGATTGATTTTCCTTTCAGTTTACTGTAGTTATATTAACTACACTAAAAGGCTTTGAAGACAGTCGATTAAACTAGACAGATGACGTTATATTCTTTAAACACAGGGTTGATTAAATCACATTGATTTTAGCCTATTGTCCGTTTCCCTTCCTTTTTATTAACTTTTAAAACACAGTTGATTAAATCAAAGAGACTATTGAATTTTTCTTTCCCGTTTCAATTTTGTTAACTAAGGAAAATGTGTAAAAGTTCGAACAGATGACATTACCTAACCAAAAAGCCACATCTGTTTACCTTTCAAACCATCAGATATTTACCCTGATATCTTATTCACATGCAGAACCGGTTTAGCCGTAAAATATTTAGGTTGTGTTCAGGGTTGGTCTCGGCAAACATGACTAAACATGAAGTAATTCCCTCGAGGCCACAACAACAAAGGAGAGGGCCATAGTAATGAGTGTGTGTGTATGAGTGTGTATCATATCATCGTGAGTCAATCAGCAACACCTAGCATTGCAAACATCCATCCTTACGGAAAACGAGGGAACAATGAGGCATATATGCAGGACAACAGTTAGGAAACTAGAAACTGAGTCAGCAAATTGGTTTGGGAAAAACACAACTGTGGGATGGCCTTGTTTACACTGTCAGGGAAATGTGACCCAATTACGATGTTTTGCTCATATGACACAGATCGGATGTGTTTTATGACCGTGAAAAAAAATGCATATATTCGGATATTTCGAGATCGGTTTCAGGCCTCGTTCATATGTGGAAATAAATCAGATATAAATCAGATATGTGCCAATGCGACTCATGTAAACAGGCAGATCGGATTCTCTACGTCTGCGCGGTTTAATGACACGTTAAAGCCCGCCACAATACGCTCCCGGGCCTGAGATCTCTCTCGCACACAATAGTGGTGGAAATTTCGATTCTTTCCAGAGACTCGTTCATTTTTAGTTCGTTCACCAAAATGGTTCGTCCAGATTCGTTCACTGATTCGTTCAGTTTTTTTTTCCATATTACACAAATACGTGAGCAGCAGGTGCGGCAAAATGTGTTGTTCAACTAACGTATTTACTTGTTACAAAATAAAAACTGATTTGACTTTATTAAAAATGGTGCCCTACTCATTAAATGGATAAAATAAGTCTAAATAAGCGATCAAAGTCTTTACATTCTTTTTATCTTTTAAATTACACTCTTTTCGGATGACCAAATCACAAGTGTTTTTTAATTTGTTTGCATGCTAGGCAGGCTAGTTAACATTTTATTTGTTTGGTCAGAACGAGTTAAACGAGGAGTTATGTTCTGTATGTAAGATATGAATTGCGCGTGCACAGTACGGATACCTGCGCTTTGCATTCACTTTCTGCTGATTGATGAACTAGATTGACAGAATGGCCGACCTGGTACACGAACTGGGTATAGCAACCAGTTCGTTCAATTCGTTCACGGACGGCAGATCTCTCTCTCGTTCAGACTCAAAACAGAGCAAGTTCGAACAACTGGTTCTTTCATTCACGAACGAGATGTATGTAACAGTTCATTTGACTCGTTCAAACTCAAAGCAACTCAATAAAGGGCGTATTCGTTCACTAGATTCAACAAATCACATGCTGCGTCCTCGTATCATACTCGAAGGCTATTGGCTCGAGGTTTAGTCACTCTTTGTCTTTGACAGATGAAACGGTCCACAGCTACACGGTTCATTGAGCTGCGCATGCGCGCAATAGCGGCGCGCAGTGGTGGAGGGAGGAATTTCAGTGAACGAGAAATATGAGTCAATGGATAACGTGAACGAGAATTATTCGTTTACCAAAAAGATTCGTTCAAAAAGAACGATTCGTTCACAAACGTAACATCACTAGCACACAATAACTGAAGCACATGCTGCAATGATGACCCTTTTCGTCCTCCTCCGCCTCAAAATCATTGCGAAGTTTGGCGAACCTCACATAGGCTATAACGCAAAGCTAGCATCAAGCATATTTCACGCTCGTCCATCTGTGCAAGAGCCCCCATTTAAGCATGCTTGATATTTCAGATAGTATGTCAAGTGTAAACACATGAATCAGATATGGGTCACAACGTGTAAACGGATATAGGCAACAAATCAGAATTGGGCATCAAGACCTGCAGTGTAAACGAGGCCAAAGCTGGAAGCGGCAGATGAGCAACCGGCTGTAAACCAGTGCCAGATGAAGCGAGTTATTGGTTGATTGGAGTGGATGAGGGTCTATGATGGGAAATGGGCATTATAAACATCGGCACTCACTGAAAGCTCCGGTGTAAGTGGGCTGGGTGAGATCTTTAGGCACTTTCCTGTAGATGTCGAACCTGGAGGGAAGAGAAAGAGAGGAAGAGGGGAAGAAAAGAAAGGTAAACACTGAGTTCTCGTGTGTGTGTGTGTGTGTGTGTGTGTGTGTGTGTGTGTGTGTGTGTGTGTGTGTGTGTGTGTGAGAGAGAGAGAGAGCACATTGTGTTCCCGGTGCATTACAGAGCAGTTGAGGAATGTGAAGTATGGACTGTAGTCTCAGACGAAACAGTCTGGCACGACCCCCCGCTCCTGGAGTTACACCTCAACCCTGCTCAGTGCGGTCAACAACACACACCCATCACGGAGACCACAGCCCGGGTCAGGGGAGCAAATAATGGACATTTCACACACACACGTGCACGCACGCACGCACACACACACGTGCACGCACGCACGCACACGCACACGCACACACACACACACACACGCGCATCTTTAAAACAACATTAATTTACTTGCAGTTTGCCGTTTTGGTCGCTTGCTTGTTTCAAAGTTAGTTTTTTTTTATTTAAGTAATGAGAATGACATTTTTATTTTCAACTAAATAAAGTCAAATAAAATTGGTCAGGATTAATTTAGGCATGTTTGAAGTTTAAAGCAGTTTTAGCTTTATAAGGAGGCTCAAAGTTTTTAAGGCAATACAGCCTTTTAGAAAAACAAGCCATGAATTAGCAAATCGCTAACATGTTTTAGCCAGTACACGGCAGGTACGTATTAAACAATATAGCTGCGAGCAGCAATTATCAGGGCCAAGAAGCAAAGAAGACAGACCAGACATGCCTGGGAGTGTCAGACCAACTGCAACAATGAGCAATTGAAGACGTTTAAAGATGATTTTAGGCAAAATGGCTGAGAAATCATATATACAGTAACTAATAATAGGATTTAATGAAGTTTTGTAATGGTTCACCAACACATTTGTAAAGTATAGCATAGTATCACAATACTGTATTGTAGTTAATGGCACTTTCATGTTTTGTTCTATTATAGCGCCAACAAGAGACACAATCCCACCATTTTTTTTTATGTGTCCTCAGAGCGAGCCCAAACATGTGCGTCAAATTTGGTGAAAATATCTTATTCTGTTTTGGAGTAATAGACATTTATATCTATGAGAACATAAAAAAAAATACCCATGGACAACTCTGTTTGCATTTTTTTGCCACTTACTATCAAAATATTGACATTTGGCCATTAGTATATAGCCAACTACCCATGTTTCCAATCTTCCAATGGTGGTTTCGTATCGATCAGACTAGCGGTTTCGAAGATGTTCGTAAAAGTTGTTAAAATACGTCAACCAAATCAAAAGTTATAAGCATGTGAATATTTGATTTTGGTTCGAAACTTCTCAGCCTCCTTCAGGGCATGGTGCCGATGACCCATACCGAGTTTCGTAACAATACGCTAATGCGTTAAAAAAATGCAGCATTTTACTACAAAATTAAAAATGGCCGAGAAAGGAAAATTGGATATAATTCGACTCATGCCGCTCCGAATCTAACGAAACCATTATGATTTTTGGACAAAATGTTCAGAAGGTATGTGTAAAAATATCCAATTTAGTTTCTCCGGACCAGTAGGTGGCGCTGCGCCGAAACGCAGCATGTAACCTCAGGTCATGCTTATGATGACATGAATATGATAAAGCGTTGCGGACGAAACTCTGGGCTAGTTGCTAGGCTTTGCTAATGACGGGCGGAAGGATGGATATAGATATTTGTGAAATATGACTTATATGAAATATGACTATAAAAATATAGTTTTGATTCACCCAGAAAAATGAAACAATAATGAATCAATATATGATATTTGTAATCCTATTAAATAAGGAAGGGCTGTGCTCAGAATATCGATACGACGATACATCGTCATGAACTCCTGGCGATGCGCGTATCGAGACAGCAGCTGCCGTATCGATACTGTTGTGCTTTTGAATGTAGCCAATTCAGGGCTCGAATTTCGGCGCGTGTTTTGCGCATAATTTTAATCATTCCCGCAGCTCTCCCACTTATGCGGGAAATTCCCGCAATCATTGATTCACTTTAGCATGTAGGTTGTATTAGTAAATGAATCCACACAGATTATAAAATCAAATCAGTAGTTTTAAAACGTTCTGCGAGACGCAATTTCACAAACAGCGTGAGTTCAATGGCGCTGCGTCTTCTCTCTCTCGTCTCTCAAAACGGGCCGCTCAAGGCAAGCGTCCAGCACTGCAGCCGGTGAAACTACACGCTCGCATTTACAGTCGGGACACGACGGAATATTCACTTCCATAATCGGGCCAGCATTGCATCGTGACTAAAGTTTACCATTTGCGCGTCTTTAAGTCTTAAGTTTAAACATTCAAACGATTTTAAACTATTCAGTATTGCTGGTCTCTGAGAGTTGGTTTTCTCTGCGTGCATAGGCCTAGAGTACAGCCGCCTCACATACAGCGTGCGAGTATCCTCTAAACACAGTTGGTTATGTCTTAAATAAGCATAAACTTTTTAACAGAAACGGCAATTCGCGTTGTATGAAGTTAAGCGAGATATTCTGCTGTCACTCTCTTAACCCTGAGCATATCAATCAATTGTTGTTTCTGCATAAAAATCATAAAAATGCATTTAAAATGATTTCAACATAGAAGAAATGACTTTGTTTGGTGCACATTTCAACACTTAAGTCCAAATTGTTCATACTAGGTGTGTTTCTAGATTTAAGTTGTTACCGTTTTTTCTTTTATGGAATGTTTTAAGTTTTGTTTAGTCATTGAGCAGTGTAGACATCCTTCAGTGTCACTATAATGGTCATTTCAGTTATTGAGGCAGACTTTAAAAGCAGAAGGAAGAGCCATTCTAAGCATTTTTATTTATTTAACTCATTTTTTTATGACAATAACTAAATTGTTTTTCAGTTATCACAACTGTTATAACACTGTTACTAAACTCAGCTCAAAAGAAATTTAAATTCCAAATTGATCCATATTGTGATACGTATCGTATCGTGGCTTTAGTATCGTGATGCGTATCGTATTGTGACATTGTTGGTGATACACAGCCCTCACTAAACATCTGTCAAAGTCATGATGTTTATCAACAGAAAACAATCAACGCTCGGTGCGTTAGAGACGACACCAAGAACGAAACACACAGTCGATGCGTAACATAATAACCCCCTTTCAGGAATGTGTTCAATCCCTGACTTTTTAAGGAGCTCACAAACAAAGCCAAACTATCCAGCTCAAAGTGTCTTGTGCCCTTTTTGGGCTGTGAAACCTTCACGGCTACATCAGCGCTCGGTCCAACCCTCCAAAACACTTACATCTGTGAATATTTCTCGCAGTGAAACGACCCAAGCTGACGCAATGCGGGAGGGGGAGACTTCCTCTCGAAGCTCGACACACACACACACACACACACGGTTCACAGTGTTCTGAGAGAAGCGCTCACAGGATGTAGACGGCAACTAACCCTATTGTGTGAAACCCAGAAGGACATGCTGTTCTTAAACTGCACTGACGTCTTCATTTAAAGTGCGGTGAAAGACCTGAATTGGTACAGGAGACTGAGGAATAAACAGGCCCCAAAGCGAAGACTTTCTCCACCAAATACCACAGAAGTGACACGCTATATCGCTACACATCCATCATTCAGATCAGCCTAACAACAACATCTCTCACCATCTAAGGAAGTGCATCACTCTCAGATGGTTTACCATCATAACAAGTCTTAACCATTTTATGGTTGATTCATATGTATTTGTGCCTTAAAGGTGTATTGTTTCATATTTAGGAGGATCTGTTGACAGAAATGCAACATCATATACATAATGTTTTCAGTGGTGTGTAAAGACTTACATAATGAAGCGTTATGTTTTTATTACCTTAGAATGAGCATTTCTATCTACACACACCGGAGGTCTCCTTACATCGATATGTTTCTACGGTGGCCCTGAGCGGACAAACGCGTTTCGTCACTATGTTGTTCTTCATGATAAGAAGCTGCTAAAGTCAGCGAATAAAACACTGACACAATGATGAACAAGCAACAATAATATTTGCAATAACATTGTTTTACTGAATAATCAAGTAAACCTAATTTCTTAATTTATCTTTGTAAAGAAACCTCATTGCTGAAGTGGATACTCTCTGCTGTCTCAGACGACGACATCACTTCCTGTCGGCCACCGTAACTTCTGTTGAGTGCGATTCACAACCTCACCACTAGATGCCGCTAAACATCACACACTGCACCTTTAATAGCCGCGTTTCTATTAGGAAAATGGAATTTAATGGTTTGAAAATTAAATGAAAATGGTTTTCCAATGGAAACACGTTAATTTCACGAAAACGTTTTTATGCTCGCATGAGGTGGCACACCTGAGCTGTGTCCGAAACCGCTCACTCGTTATTCACTAATCCCTATACAGTGTCTGGCATTTGAGTGCACTATATCTGCAAGGAATGAATGAAATGAAATGAAGTGAGTGAGTTCGGACCGTCGGACGCTGACGTTTGCACTGTGCGTCGGACCTGTCGCAGAAACGGCTTCGTCACACGTAGTGATAAAACTCCTTATTACTTACTTTATAAAATAACATTAACAACAATAAAAATCACAATGACTTGCCAGCTTTGTAGTTTCATAGATTGAAATTGTTAGAAACTTTCACGCTCACAGATGACGTGGTCTTGAGCCTCATGCGACTGTTATGATTATTACGGATAAACACGCTATGATTAACGAATATTTTTAAATGATCATCCACCAAATTAACATCTCTTCCTTACAGCTTAACGAGTTAACAACAATGCCACAATTATTAAAACACCTGGCTGTTAGTAGCCTAAAACACATTAAATTGAGTTAATGCCTAAATAATATATTTTAATTTAAAAAAATAATATAGGCTACCTATATAATTTAATTTATTAATATCATTTAATTTATTTATTTATTTAATTTAATTTAATTGATCTATATAATATTGTCTCAAAATTTTAATTTTTATTCAAGTAATGATTAATAAAAAAAAAGTTTAAAATAATAATAATAAAACTAGCATGAATAATGTTAAAGCAGAAATAAGAGAGCTGTAAAGCAATCTCTGGTTTAAACTTCACGCACGCTGTCCTCACCGCAATGGATTGTGGGAAATAGTGCTTCAGCAAATTTACATCGAATGTACACTCGAATTCAGAGAGGATTGTGGATAAAAGTAGTGAACGAATGTTGGGAATGATGTCGTTCACCACTACAAAATGGCCGACAGTGCACTATATAGTGGATAGGGAGCGGTTTCGGACACAGCTCTGGTCACATGAAAAGTCACATGATCATTCTTTACAGAAGGCGAAGTATGTTTGGACAGAAAAACAAGACAGATTTCTTTATCAAACTCATAAAAGACAAAAGTATCTCGGGAATACTGGATTCTAAACAACAAAGAAATAAAGGGAGAAACAACTGGAAGCACCTCGTATGTGCCGCTCTCAGTATAAGGGGATTTCCTTGCCATTAATGCTTAAACGTTACTGTGATTCCCGTCTCCTTCCATTAACAGGGTTTTTTTTTTTTTTCAAATGAAAAGATAGACATTAAATGGATACTCCACCGGTTTTTCATATTAAACTATGTTATTCCCTTAACTAAGACGAGTTGAGACATACCTCTCTCGTCTCAGTGCGTGCACTATATCGCTCTGTATTGCCGCAAAACTATGTTAGCACTTAGCTTAGCCCAGTGCATTAAACATGGGCCAAAAAGAGAAGCGACCAAACACTTCCTCGTTTTCCCTATTTAAACACAGTTACTCGAGTAGTGTAACTCGACCTAGGCTGGTGACACAAAATAAAACGTTGTGTTTTTCTAAGCGTTTAAAATTGATGACTATATTGTATGGCGGAATACCATAGCAAGTGCTTTTGAGCACTTCGACTCGGCGCAATAATATCTTCACTCGTGAAAAGTCCTCTTACCGGCTCCCGCTTCCTCTCCCCCTCCCTCTCATTCTTGTTCAAAGCAGCTAACCAAGCTCTCCGCTGTATGTGGTGTTGGAATTCGGTGAAAAATGACAGCACTATGTACATTCTCCTTATTTTCACAACCCTTTACGATGCACGTTTCAACCATGATTGTACACAAACTAGCTTCCAACAACCTGTTGCTTCATCAACTCCACTCAAACTACTACTACCGGCGCATGTCACGTTGGTTGTATTGACGGAAATGAGAGGGAGGGGGAGAGGAAGCGGGAGCCGGTAAGAGGACTTTTCACGAGTGAAGATATTATTGCGCCAAGTCGAAGTGCTCAAAAAAGAAGTACTCCCTTGGTTCTGTGATTAACTCACTGACAGAGCTTTATTGGCTGCTGGCCCTTTAAGAGCAGCCGCTGCTGACACGCGCATCTCGCACGCGCCTCATTCTCACAACTCTTCACGTTCATTTAAGACTTTAACTCAAGACTGATCTTATGTTATGAGGATACTCGACAAAACTGACATTTTGGCATAATTGTGTGTTTGTTCAAGCCAAGTTCAGGTTAAAATCATTTGCATGAATAAGACCGGGATCATATAAAGTAAAGCCAGCTAGCCAAAGCTAGATTCATTGCACACCAACTGAAATATTTCAGGTCATTTATTGTTTTAATACTGATGATTTTGGCATACAGCTCATAAAAACCCCAAATTCCTGTCTCAAAAAATTAGCATATTTCATCCGACCAATAAAAGAAGTGTTTTTAATACAAAAAAATCCTTTTGCAGAAATGACTGCATCAATGCGGCGTGGCATGGAGGCAATCAGACTGTGGCACTGCTGAG
Organism: Meda fulgida; assembly: GCA_030578275.1. Taxonomy (NCBI): domain Eukaryota; kingdom Metazoa; phylum Chordata; class Actinopteri; order Cypriniformes; family Leuciscidae; genus Meda; species Meda fulgida. The sequence continues at coordinate 1,941,821 of CM060629.1, forward strand.
GTGTTCTGGAGGCCCAGGATGCTTCGAGAGCGGCCTTAAGCTCATCCAGAGTGTTGGGTCTTGCGTCTCTCAACTTTCTCTTCACAATATCCCACAGATTCTCTATGGGGTTCAGGTCAGGAGAGTTGGCAGGCCAATTGAGCACAGTAATACCATGGTCAGTAAATCATTTACCAGTGGTTTTGGCACTGTGAGCAGGAGCCAGGTCGTGCTGAAAAATGAAATCTTCATCTCCATAAAGCTTTTCAGCAGGTGGAAGCATGAAGTGCTCCAAAGTCTCCTGAGAGCTAGCTGCATTGACCCTGCCCTTGATAAAACACAGTGGAGCAACACCAGCAGCTGACATGGCACCCCAGACCATCACTGACTGTGGGTACTTGACACTGGACTTCTGGCATTTTGGCATTTCCTTCTCCCCAGTCTTCCTCCAGACTCTGGCACCTTGATTTCCGAATGACATGCAACCACTGAGCAACAGTCCAGTGCTGCTTCTCTGTAGCCCAGGTCAGGCACTTCTGCCGCTGTTTCTGGTTCAAAAGTGTCTTGACCTGGGGAGTGCGGCACCTGTAGCCCATTTCCTGCACACGCCTGTGCACGGTGGCTCTGGATGTTTCTACTCCAGACTCAGTCCACTGCTTCCGCAGGTCCCCCAAGGTCTGGAATCGGTCCTTCTCCACAATCTTCCTCAGGGTCCGGTCACCTCTTCTCGTTGTGCAGTGTTTTTTGCCACACTTTTTCCTTCCCACAGAGTTCCCACTGAGGTGCCTTGATACAGCACTCTGGGAACAGCCTATTTGTTCAGAAATGTCTTTCTGTGTCTTACCCTCTTGCTTGAGGGTGTCAAAGATGGCCTTCTGGACAGCAGTCAGGTCGGCAGTCTTACCCATGATTGCGGTTTTGAGTAATGAAACAGGCTGGGAGTTTTTAAAAGCCTCAGGAATCTTTTGCAGGTGTTTAGAGTTAATTAGATGATTCAGATGATTAGGTTAATAGCTCGTTTAGAGAATAGGAATTTTTTGAGATTCTTTTTGAGATAGGAATTTTGGGTTTTCATGAGCTGTATGCCAAAATCATCAGTATTAAAACAATAAAACACCTGAAATATTTCAGTTAGTTTGCAATGAATCTAAAACATCTGAAAGTTTAATTTTTACATTAATCATTACATTATGGAAAATAATGAACTTTATCACAATATGCAAATTTTTTGAGAAGGACCTGTATAGCAGAAACTGCGAGTAAAACGAGTTTGCCGTGTTGAATTCCCTCTGGTTCTCAATACAGCTGCACACTGTTCATAGAAGCGTGTTGCATAACAGTAACATTCACACGTTCCCCCAGGCTCGGATATATCTGTCGGGCAGTGTTGTGCCTGAACGCGTTCATATTTTGAGCCAACGTGAACTGAAGCAGCAAGGCGGCGTCGTATGATAATTTAAAAGAGTTTTATAACCAGGTCGGTCATTTGCACCCTTACTACTGTCCTGTTTTTCTTTTACTAATTCCTCATTTAAAAAGACCATTCAAGCAGCACGTTGTTCCTCATGTTTTTGAGAATATACTGTAGGGGTGAGAGCTGCAGCTGCTAGTGTGGAATGAATGGACAGCAACAAAGCGTTAAAGCAATAATGGGGAAATGCTGTCCCACTCTCCTCAATGCTAATGTAAAACCTGGTTGAATAAAGATTTATCCATAAAGATTTTATCAAAGAATTTGCTGACTTTCTATCAGAATTAGTATTGGCTGACGATAAAGTACTAATTGTTGGTGATTTTAATATACATGTAGATAATGAAAAAGATGCATTGGGATTGGCACTTAAAGACATTGTAAACTCAATTGGAGTTAGACAACACGTGTCAGGACCCACTCATTGTCGTAATCATACTCTAGATCTAATATTATCACATGGAATAGATGTTGATGCCGTTCAAATTCTGCAGCAGAGCGATGACATCTCAGACCATTATCTAGTCTCATGTAAATTACATTTAGCCAAGGCTGCAAAGCCGACTCCGTGTTATAAATATGTTAGACCTATAACTTCTGCCACTAAAGATTGCTTTATCAATAATCTTCCTAATCAGTTTCATCATCTCAGCATCCCGGATAGCTTAGAAGAACTTGATATTGCAACAGAAACTTTTAACTCTCTCTTTTCCAGCACTTTAGACGCACTTGCTCCGTTGCGCAGATTAAAGATTAAAGAAAGAAGATTAAAGAAAATAGTCCAACGCCGTGGTACAACGAGCACACTCAGGCCCTTAAGAGAGCAGCCAGAAAAATGGAGCGCAACTGGAAGAAAACAAAACTAGAGGTATTTCGGATTTCATGGAAAGAGAGCTCGATTGCTTACAGAGAGGCTTTAAAAGCTGCTAGATCTACTTATTTTTCAACCCTATTAGAAGAAAATAAACATAATCCTAGATATTTATTTGAAACAGTGGCTAAACTAACGAAAAAGAAAGCTTCAAGCACAGAAGTTTCAGGCCAACACAGTAATGACTTTATGAACTTATTCACTTATAAGATTGATAATATCAGGGACAAAATTATAACTATGCAACCGTCTACTACAGTATCGCATCAGGGAGTGCATTGTAGTCTCCCTGTGGAAAAATTTTATTCATTTGTTGCTATAGGAGAGGAAGAATTTTGCAAACTCGTTAATTCATCTAAATCGACAACTTGTTAGACCCTATACCGACTAAGCTATTGAAAGAGATGCTTCCAGAGATCATAGATCCTCTTCTTAATATCATTAATTCGTCTTTGTCTCTAGGATATGTACCAAAAACCTTTAAGCTGGCTATGATAAAACCGCTTGTTAGAAAAACGCAACTTGATCCTTCAGAATTAGTCAATTACAGGCCGATCTCAAATCTGCCTTTTCTGTCAAAGATATTAGAAAAAGCAGTATCCTCACAACTGTGTTCCTTTCTTGAAAGAAATGATATCTGCGAGGATTTTCAGTCAGGATTTAGACCGCACCATAGTACTGAGACAGCTCTCATTAGAGTTACAAATGATTTACTTTTATCATCCGATCGTGGTTGTATCTCTCTATTAGTGTTACTTGATCTTAGTGCTGCATTTGACACAATTGACCACAACATTCTTTTAAATAGACTAGAAAACTATGTTGGTATTAGTTGAATTGCACTAGCATGGTTTAAATCATACTTATCTGACCGTTATCAGTTTGTAGCAGTAAATGAAGAGATGTCTTATCGATCACAAGTTCAGTATGGCGTACCACAAGGCTCAGTACTAGGACCGCTGCTGTTCACTCTGTACATGCTACCATTAGGACATATCATTAGGAAACATGGAATTAGCTTTCACTGTTATGCCGATGATACTCAGCTGTATATTTCTTCAAACCTGAACGAAACTTACCAATTCAAAAAATTAACGGAATGCATAGCTGATATAAAAAATTGGATGACTAGTAATTTCCTACTACTAAACTCTGAAAAAACAGAGATTCTAATTATTGGACAAAAAACTTCCACACGTAATAACCTAGAATACTGTCTAACACTTGATGGCTGCTCTATTAAGTCTTCATCGTCGGTTAAGAACCTGGGTGTGCTCTTTGATAGCAATCTTTCATTTGAAAGTCACGTGTCTAGTATCTGTAAAACCGCATTTTTCCATCTTAAAAATATATCTAAATTACGACATATGCTCTCATTAATAAATGCGGAACAATTAGTTCATGCTTTCATGACATCAAGACTAGATTATTGTAATGCTCTACTGGGTGGTTGCCCTGCACGCTTAATAAATAAACTACAGCTGGTCCAAAACGCTGCAGCTCGAGCTCTTACTAGAACCAGGAAATATGACCATATTAGCCCGGTTCTGTCAACACTGCATTGGCTGCCTATTAAACATCGTATAAATTTTAAAATATTGTTGATTACTTACAAAGCACTAAATGGTTTAGCTCCGCAGTACTTGAGCGAGCTCTTAACGCATTATCGTCCTTCACGTCTATTGCGATCTCAAAATTCGGGCCAGTTGATAATACCTAGAATATCAAAATCGACTGCTGGTGGCAGATCCTTTTCCTATTTAGCACCAAAACTCTGGAACAGTCTTCCTAACATTGTCCGGGAAGCAGACACACTCTGTCAGTTCAAAGCTAGACTAAAAACACATCTCTTTGACGTAGCATACACATAATATATTATAGACTTCTATAACTCAATGTTAGGCTGCATAGATTAGGTCAGCCGGAACTGGGAACACCTCCCTTAAATCCTGATGTACTCGTTACATCATAAGAAGAATGGCATCTACGCTAATTTTAGTGTCTTTGTTTATCCCAGGGTTTTCCCGCAGCCGACCGGATCCAGGCCGTATCCAGATCTGACTAGGAGCTTTGCCTGGACCCGATGACAACGCAGTGCTGAAGTACCAACTAGCCTCTCCCTATGGAGGATCCCTTTCCCACTCTACAGATAAAACGTTGTGATTCCGGTTCGCGTACCCACCCCGAAGTGATAAAATAAAACAAAATTCTGTATCAAATTACAGTTACTGTAAATCCGGCCTCTAGTTCATAAACGCCAGAGGAGAACTGGCCCCCAACTGAGCCTGGGTTCTCCCAAGGTTTTTTTTTCTTTTTCTCTCTCCATTAGGTCACCTGATGGAGTTTTTCGGTTCCTTGCCACTGTTGCCTTTGGCTTGCTCAGTTGGGGATATTCAAATTAATTAACCAAGCATTAATACCATTGATCAGCCCTACCAAACGTGGATGTTTTTTTTCCACTAAGAAACAAACATTGTTATGTTATTTGATTGATATTGTGAAGCTGCTTTGATGCAATTTATATTGTGAAAAGCGCTATATAAATACACTTGACTTGAATAAGGATTCAAAATTTGATATGAAGATGCAATCTGACACATAGTTTCAGTGTTAACACTGATAAAATAATTGCTGACTGTGGTTCTGTATGGGCTATGTCAATCATTTTGAAAAATAATATCTTGCAGCAACATGAACTGAACTAGTTCATTTTAAAATGTGTGAACTGAACTTTGAACTAGTTCATTAAGAAAGTGAACTTTCCCAACACTGCTGTCAGATATGTATTATGTCCTGCGTTACAACATCAACAAACACCCACAGCTGCAATATGCCAGACACGAGACTGTCCACAACAACAAGCACATGTTATCATACAACCAAAATATGTGCCAAATATTATTATTACTACAAAGTGAAGAGTGGAAAAGCAGGAAGACGAGTGCAGCATCCATGCGGTTATGAAAGCATCCCGGGATGAAGATGTTGAACATGTTTTAAAGGGGCCAGAACACTGTATATTTTATAGGGGTGTAACATTATCGTGTCACAATATATCGCAATACAAAAATGCAACAAGTATCGTGGATAGTGACCATCTGTATTGTGGATAGCTCACCAAAAATTTAAGTTACTGTGTGCGAAAAAATGCAAGTTTTCAGAGTTGTAGTGTCAGTTCTACATTAAACTACTGTATAATGCTGAATATGATGTATAATAATGCACTGGGGAACATGTGTGTGTGCTGATAATGCCAGATGTCTGATGTTACAGTAAAAGTGTCCTACATTATTTTAAATATATCTAGTCAGTGACAGAGATCAAGCATATTCATCTGCAATAATTCAGTATTTTCATCTTCAGAATCATGAATATTGTTATTCTGGCGTCTCTATTGTCCTGTGCTGTGGGCTTCAGCTCTGAGTCCAACACTATTCATTCACACACACAATGTAAAACCAAATTTAGCATTTCAATCAACAACTTTTTTTGTTAACCTTTTATCATGTGTCTTGGAGTATCTCGTGATATGTATCAAATTGTGACATGAGGGTATCGGTACACCCCTGTTATTTTAGACAGAATTATTGCACATAATCTGTTTTACGATTCATCAATGATCAAATCCGCTGTGGATTGTTACAGACTGCATAGGTTGGCTTGGACAGTTGTTGTATTGTGAGGTCAGCTGACAGGAAGGAGCTGTGGTATAACTGTGTGTTACACCGCAGGAGGTTTATGAGTGTGCTCTCAGACAAACGCCACCATTCTCTGCGTGTTTCTAAAAAGGAAGCCATGCATGCTGACGGTTTTATCAGTTTGTCACTTTCATTGGGCCACAGATGAGCTAAAAGGAAGCAGGATTGTAAACAAGGCTGTGTTGTCCCCGTGGCAACCGATATTTAAGTATTATGATGTAATATTACAACACTCGCAGTCCTACATCTGCACATGCTCTGTGATTATTTTTCATAGCCAAAGACAACAACGCTGGATGTTCAAAGATACAAATAACAACTGTCTAAACAGTTGGAAAAATATGTTGAAACTTTTGCCTGCCTTAGAAATTTCAGATATATGAAATATAATCCAGAATCTGTCTACCGTCATATTACAGTCTCAAGACAAACTACGTCATTAGGATGATGGACTATTTTTATATTTACTTCATTTGAGGAACATATGCATAATAAATTACACACATTATAACACATTAAAAATGCAAAATGAAAAGCATTTGGATTACACTACAGCTCCTGACAAAAGGACTGTGCTGAACTAGTTGGAGAATAAAACAGATTTAATTCAGATTTTTCCTCATATCTTGACTTTAAGAAATAAGTGATGTATAATAATTAAAGATAAATAGAACTTGGACTACTCTCAAATCGATTAAATGCAATTAATCACATCTAAAATAAAAGGTTGTAAATATATATATATATATCTACTGACGTTCACCAAGGCTCCATTTATTTGATTGATATACAGTAAAAACAGTAATATTGTGAAATATTATGCCAATTTAAACCAGTTGTTTTCTATGTGAAAATCTAGTAAAGTGTAATTTACTCCTGTGATCAAAGCTGAATTATCCTGGTTTCTGAAGGATCATGTGACACTGAAGACTGGAGTAATGATGCTGAAAATCAGCTTTGATCACAGGAATAAATTACACTTTACTAGATATTCACATAGAAAACAGCTGATTTAGACTAATAATATTTCACTGTTTTTACTGTATTTTTTGATCAAATAAATGCAGACTTGGTTATTTATCCAAAGATTTGAAGGGTGGTTTGGATATAGCAGCAGAATGATGTATGGGTGTCATTTTCAGATGTTGTGGGTGCTGTTTTGTATTTGCATAACTATACAGTCAGTGTGTGACCAGTATGAACAGGAATGAGTGAGCTTACAATAACAAGCAACAGTTCAAACGAGTAACGCTACCATTACTGGCTTATAAATGTGACGTCTAATGGAAAACTGACATGAACTTAGCCTAGAAATAAACTATGATGTGTTTGTAAGGACTTAATATTTAGGATAGTGCTAAATAACGAGATAATTACAACTTCATCGAATACCAAAAGACTGCAGACAGTTTTTCATATATAGTTATCAAGAGCAGGTTGAAGAACATTTATATACAGAAATAAGAAAGTGTGTTCACATGGAACTACTGGCTGTGTCTTAACCCTAGTGCATTCCAGTACATTACAGACTCGTTTGGTTTAAAAGCGCACCCTAAGTAGGCAGCTCGCTAGGTTTTGAAACACCACCGTTGTGTCTAGTGTGGACGTGTTTGATTCATGCATTAGAGGAAAAGACGAGACGCTTCAAACCTCTACTCACCTCCGCACATCGAAAGTCATTGTGACTGCGCGAAGAAAATCAAGTGTGTTATATTATAATTCTGTATTATACACTCTTAGAGTGTTTAAAAATAAACGACACAAGTAGTAAAGTGGCTACTCCAGACTCTTCCTTCAATCCTGCCGGCTGTTCAAACCGGATGTGACATACGCTTAGGACGCTTTGCACAATCCTATTGGTCGACAGGGAGCGAGCGCCGTGATTCTGTTTCCGGTTTAGAACAAAGTTGTGATGTGCAAACTTAACGCGTTGCCCATGGAGACCGAGTTCAAAAGGCTTTTACTTCCGCTTATGTGACCCAACAGTCAAAGATTGTTTCTACAACAACAACAAAACCGTAAATCTGACGCTGATGTGTTCTTTCTCTTTCAGAGAATAATGGGAACCTTCTGGAATGTTCTGGAAATCTGCTTAACTTGACTTGTTCTTCATCTTATAGCTTAGAAAATAAGTCAGTTTTATATTACCAAAACAAGTGGTTTAACAATTGTGACAGCAATATGACAGCAATTCACACACACAGCAGTGACTCAAACTGAAGAAATTGCTTAACTTATTTGAGAATGCAAACAGAGCACTGACTAATGCAAGGTTAGGGTTATCCCAACATTACACATGAAAGTGGAAATGAATGTGTGTCTGTGTTTTATACCTGAATGTTGAGGGTTCACATGCAATGATTTTTTAATTGACCAATAACGTTTTGTTTGTCGTTGCTCGATGAGTATTTTATAGATATATTACACTCACTTCAAGCCAATGGCCACCGTAAAAAGTTGGTGAGTGAATGAAATAGTGTCAGCCGGTAATATTTTTATGAATCCAAACAATGCATGAACGTGAACAGACTTGAGCGACTCTCAGAACAGTTGACGGGCCAGCGCTGCATCATCACAAAAGAAGTCTTGACAATTTAAATATTCAAGCATTCTTCATATTCACGTCTTCTTGTGCTTGAGCGACAAATTCACTCAAAATGATGTCATAAAATAGTGGGTACATAGTAAACATATTCCCATGTCTTAAGGGAACATAAACAGTTGAGAAACACGTGTATCAGTGTATCAGACCAGTGCACTCGCTCTTAAAGTGACAGCAGCCTAATAATATTCCTGCTGATGTCTGTGTTATTAATGTTAATCAAACAACAAAGGACAAAAAAATCACTCGCTCTTGCCTGAATAACTTTAGTAACTTTAATAAGAATGATTAATGTATACAGTGAAGAATACTAGTGTTATTTATTTTACATTTGTTTACGTTATTAAATTTCTGTACCTGAAAAAACAGTATTAGTTATTTAATTTGTATCTTTGTTATATTGTATTTATTTGTGCTTTTGCTTTTCATTTGATTATTTGTTCTTATTTAATTAGGACTGTTTCTGTTCGTCTGCGTATTTACTTTCTTGTCTTTAATGGTGTTTTAAATTTATATTTAAATTGATAGTTAGTTTTAGCTGTGGTATTGAAAATGCAAGAGAGAATTGTGAATTTTCCCTGGTATCTAAAATGCTGGTGTCATTACTGTCTGTTTTTGCAAAAACAGTTTCATGGCCAGTACAAATTATTTATGGCCGGTAAATTTTCACCATCCATTGGCAGGTGTGGCAAAAGGCCCTGTGCATATACATTTCCATGATCTTATATTTGTATACAGTATTTACCCAGTGGTTTTGTATGATGAGATGCTTGAATCATGTAGTGTTTCACTATGTCATATCTGGGCACATTCTAGAAATTTCAGCTGCCAGACATACAGAATCTGCTTAAATTACCGATATATGGTTAAAGCAGACGGACACGGACATGCAAGTATTTTCCCATGGTGCCCGGAGCAGCTCTGTCCGTAAATGTGATGACATTGTATACATTTGCTACACCAAGGAAATGCCTCACTCTTTCACTTCCCTTTCTAACAAACAGAACATGCAAATGTGACGAATCACTGAAATGTGCTTTATATTTGTGGCATAGTTATTTTGAGATTTGTGCTTCTTGTTTATTTTTTGATTAGTTCAGCATCTTTCTTGTTTATTTGTGTTTTGTCTTTTTGTGGCCAGTCGTAAATACAAATGAAGATTTTTTTGGAATGTACTTTTATAATTTTCAGCTTTAAATATAATTCTTTTCAAATAATTGATTGTGTATAGTAATGCATATAACAGGACATGTTATTATAGTGCCATTCTCACACATGCAGTTCTTCTTCAGTCTCCACTTGTGTTTTGCATCTCTCTGCTGACTCATCCGTGTTTTAACAGTAAAACTGTTTCTTACTACTTTTTTCTGTATGACAGAAATCATTTGGAAAGGAAACCTCCAAGAATTCTGACTCAAGTTTCAGAAATGCAATGACGTCATGACCCACAAATATCATTTTCTCGTGAGCCTGTCACCAAAATATTATCAAATTATTACATTTCTAGAAGGATCAAAAAACATCTTTAGGCATTTTCCCCAGCTGGAAGTATTAGGAATAAATGTAAGGCAAAAAATCAAATAAACCTTTCGTAAACTGTAATGTTTGATTTCATGTTAAGTAACATAGCTTTGACAAATGAATTATGTTTAGCAATAAAACCTGTATTTAAAGGAGTGATATTCAAGTGATTGCATGGGGAAAAAGTTAATTGCTTCCAGTCAACAAACACTGCACTACTTATATAAAAATATATAATATAAATAAATATAAAAACATTTTCCCTCTCTATTCCACTGTTGTGAGGAAAACCAGAAATACAAAACATCAAATTACAGAGAAAAAAACAACAACTTGATTGGCAAATATATTTGTTTGTGAGCCTGTGACAATGGAAGTACTGGCAAACAAGGTATCAATAGGCTACATCTTTGACTTTTAGGTCAAAATATGTGTATTGTCTTAATAATATAGATCTCTCACACCACGGCCACATCCATACACCTCAGCCTGGTTTGTTTTTCAATGGAAATTTACCAGACCTCAAGTTTCTATACAGTGATTAACTTTTATGGTTTCCCTTTGCTCTCGCGGCGTTGCACACCATGTACTCCTGTACAATAAAAACAAAGTATAAACTTTTATGAGTACAATGACAGGTTCACTAATTATCTTGTTATTCATCTGAACTGAAGAGGAAAGTTTTGATCATATTTTAAATGACAACAATAATATCATGGAAAAATTCTAAACAATTCTTCCCTTTTGACATCTGTAGGCTAAGTGTAATTTCATACATGGTGAGATGGTCATATTAGTATAGCCTGCATAGCCTATATAACAAGATGAAAATGAGTTTGATTGTAATTATACTTAGAGAAACACAATATGATCTCAAACATCTTTCGTCATTGATCATTGATCCAGCATAGCTTATATTCGACATGTGTGCATTAAATTTATCCTGGGTATTTATTTATTTATTTATTTTGTAGGAAAAATTATTTCTTTTTTAACCTGTAAATGTGTAATATATAGGCCTATTTAAAATGACATAGCGCGAAAAAGGCAAAGCCATTTGGAACACAATTTAATACAAAATCATTGACAAATAGTTAAAAAGTGGGACGAGAGGGAACTAAATCTGCCAAGACAGCAACATTGGCCAATGCTGATAATGACAAACATCGACCTGGCTGATCAATAGGTCGAAGGTCAACTATTTTAACACTCAAAACCCCTATCCCAACAACAACAAAGCAACATTAATACTCATCATCATGATTACTAACACTCAAACTCGGAAACTGGAGTGGATTAGCAGTGTCTTTCGGTTTGTTAGAGGTCGACTGGCTCTGACAGGATCAGATAAACGCACTGACGTACGTGCGAACTCACTCGGGCCGCGACCCAAGAGGGGCGGAGCCTCTGACGTCACGCGCCTCGCAGACGGGAGCGAGCTCGATATATAACCGTCGCTCAGCGTCTTTCAAACCAGAACAAGAACACCGAGAAACAACTGCGAGTTTTCCGTTAAAATACGACTTCAAGGGACTATTTCTCGATCAAAATCTCGATCAAAGGACTTTAAAGAGCGAATTTTATCGCTTTATGTATTCAGAGGTATCGTTGTTCTCTACTATGGTCATCATGGAAGTGTCCACCATCGACTCGGCCTCGCTTCGGGACCTGCTGGAGGGCGATGATGACCCGGACTGTCTGGTTCTGGACTGCCGCTCGTTCTTCTCCTTCAGCTCGTCTCATATCTCGGGCTCCAGTAATGTGCGCTTCAGCACTATAGTGCGCCGGAGAGCCCGAGGGGGTCTGGGGCTCGAGCACATCGTCCCCAACGAGGACAGCAGGAGCCGGCTTCTGTCCGGGGAGTACCAGAGCGTCGTGTTCCTGGATGACCGCAGTCTGGAGATGGGAGAAGTGAAGAAAGACGGGACTTTAATGCTAGCTGTGAACGCGCTCTGTCGCAATCCATGTGGAGCAAGTGTATTCCTTCTTAAAGGTACGAGATATTCTTCTTTCTTTGCCTACTATAATGCTATATAATAGGCTAACTTACACTCTTTAAAACAAGGGGTGTTCCGGTGCCACATGAGAACCTTTCATTATGCAGTTCTTAAAGGGACAGTTCACCCAACAATGAAAGATCTCTCGTTTAAGTTACTCACCCTCAAGTTGTTCCAAACCTGTAAACGTTTACTCATTCTGCTGAACACAAAAGAAGATATTCTGAAGAATGTTTGTAACCAAACTGTTGTGAGGCACGATTGACTTCCATAGTATTTTTCTCTCTCCGTACAATGGAAGTCAATGGCCCATCAACCGCGCGATCACGATTACCCACACTCCTTTGTGTTCAGCAGAAGAAAGAAACTCATACAGGTTTGGAACAACATGAGGGTGAGTAAAGCGTGAACTATCCATTTTTTTTATTTTAATCTAATATTAATCTCAAGTGTGGATTTGAAAAGTTTCCACTGATGTTAAGGTTCTTAAAGGAATCATAGATTAAAAAACTTTATTTTTAAGATTGTTTAACCAATTAAGCTGAGCTTGTATTCATGTTTATTTTGTTAAACTTGTGACCAAATGTTTTCTTCAGCTGTTGTCACTTGTACATCCCACTTTTCCTCAAACAAGCTCTGTTTTACCATTGATAGGTGGATTTGACACGTTTTCCTCTGAGTTTCCTGAAATGTGTACGAAGCCAGTTCCCCCACAAGGCTTGAGTTTACCTCTGAGCTCCAGCTGCCGCCCCAGCCCCGCAGACTCCTGCACAACGCCTCTGTACGACCAGGTAATCACAGACACTCTCTTTTTAAATAAGCACCTGTGCTGTAAATAAATACGCCTCATCACGATCGAACCAGTCCGCTAACTTTCTGTCTTTTTTTATTTTTTCAGGGTGGCCCTGTGGAAATTTTGCCGTTCCTATATTTAGGCAGTGCTTATCACGCCTCTAGAAAAGACATGCTGGACATGTTGGGAATCACGGCCCTCATTAATGTCTCCTCCAACTGCCCCAACCACTTTGAAGACCACTATCAGTACAAGAGTATTCCTGTTGAGGACAACCATAAAGCCAACATCAGCTCCTGGTTCAATGAGGCCATCGAATTTATCGGTGAGTGTCATTTTTCGTCACAAAATAGTGAACAGATGTCACCACATGACGAGCTCTGTCAGGCAGGCGGACCCAACCCCCGTTCCCAATTGAGTTTTTCAAAAGTTCCCTCCAAATTGAGCAGCTGTAGTCCCAGGCCTGACAGGCTTACGTCACCCTCTTTAAAGAGGAGCCCCTTTTCAAATAACACCAGGCCGTGACCTGGTCCTTTCATGGGGAACTGGCTCCGGCTGAATGCCTTGCATCCTTTGTTTAGCCCGAACAAAAGGTAGTGTCTCTGATGCCCTCCTATCAGATAAGTGCGCTTCGCAGGGGTGCCGAAACCCCCCATTGTGTGTATTCAGGCCTGTCTAAGGGGGGTGTTTCCCCTCTCACTTGAACCCCTGCCTGCTTTAACTCGGCCGTTTCCTTAACGGGACGCCATCGTCATTAGCAGTCCTGCAGATTCAATTTGCAATTGAATGAGTGGTTGGGGAATCAGTAACGCAGGCTTTGTACAAGGTGCTTAAAGTGCTTGAATTAGATTTTTTTTTAAGTCCTGGAAAACAACAAAAATACATGTATACATATTCATAAACATGGCTTTTTTCATATGTATACACGTTTTTTTTTCAATAATTCAAGCACTTTAGAAGTACTTAAACATTTGGAAAAAAACTGCCATATTTATAAGTAAAAAAAATACATATTAAATTATTTTTAAGGGTACTTGAATTTTACTTTTTGAAATAGAAGTCCTGAAACCGTTGCAAACAGCCGTATTAATGAAGAAGTACTTAAAGTGCTTGATTTCTTTAAATGCAAAATATATGAAATTTCATTTTATCGTGAAAACATACAATATTTGAACGCAAAACGAACACAGCAGCCCATCTGATGATCAGACCGTTTCTCCATGCGCATCATAATATAAAATATTATTAATTGAACAATAACTTACAAAAGTTTTATTCAATATAATATTAAATGCGTTGTATTTTGGATACCTTAAAATCCTAAAGATGTTGTTTGATAAGTGCGATCTCTGATTGTAGTGCTGTAATTAGTTTTTCCAGAACCCTGAGGCTTCCTGGTCGAGTTGAGCGGCGTCTAACGTAATCTCTTCTTTGTTCCCCCAGATTCGGTGCGTAATAAAGGTGGCCGCGTGTTCGTGCACTGCCAGGCGGGGATCTCTCGCTCCGCCACCATCTGTCTGGCGTATCTGATGCGCACCAACCGCGTCAGGCTCGAGGAGGCCTTCGAGTTCGTCAAGCAGCGGCGCAGCATCATCTCGCCCAACTTCAGCTTCATGGGGCAGCTGCTGCAGTTCGAGTCGCAGGTGCTGGCGTCCTCCAGCTGCTCCTCGGCCGCGGGCAGCCCTGTGATGGGCAAGAGCAGCACCGTGTTCACCTTCCCCGTCCACACGGCGGCCAGTCCTCTCTCGTTCCTGCAGAGCCCCATCACTACCTCGCCCTCCTGCTGACACTCGCTCTGAGGAGCGCCAGTATTACGGCTCAGGAGCGGCATTCCTCAGTGGCGTGTTGAAGACCAAGCCAGGCTGTTTTAGTATTTTAACACGGTGGACTTAAAACATTTTACATTTTGATGTGACACAAAACCAAGTGGTCTCTCTTTTAATTGTTTGTGTGTCTTCAACTTTGATAATGATAATCATCAGCATTGAAAGAAGCCCCATGTCTTACAGGTTGCTCAGGGATTGTTAATGTTGATGTCGTTACTGTTTTTGTTTTATGTCGAGAGTATTCTGAGGAGATGGGAAGAAGACTCTAGACTTGAAGGTGCTAATCGTAACGAGTACTTCTTTTTGTTTTTGAACAATGAATGTAGCCCGAGGGCTCAGCCTTTACACGGTGGAAGTTAAGCGATTATTCTCAAGCCTGTCGTGCCTTTTCAGGATGCTGACGCATTCAACGTCTGGCTTGTTTGACTGTAAACGACCAGAAATACCTCATCTGTCTGTACTGATGTCCTCCCATAAGCACTACTAACAGGAATGACTCTTACAGGCTGTTTTGATATGTGTGACTATTTATTGACTAAATTAATATATTTCTTTTGCTATATTTTTTCATATATTTGTGATACTTGTTGCCGACAAATAAACATTTTTTTCATACATGCAATCTTATGTGCAGTGCATTAACTGGAACAGAATATATAGTGGATTTGCAGCTTTAGTTATTGTAGTGATGGTTATTTATACGCCACCATTCAACATCATGGATGCTTCATGACGCAATAATTAAGGAATATAAAACAAGCAAAAAGGGGTTTTATGTTATGTCTCAAGAATTTCATATTTGTACTGGACCCATCAAAAAAAATGTGTGTTAGAAAGATGTCATTAACATTTTTTTTTTTTTTTTACAAAATTTAATTATAACTAATTCATTATACTTTTACTTGGCAATAATAATAAAAGTAGTAATGCTTTAAAATAAGGTTGAATTTGTTAAAATTATTTAAAGTCCCTTTGTAGTAAATAATTGTATCCCTTAAACTCATCTTTAATCACCAAAATTACATTTTTTCCCGAAAAAAACTTCATATCTTGACTGTAACTCGACACCCTTGCCTCATTTAGTATGCGCGGTTCTATGAATATGCAAATGAGCCCCGCCTCCACTCACTCACTCAGAGATCACTGGTTGACGAGCACACGTTGATCTGATTGGTTACAAGGTCGTTTGTGACATCAGAAACACCAGCGATTTCAAAGCGTGTTTTTGAGACTGTCTTTGGTTCACTGCAGTTTTAAGCAGAAAATACTCAGCAATGCTGTCGACTTATGAACTTACACATGTGTGTCTTAAAGTATATTAAAAACACCACATAGACACATAAACAACATTAAAACTTAGATTTTCACAACCGCTAACAATCAAATAAATAATGTTAATTTATAAATATATCATTATTAATTCACATTTGTTCCTAATATTTTGTTTGTCAACTTATACTTGAAAAATATATTGGTGGAATTAAGCAAGATTACAGTTATTCTGAATCGATTTGGTACATTTCTCCAAACTCGGGTAACTGCTCTCAAAACATTTAACACAGTGATCTGTACACTTCGTATTGTCCTAAACAGAAAGTAAATTCTCCTTCATTTCATACAAATTAAAATCAAAAGCATAATTTTCTCAAAACACTGTGCACAAAATTCCCTAATGTTATCACTGCAGTTCATACAGCCAACCAAATCTTTAATATACCAGGAAAAACTTTTGCAGCTTTTTCATTGGTCTTCACAAAGATCACAAGCATTTTTGTACCATTTTCAAAACACAACAAACAAAACTCTATGAATTGTAAAATAGTCAGTTGCACACCTTATGTCCTCAATTAACCCCAAATTGATATCTGATGAGTTAATAATCCACTCAACACAGAAAAAGCCAATTTTCTAATTGTTCACACAGCTTTCTTAATTACAACAACTACAAAAGGGGAAGAGAAGAAGAACAAAGATGAATGAGGAGAAAAGACAATAAAAATAATGAGCAGTGGAAAAGGAAGAGGTGTAAGAGTGAGAGGTGGTGGACAGGGTAGAGGGAAAAGAATAGGAAGAGGAGATGGAGCAAGAAGAGCTGAATATGTAGGAGAAAGAAGAGCTGAGGATGTAGGAGAAAGAGAAAGAAGGGCTGAGGATGAAAGAAAGAAGAGCTGAAGATGACAGAAAAAGAAGAGCTGAGGATGTAGGAGAAAGAGAAAGAAGGGCTGAGGATGAAAGAGAAAGAAGGGCTGAGGATGAAAGAGAAAGAACAGCTGAGGATGTAGGAGAAAGAAGAGCTGAGGATGAAAGAGAAAGAAGAGCTGAGGATGAAAGACAAAGAAGAGCTGAGGATGTAGGAGAAAGAGAAAGAAGAGCTGAGGATGTAGGAGAAGAGAAAGAAGGGCTGAGGATGAAAGAGAAAGAAGGACTGAGGATGAAAGAGAAAGAAGGGCTGAGGATGAAAGAGAAAGAAGGGCTGAGGATGAAAGAGAAAGAAGAGCTGAGGATGGAGGATGAAAGAGAAAGAAGGGCTGAGGATGTAGGAGAAAGAGAAAGAAGGGCTGGGGATGAAAGAGAAAGAAGAGCTGAGGATGTAGGAGAAAGAGAAAGAAGGGCTGAGGATGAAAGAGAAAGAAGAGCTGAGGATGTAGGAGAAAGAGAAAGAAGGGCTGAGGATGAAAGAGAAAGAAGGGCTGAGGATGAAAGAGAAAGAGAAAGAAGGGCTGAGGATGTAGGAAGAGGAGAAGAGGGAGAAGAGATGGATAGATTGGAGGGCAATGGTATAGTGGAAAGAGAAAGAGTAGAACATATAAGAAGAAATGGACAGAGAGGAAGAGGAGGGCGAGGTGTAAGAGGAGGGCAAGGTGTAAGAGGAGGGCGAGGTGTAAGAGGAGGGAGAGGTGTAAGAGGAGGGAGAGGTGTAAGAGGAGGGTGAGGTGTAAGAGGAGGGGGCGAGGTGTAAGAGGAGGGCGAGGTGTAAGAGGAGGGCGAGGTGTAAGAGGAGGGCGAGGTGTAAGAGGAGGGCGAGGTGTAAGAGGAGGGAGAGGTGTAGGAGGAGGGAGAGGTGTAAGAGGAGGGAGAGGTGTAGGAGGAGGGAGAGGTGTAAGAGGAGGGAGAGGTGTAAGAGGAGGGAGAGGTGTAAGAGGAGGGAGAGGCGTAAGAGGGGGGCGAGGCGTAAGAGGAGGGCGAGGCGTAAGAGGAGGGCGAGGTGTAAGAGGGGGGTGAGGTGGGGGTGAGGTGTAAGAGGAGGGCGAGGTGTAAGAGGAGGGCGAGGTGTAAGAGGAGGGCGAGGTGTAAGAGGGGGGCGAGGTGTAAGAGGGGGGCGAGGTGTAAGAGGAGGGAGAGGTGTAAGAGGAGGGCGAGGTGTAAGAGGGGGGTGAGGTGTAAGAGGAGGGCGAGGTGTAAGAGGGGGGCGAGGTGTAAGAGGAGGGCGAGGTGTAAGAGGTGTAAGAGGAGGGCGAGGTGTAAGAGGAGGGAGAGGTGTAAGAGGAGGGAGAGGTGTAAGAGGAGGGCGAGGTGTAAGAGGTGTAAGAGGAGGGCGAGGTGTAAGAGGAGGGCGAGGTGTAAGAGGTGTAAGAGGAGGGAGAGGTGTAAGAGGTGTAAGAGGAGGGAGAGTTGTAAGAGGTGTAAGAGGAGGGAGAGTTGTAAGAGGTGTAAGAGGAGGGAGAGTTGTAAGAGGTGTAAGAGGAGGGAGAGGTGTAAGAGGTGTAAGAGGAGGGAGAGTTGTAAGAGGTGTAAGAGGAGGGAGAGGTGTAAGAGGTGTAAGAGGTGTAAGAGGCGGGCGAGGTGTAAGAGGTGTAAGAGGAGGGAGAGTTGTAAGAGGTGTAAGAGGAGGGAGAGGTGTAAGGTGTAAGAGGAGGGAGAGGTGTAAGAGGAGGGCGAGGTGTAAGAGGTGTGAGAGGAGGGAGAGGTGTAAGAGGTGTAAGAGGTGTAAGAGGTGTAAGAGGAGGGAGAGGTGTAAGAGGAGGGAGAGTTGTAAGAGGTGTAAGAGGAGGTAGAGGTGTAAGAGGTGTAAGAGGTGTAAGAGGCGGGCGAGGTGTAAGAGGTGTAAGAGGAGGGAGAGGTGTAAGAGGTGTAAGAGGAGGGAGAGGTGTAAGGTGTAAGAGGAGGGAGAGGTGTAAGAGGAGGGCGAGGTGTAAGAGGTGTAAGAGGAGGGCGAGGTGTAAGAGGTGTAAGAGGAGGGCGAGGTGTAAGAGGAGGGAGAGGTGTAAGAGGAGGGAGAGGTGTAAGAGGTGTAAGAGGAGGGCGAGGTGTAAGAGGTGTAAGAGGAGGGCGAGGTGTAAGAGGAGGGCGAGGTGTAAGAGGTGTAAGAGGAGGGAGAGGTGTAAGAGGTGTAAGAGGAGGGAGAGTTGTAAGAGGTGTAAGAGGAGGGAGAGTTGTAAGAGGTGTAAGAGGAGGGAGAGTTGTAAGAGGTGTAAGAGGAGGGAGAGGTGTAAGAGGTGTAAGAGGAGGGAGAGTTGTAAGAGGTGTAAGAGGAGGGAGAGGTGTAAGAGGTGTAAGAGGCGGGCGAGGTGTAAGAGGTGTAAGAGGAGGGAGAGTTGTAAGAGGTGTAAGAGGAGGGAGAGGTGTAAGGTGTAAGAGGAGGGAGAGGTGTAAGAGGAGGGCGAGGTGTAAGAGGTGTGAGAGGAGGGAGAGGTGTAAGAGGTGTAAGAGGTGTAAGAGGAGGGAGAGGTGTAAGAGGAGGGAGAGGTGTAAGAGGTGTAAGAGGAGGTAGAGGTGTAAGAGGTGTAAGAGGTGTAAGAGGCGGGCGAGGTGTAAGAGGTGTAAGAGGAGGGAGAGGTGTAAGAGGTGTAAGAGGAGGGAGAGGTGTAAGGTGTAAGAGGAGGGAGAGGTGTAAGAGGAGGGCGAGGTGTAAGAGGTGTAAGAGGAGGGCGAGGTGTAAGAGGTGTAAGAGGAGGGAGAGGTGTAAGAGGAGGGAGAGGTGTAAGAGGTGTAAGAGGAGGGCGAGGTGTAAGAGGAGGGCGAGGTGTAAGAGGTGTAAGAGCAGGGCGAGGTGTAAGAGGTGTAAGAGGAGGGCGAGGTGTAAGAGGAGGGCGAGGTGTAAGAGGAGGGCGAGGTGTAAGAGGAGGGCGAGGTGTAAGAGGAGGGTGAGGTGTAAGAGGAGGGTGAGGTGTAAGAAGGAGGGCGAGGTGTAAGAGGAGGGCGAGGTGTAAGAGGAGGGCGAGGTGTAAGGCAGGGTGTAAGAGGAGGGAGGAGAGGTAGAAGGATAGGGTACACGCGTGTTTCAAATGAAATCAGAGCCACACTGATGTCATAAATCATGGTCTCTTACTGAGAGAAGCTGGGCAGAGAGTTCAGGCCAAGATAAACGGATCCACAGTGGCTTCAATTATCCGCACATTTCAGAGGGAAAACCGGTAAGTAACTATATCATTCTACTTCTACAATGATAGTCCATGTAGTCTTGTTTGACATAGGTCTAGATTTCTACAGTAAATGTTCCTGCTTGTCAAAACATTTTTCAGAATTGAAGTTCGAGAACATTCAGGTGGACGAATAAGACTTCTTTCAATTGAACAAGAGCATGCCATTGTGGAGATGGTGGTCCAGAACAACACCCTCCACCTCAAAGAAATTCAGCAAAGGATAACACAGGACAATCAACTGTTCCACACTATCCACCAATGCAGTCTCTCCACAATTGATCGTGTTCTAAGGAGAAATTCAATCCGAATGAAGCAAGTATACAAAGTGCCCTTTGAGAGGAACTCCGTTAGAGTGAAGGAGTTGCAATTCCAGTTTGTTCAAGTATGTGCAACCCATTTACTGCACTTTTATTGTCAAAACAAAGATATATTTTTCTGAATTTTAAGTATGTGTCAAACTATTCCATGCTACTGTCAGTGAAAAGATTTAGGCATATTTATGTATACCGCTGCGTCAAAGTGTGAACTCAAACTTCAGCAACCGTTTCACAGTAGGATTGACTGCAATCAATGCCATTACTGTAAAACACTAACTTACTGTATTGTACCTTGTGTTCTTTTTACTCTAGAGAATCTTGGAGTTGGATAGCAGTGCAACTCATTATGAGTACCTGTATATTGATGAAGCAGGCTTCAATCTTCAAAAACAAAGGAGAAGAGGGAGAAATGTGATCGGCCGTCATGCTACAGTCAATGTCCCTGCAACGAGGAGGCAACATCACTCTCTGAGCCACAACTTCTACAACTGGTGTTGTGGCACACAATGCTGTCTTGGGATCATACAACACAGCAAGGCTCCTACATTTTTTAAATCTCCTCAATGAAATCCTCTTTCCACAGGGTGATCAGGAGCAAATGGTGTGGAATTTAGTAGTTGTTTGGGACAATGTCCAATTCCACCATTCAGCACTAGTGCGAGAGTGGTTTGAGAATCACCCACGTTTCAGGATGGTGTTCCTTCCACCTTATTCTTCTTCCCTGAATCAGATTGAGGAATTCTTCTCCTCTTGGAGATGGAAAGTACATGACCGCAGCCCTTTCAACCAAGTAAGTCTTCAAGCGATGGAAGGGGCCTGTGGAGATATTGGGGCACAAGCATGCAAGGATGGATACAGCATTCAAGGCGTTTTTCCCACGATGCATGACTCGTGAAAACATTTGCTGTGATGTTGAAGAAATTCTCTGGCCAGATGTAATTGAGAGGCATGATCAATAAATTAATTGATTCAATGAATGCAGTTTTTTTTTTTTTTTGTGGGGTGACAACTCATTGTAATACACCTGGACTCCTCATTAAAGAACTTAATGAAAAACATTATTTGTATTTATTTCTGTGTATCTTCAACTGAATTTGTTATCAAATCAACAGAAAACACTTTTAGTTTTGGTGTTAATATTGAATTTTAATAAATGCATTACTAGAATAAAATGCTGTGTTTCATGGTGCAGTGAATACTTAACTGTTTCACCAACATAAGAGTATGTTTAGTTTGCTGTGTTAACTGTTTCGAGAGCAGTTACCTGAGTTTGGAGAAATGTACCAAATCGATTGAGAAAAACTGTAATAAATACTGTACAAGAAGTAAGGCGAATTATACACTTGCTATGTCACAATTAGCACAGCAAAGAATTAACACTCTTAATTATAAAAATGAAATATTAGTATCAGCCAATTAAAAATTTTCAACAATAATGAACAATGCATCACTGAAAATCAAATGTTTATGTTTGGAAGACTATATTAAACAACAGACCCCATTTTGGACCCCATTTACATGTGCTGTCCACTGATCGGGCCACCGGTGTTGTGTTTATATGGAATGTGTTGCCATTATCTTTAAAATCCTCGTCAAGCATGGATATTTTTAAAAAGGATTTGAAGACTTCTTTAATCAAGCTTTTGGCGTTTGATTAGGCCTGAGAACTGTGAGTGATTGGTTAAAGGATTTTCTTGGTGTCATGTTGTGATGTTTTTTAATGTTTTCATGTATTTTAGACTTATTTATGGACAGCACTTTGGTCCATTCTAATGGTTTTTGAAAGTGCTTTATAGTAAATAATACAAGTTGAGTTGAGTTAATATGAGTAGTAAACAAGCTATTATTTCAGCACATATCTGATTGAGAAGAATTAAAACATCAATTTTAAAAACAGAGCAAAAAAACCCCACTCTTAATTATAATAGTGAAATATTAGTATCAGCCACATTCAACAATAATGAACAATGCATCACTGAAAATCAAATGTTTATGTTTGGAAGATATAAACCGTTTTGGACCCCATTTACATGTGCTGTTCACTGATCGGACCACTTGTTGTGTTAATATGAGGAGTAAACATGAAATCTCAGCACAGATCTGATTGAGAGCAAACTAGAGACTTTGTGATCCAATGCAGTGACATATTCTTCCACAAAGTGACTAAAGTGTCACACACTTCCCGGGGTCTCTGTGTTTCAGTCTCGAGGCAGATGAGCGCCGGCTGTGCTGGGGTCACTGCCACACAAACGCGCGCAGCTGACTGCATTGTGTGAGCTGGGATTCAGGCCCGTGTGAACGTTTCAGATATCGCTGGGAAAATATCTGAACACCCCTCTTCACCCTGAGCCGACCCGTCAGGGCACCCGACCTGTGTGCGCGCGCGCGTGTGTGTCGGAATCCGGCACTGGGAACGTGTGCGCTGCATGAGGATCAGTGTGTGTGACCGGGCCGCCGGGCAGCAGGAGGGGAGTGAGACTCAGAAAAGCCCTTCACACACCACAATAGCAGCAGCTGCGAGGCGTTTGGGAAGCGTGTTGGACTGCAACTCAGCCTTTGTGTCCCGCTAGCTGTGCTCAACCAGCGGCTTTCATTAGCACAACACTGGTAGAGACACGAGCCTGGAATACACGATTATCTATCTATCTATCTATCTATCTATCTATCTATCTATCTATCTATCTATCTATCTATCTATCTATCTATCTATCTATCTATCTATCTATCTATCTATCTATCTATCTATCTATCTATCTATCTATCTATCTGTTTGTCAATCTGTCTGTATGTCTGTCTGTGTGTGTCTGTCTTAAAACAAAATATAATCCCCCCCCCCCATCGAACATCAAAGGTGTTCAGAAATACTAAACATAACACATTTATCTTTCGTGCTAAAAGATGCAGCATGTAGAGGGTGAAAAGCTGGAGTTATTATGGTATGTTGATGTGCTGTGAAATGTTGTTGACCAGAGAGATCTGCTGATTTCAGTGGCATATGTTCTCCTCACTGCCAGACTGATCTTTTGTGACTGAAGAAAGGAAGGCCTGCTTGTCATCCATCACACACACACACACACACACACACACACACACACACACACACACACACACACACACACACACACACACACACACACACACACACACACAAACACACACACACACACACACACACACACACACACACACACACACACACACACACACACACACACACACACACTGTTTGATAATCACTATTTCATATGGTCAGTGATAGGAACAATCCTCTAATGGCCCGTTCACACCAAGGACGATGGACTATAAATATAGTTCTGAAAATCATTCTAAATATAAAAGAATAGCAGAGTCCACAACTATCACGATAACAACACAGTGAAACGATATCGTTGGAATCACTTTCATGATTTCCTGAAGGTTGAAAATACTGACAGCCAATCAGAATCCCTCCTGCTTTAAAGAGCGGAAATGAAAGACAACATGCACAGTAAAACGTGAGGTTATTATTTTATTAGCGTTATACACACTCCCACTTTTCCAGGGAGGCCTTAACCCAACCATTGGGTTACACATACTGGGTCACTATGTTGGGTCGTTTTTAAAATCGTTGCGTAATGTCTTGTAATAACCCGGCCTTTGGGTTAAATACGTATGTTGTATGTGCACTTGTGTATTTTGAATTTATATACACAATTATGTTTTTTACATTATATTCTAGACTTCCCAAAATTTAATTTGTAATTTAAAAATCTATTTCACGAGTTCACATCTACATATAATTATTACGTTAAAGGTTATGCGTATTACGTGCTGGAATTTCTGCCCAAGCCCAGAGTTCTCCCCCCTTTGGTGAGAGGAGATGGATCTGGAAGTGAGGAGGTGGGGTGGAGATGGGGTGGAGATGGGGTGGAGGTGGGGTGGAGATGGGGTGGAGATGGGGTGGAGACGGGGTGGAGACGGTGTGGAGGTGGGGTGGAGATGTGGTGGAGATGGGGTGGAGATGGGTGGAGGTGGGGTGGAGGTGGGGTGGAGATGGGGTGGAGGTGGGGTGGAGATGTGGTGGAGATGGGGTGGAGACGGGGTGGAGATGTGGTGGAGATGGGGTGGAGACGGGGTGGAGATGTGGTGGAGATGGGGTGGAGACGGGGTGGAGATGGGGTGGAGGTGGGGTGGAGATGTGGTGGAGATGGGGTGGAGACGGGGTGGAGGTGGGGTGGAGACGGGGTGGAGACGGGGTGGAGGTGGGGTGATGATAAACTGCCAAGGAACAAAGATGGGTTCTGCTGTTATTGATCTTGTCCTGAGTTGATTACTGATGATCTCCACTTGGGCTGACTGGGTTCATTATCTGCACCTGCTCCTCCCAAACCTTGTTAATAAAACATCATTGGTTGAGACATATGTATTGTTTTATAGCCTACACATAAATAAGCTGTATTTAAAAACAAAGTGTATTTATTTATTAAAATAATGTCATAAATAAAAATAAATAACTTAACTGTTGGGTTGCTTACTTGTAACCCAGCTGGCTTTTAACCCAATGCACTGGTGATAATGTTAAAAATAACCCACAGTTGGGAAGGTGCTATACTCTATGACCATGGTTGGGTTACTCGTTGGGTTATTTTTAACCCAACATTATTAAGTGAATAGTTAAATATAATGATTAAATAGTCACTATTCATCTCTTTGCATTGATGTATATTCATGCATGTAAATCGCAAAAATGTATGGTCAGGAATCGCATGATCATCTAACGCGCAATGTTTTGCGTCTGTTCCTTAAAGGATGAGTAAATGCAGACGTGTTGTTTTCATTGAGATCTTTATCCAGCTCTGCTGTTAATCTGTCTGTGTGTGTGTGTGTGTGTGTGTGTGTGTGTGTGTGTGTGTGTGTGTGTGTCATAATAAAGAGCTCGAGCCGCTGCTCTGACGTCACAGGGGATTCATTTCATATCATAGCCTATAATCAGTCAGTCTAACATATGCAGAGTGAGCAAGATCTGAAAAGACTTTAAAAGCTTGAAAACATGGACATTTATCATAATAATATCATCATATCATAATAATAATCAGGTTTATAACTCAACAAAAGGTCAACATTAAGGCCTATGAAACGGCGTGTTGGATTAAATATCGTCTGTGTTTGTAAGACAGTGAAGGAGCATTTTACACAGTCCAGGGTTTGAAATGAAACATTCTGGCATTTGTGTATTATTCTCGGGTCGTAAGTTTCAGTGCTTTGTATATTCAGAAACATGTTAAATATAAAATGGATAATAATCTTTATTATCAGGGTATGCTTGTTAATGATTGATGTACATAAAATAAAACAAACGTGCACTTTTGTAAAGGTAAACTAAAGATGTTCAAAAGCTACTAGAGAGCGCCCTCTGGCGATATATTTGTTTTTCTGCTTCCCGTATTATGACGTAACTATAAACTAAACACGTAGGCTAGGCTATTTGTATATTAGCCTCACGTTTCCCATTATTAGACACCACATGTTGTTGCTACACCACAATTATTTAAAGGATACATTTTTTTTAAATAGTCGACTAAATTGAGCTTTTTTATTTTAATGTCACATAATTTTGTTTAGACCTCCATATACCTTGTCCTTAAATAACCCAGAATGATTTAATGACAACAAGTGGACAAAGTTTCAAACCAAAATTAATATTTAACGAGTGTGTGAGTTTGCAGATGTCACGTGGATTTTTACCAAAGTGAAAAGAGTAGCACTACTTCACAATTTTCAGATGTAGTACTTATAGCCTGCTTGATTTTATTCAACTACAATCACAAAAAATTATTTCATCAATGCGATAAGAAATTCTAATGCTAAAATTATATAAATTTAATTCTACACCAACAAAGTGGGAAATTCTACCTTTAATAGCAATACATTTCTAAAAGATCAAAATAAAGTTCTGAAAGATCGTTTGTATCCCGAGCGCATTGACTTAAACCAACAACAGCAACCAAAATCAAGGTGACCAAACGAGTTGATGTTGATTAATTAAATGTCATATTTCCATTGACTGAAATTTTTATATTCTACCAATGATAAAACTGTGGTAGATGTTAAGTTTTGTGAAGTAGGGCCACTGGTAGAGAGCCTTTGAGCTGTGTTTATGATCATTACGGTTTTCATTTGATATATTATTGAACGTAAACTCTGCACTTTAGGTATGGGAGTGGCATATTTTAATTTTTGGTAATTGGGATGTGGTCATTATAGGCTAATAACGGGCTATTTTAGATTAGCCATGGGCTAGATTTGTAAGGCAGATGGCAACCCTGAAATTAGAAAGTGTTTGACGTATAACATTTCTTTAATAAATTGCTCTGTAATTTTGATTTCTTAAATTAGGCCAACTTATATAATTTTATTACATTTTTAATCGAGATATTTAACTTCACCCTGAATCTCTGCATTTAGGCTAAAATAAATTTATACCAAAACTTACTGGAGGAGAACAACAAGCGACTCATAAATACATTCATGATTGTTGCCTATCCGATTTTAACCGTCTTGAGGTCCGGTTTAAGCAATAGTTATTCGCATTATTGGGATATAAATGACCTGTCATTCCTACAGCACATTCCCACACAGATAGCCTACTGTCGCGGGCGCGCGCCGGCAGCCAGGACCGTTGGGGCGTTCACGAGCACAGCGATTGGATAGCGCGCGAGAGATACACACAACCACGTGTAAGGTGTTTTTAGATTTCAAACTGAATTTTGGCGGGTTTTTCAGTTGTCCCTCACAGTAACAGCATCAGACTCCACCGCGACCCGCATTGAGACAGTACAGTGGCGACTTTCCTGAGTTGTATTAGATTCACAAACTGTTGTTTCGATGGGGAATAACGGATCTTCCGCCGTGTTTACATTTCAAGGGACAGTCGTTGAGTGGCAAAGGAGCATGACACAAGGTGAGTTTAGCTTATTCTCCACTATATATTAGTAAAGTATTTGAACAGTTAAAAATGTCTAAATGTCATTAGATACAAATATCAAAGCAAAGTGGCATCTTATCTGAAACACACTACAGCTTTCCTCAGAAATACACTTTTCTGAGCCGTTTTTGCAATGAACAAGGTGAGTTTGGATACATGACGTCAGTTTCCCACAATACACCTGTCATTCATCACACAACCAACCAATGAGCATGTTCCACTAACGGTTTACAACCACAAAGTGTAGCAAATTAATTTAAACACTAATAGTTTTACAGTTTACTGCACTTTGTTTTTTTCTAGTAATTAACTGTAGCTGCTAATGAATCTGAAGTCTCACACATTCAAAGAAAATCTGCTTTGCAAAATAAGATGGAGATTGGTTTATCATTTCAAACCCAAGAAGAAGAAGAAAAAACAACAACAGCCTAATTCCTGTCATAGCTGCTGATTGGTTAATACAGCGTTCCAGACATGGTACATCGTTATGCCAGTAGGTGGCGACAAGACACCGTCTTTATAATGGTTTTTAAGTAAGTGATTGAATTATTGTGATTGTGATTGAAAAGAGTGGTTGATTTGCTTTTTGTTGTTGGACCCAAAATAGCGGTAAGTAATATCTAATGCTCGTGTGCTATCGGAAATGTCCTACTTTCCCGCTTCTGAAGTCGTGATTCAAGTGCATTGTTGACTGAAACTGAATCATGAAGGACACCAGGTTTATTGAAACCTAAATATATTGAAGATATTTAGCTTTTTGAATTAAATATGTAATATATAAAATCTTTTTTTTATAAAATGTAGCGTTCAATTCGTTGAAAACCATATGAACATTCACCACCTTTAAGTTATCTAGATATTCAGCTTGCTGGCAATTCTGGAATTTCGGTCACGTACAGGCTACAAATGATTATTAATATATGTAAATATGTGCTACTTTAATGACAAGACAAGGCGATGTATCTGTTGTAGGAAAAACGAGTAAAGAACAGCAGTAACACTGATCGTTCATCATGGTTTCAATTTATAGCCCGCCCAACTCTGGTATCAAAATCAAAAAGATTCCCAGCAGTAAATACAACTTGAGAAAGCATCTCGTCTAATTTCCAACTAGGTAACTCGTATTTACAATAATTCCGATAGCAGGTGAAGGCAGCGCAGCTTGTCTAAAATGTAAGTAATTCTGGATTAACTTCTTGTTTATAATTATAAACTATTGTATTAAAGCAATATTACACTTGCAACTGTGCGTTGGTCTGAATATTGGAGCAAAAGCACTTTGGTTTGAGTAATATTACTCATTTATTACATTATATCTTATTTATTATAAATCTTCAAAATCAAGGACTGCAAAAGTGGTCCTAAAAACTCATTTAGTAGTGGGGAAAATAAGCATTAGATGAATTAGTTTCCTGCCCTAGAATTGCTCTGTGACGTGACATATTTCTTAACCAAACTCCTTTAATTTGAAGAACTCCCAAATTGCCACTGCACCAACAGACTTTGACCAATACAAACCATCACCAGATTACAGTACAACACTTCTCAGACATTCCTCGACCCGACAAACGCATGCGCCGACCAACTGCAACAGACTGGACAGGGGAAACACACTGATCCGACAAAAACAGACCAAGTGTCTGTCGCAAGTGCCTATTGGTGCGACCTTTATAATACTGTCAGAAAATGTTGTTTTGGTTAGTGTTTATTTAATTTTTTGTGAACACCATGAGGGGGGCGGCACTGTTCCAGAGGTTTTCAGACTCAAGCAGGAAGCGTCACTCCCCGATGAGAGAGGCTTCAGAGATATGCAGAGTTGGCAAGGTTGTGGCTTTCCCAGGACCTTGATGAGAACAGTCGGGAGGGAACAAGTATTTGCAGAATATGAGGAAATGAGGAATCTGAGAAACATTTGATCCATTTCACTTAACACTATATAAGATTGAATTAAATGTGATAATATCTCAAGACAAATTAAGAAAGATTAACGGAGATTTAGTTTTAGGAAAGTGTGTTTGAGTGCTGTCCTCTCTTGATGGGGTCTGGCAGTCCTGCTTTATGTTTTAGCACTACAGTAGAGGACAGTTTGCACTTGATGACACAATCTTACCAGCAGATGGCAGCTGAGATCTCAAACTGACTGAATTCTATCTGTTAATTTCTGTGAGATGTAATAAGAAAAATAATTACAAAATATTGTATTTCATTAGCTATTAGCAAGTATTAAAGTCCCCCTGTAGGCAATCATTTTATCCCTTAAAACTCTCTTTGATCACCAAAATGTCATTTTTGTCATGTTTTTCCTTGAATAAAATTTCTCCATGCCTTAAAATATCTTGAATGTAACTAAACGGTTCTATGAATATGCAAATGAGCCCCGCCTCCACTCACTCACTCACTCACTCACTCAGAGATCCACTGGTTGACGAGCACACGTTGATCTGATTGGTTACAAGGCAGTGTGTGTCAGAAACACTAGAGATTTCAAGCCGTGTTTTTGAGACCGTCTTTGGTTCACTGCAGTTTTAAGCAGAAAATACTCAGCAATGCTGTCGCCTTATGAACTTACACACGGTTTGTCTTAAAGCATATTAAAAACACCACATAAACACATAAACAACATTAAAAACTGGATTTTCACCCAAAAAAAATGTTCAAAACAAAACTAGTCTAATGTTGTTGGTTCATTTTGAACCCTTTTAAGACATATTTTTAGTGCCCTTCACTTTAAATGGTTGACAACTAATGCAGCTTTTTTGTAGCCTTTGGCTTACACATATTATACAATACTATCCTGTTTACTTGAACTCCAGACACCATTTAAAGTGAAACAGCACTATAACATGCATTCATTACTTGCGCTTCTATTTTTTTTTTTTTAACCGAGCAATGACTTTGAACATAGATTGTTTAAGGCTCTTGGCTCCAAGTCAGATGATTAGTTTGTCTGCATTCCCTCATACACTGAGTCACGGGCCTGCCAGCCAACTGCACAAAAACGTTGTTGAAAAATAAAACTGTTTAAAAGGGTTACGGATTTATTGTATACCTTAAGGGAGGATATATACTTGAATTCTTCAAACAGATAAATCATCCGAGACCGCGGCCAGCTATCCTTTAACGGTCCTGTTTTGTAGTGGTCTGGTTTGTAGCAGCTTTTGTATGATCGCCAAGCAAACAGTCACATAGTTTCGTGAGGATTAACACATCCTACAACTGGGGTCATGAGAGTGTCATACAGTGATGTTAAAGAACAGGCAGTGTTGTAGACAGCATAAATGTGCGCACAAGAGGAAACAATGCATTAGCTGCACATTATAATTGCTTCATTTCATATATATGTAAAGAGCTAAAAGGAAGAGCCTCCCTACAATCTTAAAAATAATGGTACCAAAAGGGGGTTTTCACAGAAGTGCCATAGAAGAACCATTTTTGGTTCCTCAAAGAACCTTTCAATGATCCGTTCTTAAAATAATGTTTTTTTCTTAGTGTGAAGAACATTATAAAAATCTAAAGAACCTTTTTTCCACTATAAAGAATCTTTTGTGCAATAGGTACCTTGGATTTTAAAGTTTCTTCATGGATCCATCAATGCTAATAATGAACTAGCACATGCACTTCTGACCTTACAAAGATTTAACTCCAGCCTTTCAGAAAAAATAAGCAATTTTCTTTTCAGATCCAAACAGTAAAGTATCTGTGAAAGGGGATGTTCACACTGACAGCGATTCACAGGGGCGAAGGAAATAGAAGTGTTGTTGATTTCAAGCATGATGATTTACAAAGTTAAGCAAGACTGTATTGCAAATGCACAGGGACCTAACTTGTTGACATCCAGTGGGAGTGAGACAGTGGATTTGTGACAGAGTCATAAGGCCTATTTATTTATTTAAAACAACAGTTAAAGAGTTTGGTGACCTCTTTATTCAGTAAAAAATAAAGGAAAACACTTTTTACAATGTTCATAGTTACAGTACAAAAAGTACTATCATATTTTATTCCTAATGAAGATTATTGCGTTTAAACAAGACTCTTTTTAAAAGTCAAAATAAACTGGGCATACACAGCTTACTTTAGTTCTATTTAACAGGACATTACCAAGAAAAAATGTTGGATATTATCCATTGGGAATAGTTTGGATTTTGATTGAAACAAGTGGGCGCTTTATACTAGAATCGAGTCAAACCTCAATAATAATAATGGTATGCTAGCCTGGATGCCAGCCAAAAAAGCTGTTCGGAGTCAGGCCAATCAAATTGTCAGGGTGGGCTTTATACGATGATGGACAGATGTAATCATCGTAATCGTCCACGTCACCAAAGAGCGCTTGCATGGGTTGAATTCGTTTACAACAAAGATGGTCAAGTTCTAATCCTAAACGGAGAACTTGTTCGTATGCATTAACCTTTACTCTTTCTCTCAATGATGATGAAAATGATGATCGTGTTGGTAAGTACTCCGTGTATCCTTAAATTCTTTTTACAACACCGGCAAAGATCGTTTACACTCATCTTCTTCTATTTCTTCCAGCGTGCGTGCAGTTAAGTTCTGTTGACAACTATGCGTCGTTCAACATGCGTCACTTACTCCGTTGCTCTGATTGGTTGTAGGTCTATCCAATTGAGTGCAGAGGCATTTTCTTTCCTGGTTTGGTTGAAATGCTCCATAATCACAGCCCAGTGGGGCAGTATCACTCACATTCTGACTAGCATCTGAGTGTGACGACGTCAGGCTAATGGTATGCAGTGGGGGTGGGGAAAAAAGAGATTCATAGATGAATCGCAATTCTATCTTCTACCGAATTGCATTGATTCACAAATGTCAAAAATTGATTTCCTTAAATGTTTCTGTCAGGGTTCTGCCCTGCTAGCTTTGTCTTTGTTTCATGTCTCTATGTTTGTGTTGTGCTTGATCATATGGTTGTGTGTGTTGGCCATGTGCTCCTCTGTTCCTGCCTCCTTGTTTCCCTGTACCACGCCCTCTTGTCTATTTGAGTCCTCGTTTACCTGAGTGTGCTCACCTGTTCCTCTTGTTCTTAGCTCCCTTTATGTGTGCTCTTTCCCTCATGTGTTTCCAGGTCGTTAGATGTTGTGCTACATAGTTTGTTTCTTGTTACTAAAGTCTATAGTGTTTTATTTGTAGACTTTTTTTAGTGCTTAAGTTCTGCCATCGGTCCTGTCTGTTTTGTCTCCTCCGTGTCTCCATTTCCAGTCCTGCCCCGCTAGCAGAGCGTCCCTGGCTGCTTAAACTCTTTGCTTTGGAGCAAGCCTTGCTGTTGTACTTGAAGTTCCTGTCTGGCTATTGCTAGTATTCTCAGGTCTCATTCTGCTCTGCGATTACGACTCTCCAGCCTACAGTCATCTTGTGCTAGTTACAACGGCTGTCATTGTGTCTCATCCCTGCCTATTGTCTGGACTGTTCACCTCTTCCACCACATCTTGTCATCTGTCTACTGTTTGTCAATAAACCTGTTAACACTTGTTCTGCATTTGAGTCCTCCTTCATAGACCCGTGACAGTTTCACTTCTTTAACTTTGCAGTACTACTTAAAGTTGTTGACGTTAATTACAATAGAGCCCAATTTATGCTTCTGCGTCAAACTAACGCTGTAGCTACGTCGTAGGCTGTGTGTAGCATGCGTAGCCTACGGCGTACCCTGGCCTGCAAGAAAAATGCAACAACGCATCAATTCAACCTTTCACGATGGATACGCAACATGGCTGCCGCTATTCTCGCTCTTATGTATTCTGAATGGCAGATTCTATGCTTACGAGAATACTAGATTAGTTGGTAGAAGTAATTACACATTAATGAGCACATATAATTTTGAAAGAACAAAGTGTTTTTTGCTAAGAATCAACTTAAAAAATTACACAGTGTAGCTTTAAAGAGCCTTTGTTTTATAATATAGGGTTGACTAAAATGGGAAGAAAAACTAAACAAATTTCAAGGTTCACATTTAAGTATTTTTTTCTTAAATGTCTTCCGCAGTCAAATAAGAAAAGTAACACAAAACAGTAAACTACAATCAAATCTAAGCACATATAGAATAGATTTTTAATCGAATCGTGAGATGCCAAAAGATTCCCACGCCTAGTATGCAGTCAGTTTCTGTTAATAAGGTCATGGTGACCAGCACTAGGACATACAGGCTGAAGAACACAGATTTAAGGTTAAATTCATGTTGAAGTCTTCTTATATCTTAGACTTCTCTCTTTTCAAAATGCAGTTTTTCTTTAGTTGTCCTCCTTACATATCTAAACTAAAACAGTTCAGTTTAATAAAATTCAGGGCAGCTGGTTCGTCCCAGTTCGTAAGTCGGTTTACTGCGCTTGAAGCTTGTTCATAGTGTAAAACGACCCATTGAGATATGAGATACCCTAACACAGAGGAAGTTCCCATATTTACAGCTTCTTAAAATAGCCCTAGCGCACAGCCCTTGGCGTGTATCAGAAGCGAGGGGCCCAGAGTTTTCCCACACATGGTGAGCCGTGAAAAGCTGAAGGGAAGAAGGGCATGTATGCACGGATGTTGAGCCCGGGCAGAGGAGCAGAAGGTGGCCGGAAACTCTGAGAAACCAAAGGCTCATTTCCCCTCATCATTTAACCAGTCCGATGGGGAAGCCATTAAGTAGTGCAGAAGAAGCTGTGACCCTGCTATTTACACCCTGTCAGCCTTTCATCTTTGCAGTTTTGCTTTGTTTTTTCTCAGTTGGTGGACTCGCTACATCTAAACAGTATCTTAGCATAAGTGAAAACACCCATAGGTATGAAAAATCATCTTTTGGAAATTAATCTTAATGCCTTAATTAAAAAAATGAGGAAAAATTCAACCTTAAAGGACACATATTTTATTTGTGAGCGAATAATGTATCGTAAATAAATAAATGTTCTTCCTTCAAATACAGGGTGCATAAGTCAGGACACCCCTATGTTAAATCCCTATAGAGGCAGATTTTTATTTTTAAAGTTATTTCATGGATTCAGGATACTATGCATCCTGATAAAGTTCCCTTGGCCTTTGGAAGTAAAATATCCCCACATCAACACACACCTTCACCACACCTAGAGATCGGCATGGGGGACTTTCCATAAGATCATCTCGCAAAGCAAATCAAACCAGCGATTAGGCTAACTGAAATAAAACCATGCCGATGTCACATACCTGTGACCAGGACAAACTGTTTGGAGAATAGATGGATGGATGTATATTGGGATATATACATACTGTCCCTGTATTATGAATATAAATGATTTTAGTCCTTTCAATAATACAAAAGCTGGTGTTGGTGTTGAAAAGTCCCTCTGAACAGTCCAATATCTACATGACTAGCATGACTTGGACCAAGAATCTGAAATGGGGAAAACAGCGCTGTCTCTAAATAGATCCTTCCTCTGCCTTTTTGTGTTTGAAAAAGTCCCCTTCACAATACTTTTGTGTAAGGGAGGAGCGCTTCAAGAGGGTGCCAAAACAAGCAGATGTAATCGCAAGAAAACAAGCAAGCTATCTCCAGACTTCCACTGCTGCACATGCCTCAGCTGTTTCAGAGAGTCGTGCGACAGCGATGTGCTTGGAAACCGCCAAAACAGTAACGCTGACATGCATGACCCCATTGTTGGCCAGCACAGCCATTGTGTTCCCCTCTCCAGAAGGCTCGTTCTACGAATAGGTCTTGTTACAAAGCTATATGCTGTATTTGTCTCTTAAATCAAGTATGCTCTCTAAAAAATCAATCTATAAAATATATATGTATGAGAAAGATAAGATAGAACAGTAAAATCAATGCCAAAGATGAGTTTGAATGTTTTTGACTCATATCAACCCCCAAAAAACGAGAATATGGCGACATGTCCGCAAAATTACTTAATGTTGCTTCTTGTATGTCAGTGAGTGGCTCTTAACGCGCGTTCAGTTTTATCCAAAACTGATGAACGTGAATCTGGAAATTACGGTGGTTGTTGAATGTACAGTGAGTGGTGTAAAGAGGTTACAGCTTTATCGCTCTTGAAAATAAGGTACAACCTACACTAAACACAACTGATAGTGTTAACAAAAGCAAACATGAGATAAAAACACATTTTCTGAAGCAACCATGCCATTTCATCTGCTTCTACAAGTCTTTGAGCTCTTCTATCGTGTCTTGTGTTGTTTCACTGGACTCAATGCAGTGCTGAATTGTTTTTGTCATAACATAGTATTGTGCAAGGAACCATGAGATTTTAAGTCTTTATTAATCGATAATCTGCCCCTGTAATCTTAATTTGTGTGAAAAGTAATACAAGTTTTGGTGTTTTACTGCTTCCAGTGCTCATTTCTGGAAGATGGAAACGGCAGTGAATTGTATGCATAGGAACATATTTGACAAAAGTTATTATGACAAAATGTAGGTAGCGGCATGTTTTTACAGTGAGCCTGAGATACATTTTGCTGTACTCGCTTAAGCCCCGTTCACACCGTCAGCGACTTGTCGCTCTATGCCGCTCTATGTCGCTAGTCTCTGTACTGTGAAGTCGCTTGTGGGCGTTCGTAGTGCTGTCGCTCTAATGTTATTGGTAGACTGCACGTCTGGCCATACCTATACAAAATACCATCATAAGTGATATATACAACTATATTACTTTAATTTGACTAGGATTAAGGACTAGGACTAGGCTCAAAAGAAACAGTAGCCTATGCTGTTGGGAGAGTGTTTTTATATTACCACAGCAGTGTTCAGTGGATTAAATCATTTACTAGATTATCGATCGATCAATCAACAAATTAAACTCATAATGTCATAAAATTCTAACACTCGAACTGGTAATAATCAAGAAAACTGGTGAAAAAAACGAGAATATGCTGACATGTCCGCAAAATTACTTTGTTGCTTCTTGTATGTCAGTGAGTGGCCCTAAACTCGTCAGTTCAGTTCAATAATCAAGAAAAACCACGTCGGACAGGCAAATCACGTGGTTCCGCGCATCAAGTCGCTTCGCTTCTGAAATGCTCCTGGTGTGAGTTGGCACTGCGTGGAGGGCGGAATAAAACCTTGTTGGAGCCGTAATGCGCCGCACAGGTGTGCAGTGTAAAGGGTTATCCTCCCCGTCCAGATCCAATATTACCACATCTTTAAATTACTATTAGTATTATTTGAAGTTAACATTATAAAATACGTAGACCTACACCACAAAACTAGTTCTTTAATTTGATGTGCATGTCAATCAATGAGTGCATTCACACTTGGAGGAGGAGTGCACCTCGAGCTGCAGTGAAGCGGGGTTTCGGCGCCGACCCTATTTTTGCTGCGCTGCTCACGCTGAATTAAAGTGAAAGCACGCTTTTGATGGACGAAATAAATATGATTTCACACAAAAAGATTATATATGAATAAACATATCTAGTGAGTTTTAACATGAACTGGAGTAGGCAAGCAAAAGAAAATGAAGACTCACTCAAATATTTAGAAGATTTACCTGTAGGTTTTTCAAATGTTATTTATTAAAAATATATTTTCTCCCCCTCAAACTCCCCCCCGATACGAACCGAATCGTGGATTTGGTGTATCGTTACAGCACTAATGTTGAATCATTCCTCTTCCAGAACAGTGTCCACATCCCTACGTGATGCTGGTGGAGGAAAACGTTTTTTACTTGCTCTTCCAAAACACCCCAAAGTGTTTCAGTCATGTTTATATCTGGTGACTGTGCAGGCCATGGCATACGTTCAACTTTACTTTCATGTTCAGCAAACCACTCTGTCACTAGACTTGCTGTGCAGCACATTTTCATGCTGATACACGGCACCCGTTTTAATAATCCTTGGCAGTGACGAGTCCATCAAGCACAGTCGGAAATGCCATGATATTGCAGCCCAAAGCGTCACACTGGACACGCAACAGCCTCTTTGCTTCTTCTCCACACCGTAACTCTCACAGATGTGGGAAAGGCCGCAAAGGTGGACTCACCTGGGAACAATACATGGTTCATACTGTCCACAGCCCAATATTTCCTCTTCTGGCACCATTGAAACCTACATTTGCCATTGGCACAAGTGATCAAAGGTTTGGCTATAGTAGCCTGACTATGAATATTGATTCTGGGGAGTTTTGGCGGAAACAGGAGAGTCGAGGTGCGCATTTAATTCTGCAGTGAGTTGGACAGCTGTGGTTTTATGTTTTTTGGAGACAATCCAGGTTACATCCCTTTCAGACAGCTTCCTCTTGTGTCGACAGTTACTCCTGTTGGATGTGGTTCATCCTACATGGTGGTGTATATACCATAAAAACTTGCTGTGCTGGTCACAGATGAGCTGGCAAGACGCGCACCAACAATATGTTCTCTTTTGAACTCTGATATGTCTCCCATTATGTTGTGTGGATTGTATTACATATGTGACAATATTTTATGTAAAGCTGTGCTATTGCTCTGCTAATTCAACCGTCACACTCTGCTCTTACTGTTGGAATGTGAAATCAGGCATTTGTTTCTAAACCTGGTGCGTTTTCTCCCTTGGTTCGGTTCGTTTAGGCATATGTGAACACGGCAATCTCGCTCGGATCCACAGCAAAACAATCGATCGCTCTAAAACCGCCTGAACGAGATCTCGGCCTATTGCAAACAAACTCTGTCGTGGTTCGCTTGTGGTGTGACTGCAATCAGACCCAACGGACCAACGAACCAAATTATATTATAATTCATGACGGGAAATGTGCTATATAAATAGCAGTAGTGTCTGATTCTGTGAGTGAGCAGATTAAAGCCCATGGTGCAGGTTAAACACCACTGTCGATTAATGGGTAGATAAAGCAGTCAAGATATGTATATATAATAGGGGTGTAACGGTTCACAAAATTCACGGTTCGGTTCGATACGATACACTTGTGTCACGGTTCGGTTCGGTACGGTTCGGTACGTTTTCGATAAAGAAAAAAGAAAGAAATGCCAGAGAAATTTCCTTGATTTAATTTTTTTTATTATATTTTTATTAAAACTAACATCATAAAGCATGATTTTTTTTTTTTTACTTTGAGCAATGATGGAGCTATACTTGACTTTTCTTAGGAGCATATAAAACAAAACAGCTCCTTGGAAAAAATGAAATGTAATATTGTAGTAGTTATAAACAAATGTTTATTTTAGTTCAGATTAACATTTGAGGGCAGCATTTGTATTCATAATGTCAAAATAAAACCGACGTAATGTTACTTAAAAGCATTATAGCCTAACTTACTATTCCTGCCAAACTTCCATGGTTACAGTGAGTGTTACTACAGTAAACCCATGGTGACAGTGAGTGTTACTACAGTAAACCCATGGTGACAGTGAGTGTTACTACAGTAAACCCATGGTGAATGCTGATCTGTGGACACGGAATAGTTCATTCATGGCACAATGTTTCTTCCTGGTTTCCACGTCAGCGCTGTTTGTTCCGTTAATAACGGAGAAATGTGAATGCTTCTCACCAGATCTCGCAGCGATGATGTTATTACTCAGTGGCGAATTCAAATGCTTTCTTTACTGGATGTCGCTGTGTAGTAACAGTGCTGCTTAATCAAGATCGGCTCGTGCTGCATTGGTCCGAACTGATAAACAGTCCGTCAACCACATAATAACGAGTAGCGTAGTTTCGTTCCGCTTGCATTACATTTGCCATTTGATGTTGAGCAATGTTGTGGTCGCGCCAGCATCTCGAGCGCGCCTGCCACGCGCGACACGCCTATATTTCAAATAACTAAATTTTGGTCGGCAGGAAAAATGGTCCAACGAACCGTTCGGTTTGAAAATGCGTACCTAAAACCGAACCGAAAGCCTCGTACCGAACGGTTCAATACGAATACGTGTATCATTACACCCCTAGTATATAAAGTTAGAAATGTCTCCAAAATGGTGTTAAAGTCCAGTTTTTGTAGTTTTTGGTTAGAAACGGTTATTTTTTACGCGATTCGGCGATGACGTCACATGAGGTAGACGCGGTGTAATGTAGCCTCAGCCGTTCTCAGCCACTTGAACTAATTCTAACAGACTAGCACTGACTACTATGGCGTCTAACTGGGATGAGGAAGAGGTGGCAAGACCCAAAGTTAACATTTATGATGGCCCACAGCCATAGAATTTCGAACCGTTTAGACGTGAGAGGGCGAATGAGGAAATACCGAGAGCAGATGACCGTCAAAGACAAATAAATGCATGGTCAGAGGAGAATGAATGGAGAGTTGGTGTAGTGTCCTGGTGAGTTGCTATCATTTAGAAACGCAGCAATGACCGCTGGAGCTATTAGGCTAGTCTATGAACAGCAGTGCATACAATAACTTTTATGCTTTATTTCTTTACCTCTTTCTCCGGTGAAAATGTTGTTTCGCCGTAGCCGACGCCGAGTAGGCGTATTCAGTGTGATTATTGTTGATAGTGCCAACTAGTTTTCCTCGTGATTGATTGTCATTGACACCGTCAGGCTTATCGGGAGAGGGAGTGAGTGAGTAGTAAGCGTCTGTGTCGCTGTGTTTGGCAGGTGTCTGTGTGGGCGATGTCGTCCCATGGAAACTGTGGTGGAGAGTTGGTGTTGTAGGGAAGTGAGCGCGTTTTGGTCGCTGGTCGAGGACCGCGGCCAGCAGATGTAACGTGCCTAACGCAGCATCCTGGATTTGAGGCATGTTGCCTGAATCCGTTTGTGCTACAAATAGCATATTCACACTTCAGACAGGATCATGGTCCCCTTCAAGCCAGCACGCACGAGTATGTTCATGGTTTATGTTTACTTTACCAATGTTTTTACACTGAGTCCTTTGAACAACAGCAATACGTGACAGGAGATGTGTTGCATGCACAAAAATGCATAAGAGACAGGCTTCAAATTACGTTTCCAAACTACTTACAGAGTTTAAAACTTAAGAATCTTTCCTACTTATTCCTAGGCAATACCGGTACACTGCGTACCGGCAGGCTATACGCTGGGCTTATGGAGTTTTAGGCAGGAGTATAAGGAAGCCTCTACCCTCTTGTGTGGTTTCAACCATCAGACAAAACTTCCAAAGTGGTGACCAAACCTATCAGGGCTTTCAATGGCCTCGTTTGGATGAGAATAAATAAAAATAATTGTTTATTCTGTTGTGATCGCCCAATTGCCCTTAAAATGTTATAAAGTACACAGAACACATGAATTTTAATAAGAAAAAACAGTTTATTGGCATAGCTTGTAAGGGTTACTAAACATTTACTGAACAAGGACAAGGATTACTGAACAAAGACACAGGTTGCAAGTAAACAAATCTATATAAAAAAAGCCCACTGATGAAGGGCTAGACCTGAAACCTTTGCACATTGTTTCTATTGTCTGCAAAAGTGTGGTCTTACCTGAGGGTCAACTGATGGTTCTCGCACTCACTCACACTCACACTCACACACACTCACACTCTATCATGTATGCATATGCAGTGATACATGCAAAAGCATATCAAGCTGACACACAGTGAACCCAGACAACACCACACAAAGAGGTTGACAAGGCACAGGTAAAATGATTGGTAAATTATGTTGAATTACATAAAACAAATTTCATGCAAATAACAGACAGAGGAGCAGACATGCAGCATGCAGGACCCCTTGAATGGGGTACAGCGACAAATAATGCCACTTACAAAGACGAAAAAAGTTATGATTTGGTGCAAAGTAAAACCAAAGCAACAACACACAAAACATGCAGAATACAGGAAACCACCACCAAATGAGATGACAGGGACAGAAGGAAAGAAGATAAATTGGCGTTAACCTCTCTAAGAGCTGCAGGTGAATGGGTGTAGCTTTCCTGAAGGGCCTTCATCAATGATGTAGCATAACCTGCAGATATAATAATAATAATACTGAATAAAAATCATTGCCACTGTTCACAGATGTCTCGTGAGCCATCTCAAAATATGATGACACTACATGACACTGCTTACCGTATGAGGCTGCCTCTTTGATGGGACGCACCACATGGGCACCTTTTCTGAAGCGCGGATACCGCACGCAGTACTTCTCCGTTCCATCACTTTTCCGTGCTGTCTCGCGGTTGGCATTGTGATTGTAATGCAGCGCCGCTAAGAGAAGCCTACAAAATAACACATTTGAGATTTTTTTTTACTACAATAGGCATGATAATAGGTACTATTATTACTATAAAAGGCATAATAATTGGCTGTATTATTCCTTGGATAGCACTGACCTGCTATACATCCCAAGGTATGAAAACCCTGTGAGCTTGGGTGCGAAGTGCAAGATGAGGGAGTGGTAAGCCTCAAGGGAGAATGTCTGATGCTGTGGAGACAGCTGTCGAACATCTTTCAGTAAGGCAGTCCTCGTGATTATGTTCTCCAACTTTACTGCTGCCAATGAGCCTGCAAAGACCAAGACAGGGAGGCAGACAGACACACAGATGGAAAACGTATAAATAGACAAGATAGATTCAGACAAAAATTCTTTTTTTAATGGAAACACATGAAATGGTCCTGCATATGAATTATAGCAAACATAAACAGTAAACAGAATGTTATGAGATTGCCAGGGAATGAAAAAATAATTTAATCATCATAGGTCACGTCAAAGCACTCAGACAGCAAATACAACAAAACTGTAGAGCGTACATAATACCACATACTGTGTGTACTGTACCTGGGTCCAGCCACTCTTTGTTGCACTGATCCCCGTCTAGAGGGCCATGGGCACAACTGGAGAAAGCAGGGGTGTCATGGTCATGGATGTCCTGGATGTGGTTGACTAAACTTTTCCATTTTTCCATGGGCACATTTGGCAAGATCCAAGATGGCGTAACGAGCGAGGCATATGTTCAGTCTGTCTCGTCCTGTCCGTGTGGAGTATATTGCCTTTGTTGTATCTTTTAAAGTTTTATAACATCTAAATCATCATAATTACTTTTAAACTAAGCCACATCCAGACGCAAATTCTCCGATCACATGCCTTTACCATTGTTGGGACTAATATAGCCTTATGTGAGTTTACCTTTCACCGAGCCGAGGAGGGGATCCAGCTCCAGGACGTCTGCTGCTGTCGTTGGCGACTAGAAAACTGACGCACAAACCAACTGCATTGTCGACATATTCCTTGGATGTGTCCTGACAACGGCGGGATTTACAGCGCGATGAGGTCGTTGTGAGTAATCTCGCCGATTTGGTCGGACTCGCTTGGTTTCGGCCCTAGAACAGTCAGCTGGTTAGCGAATCTGCGGCTGTACAGCAGTACAAGGCTGCAGCCGTCAACGGC
This sequence comes from Meda fulgida, assembly GCA_030578275.1. Classification (NCBI taxonomy): domain Eukaryota; kingdom Metazoa; phylum Chordata; class Actinopteri; order Cypriniformes; family Leuciscidae; genus Meda; species Meda fulgida. The sequence continues at coordinate 1,984,456 of CM060629.1, forward strand.
AGGCTAGCTCTAGTGGCTAACCCTGCCTCAACCTCAGTGTTCGAGACCTAGCTGTCATTTTGTCACTCAGACTGCATATACTGAACCAGTTTACAGGGGTCTACTGGATTGCTCAAAACGGCGAAATTGCTTCACCAGACCTGTGCTGTGTAGAGAGAGACGCGTTGGCCCCCGTGTGCGTGCGTGCGTGCGCATATGCAAGCGCGACGCTTGGTCGGGTGCTTCTCCGGTCGTTGATTGCACTGGTTCGAATGATTACTTTTGCCAACCGCAATATCAACATGTCTCCTTTATATTTGTTGCTGTTATTTACTATTGCCTCTCTTCACTGTAAATCTCCTACTCATCATGTACCAGGGTCCTTTGTTCATTTAATTCCTCTCTTCTTTGTAACTTCATCTGATTTAGCTGTTTCTTCTAGAGATACAATTGCCTTTACGGTCACACAATGCTTAGGTTTGACTCAATTTCATATTCAGACTTCAATATCATTATCTGTCCATAAAGTTCTGAATATATTTTACAATGTACATAACCCCATCCCTTTATTTTACTTTCCCAAGTGTACCAAACGGCCAGTCTTCACAGCCATTAGCCGGGCTTTTATTCTTCTCCTTTTATTTTCCTCAGGAGATGTTCAGTTAAATCCAGGCCCTTTAACCCTTGCTGACAACCAAATGTCTTATACATTGACATTTAATGACTTTTGTAATCGTAAAAGTCTTGGTTTTATGCAAATTAACATTAGAAGTCTCCTCCCTAAAATTGACTTAGTCACTGCTCTGACACATTCAGCTAAACCGGACATTTTAGCTGTGTCTGAATCCTGGCTCAAGAAATCTATTCAAAACTCAGAAATATCTATTCCAAATTACAACGTTTTTCACCAAGATAGACATGCAAAAGGGGGCGAAGTTGGAATTTACTGCAGAGAAAACCTACAATGTTCCGTTCTTCTATCCAGGTCTGAACCAAAAATGTTCGAGCTCTTACTTTTAAAAATTAATTTCTCCAAAGATAAGTCATTTACAGTAGCTGCTTGTTATAGACCGCCTTCAGCCCCTAGTTGTGCTTTAGATACACCATGTGAATTGATTGCTCCACACTTATCTTCCGAGTTCTTCCTGATGGTAGACTTAAATCTAGACATGCTAAACGCCTCAACAAACCTACTGTTTAAGCTGGACGCTCTCAATCTCACACAAATGATTAACGAACCAACTAGATATAATTTAAAATTTGTAAACAAAGGCACTTTAATTGACATAGTTCTGACTAACATGCCCTCAAAATACATTCCAGCGGTCTTCAGTCAAGACCTCAGTGATCACTGCCTCATTGCTTGTGTCCGTAACGGAGCTGTAGTTAAAAAGCTGCCCCTCATCTCTTTTAAACGCTTTTTAAAACATGTCAGTGAACAAGCCTTTTTAACAGATCTCGCTCAGGTATCCTGGAAGGACATTGACCTGATACCGCACGTGGAGGACGCTTGGTCTTTTTTTAAGGATGCCTTCATCACCATCCTGAACAAGCATGCTCCTTTTAAAAAGCACAGAATAAAAAATAGATATAGTCCTTGGTTTACGCCGGAACTGACCGCACTCAGCAAGAGTAAAAATATTCTGTGGCGGACTGCACTGGCCTCAAATAATCCTCACGATCTGCAGCTTTTTAGGGAAACCAGAAACAGGTACACACAGGCAGTTAGGGAAGCTAAGACTTGTTTTTATAAACACAAATTTGCGTCTTGCAGTTCCAGTTCTAAAAAGTTCTGGGACACAGTCAAATCAATGGAGAACAATAACATCTCCGCCCAACTGCCTGCCACTTTAAAGCTGGGAGACACTGTCATTACCAACAAGACCGTTATAATAGAGGGCTTAAACAAGCAATTCGCTTTGGGTGACCATGTGATCCATTTGGCTACCTCCACCCAACGCAATAACACAGTATCTTCTGTAGCATCTGGCCCTAGCCCTCCACAATTCTCATTCACCAAAATCCAAACTGAAGATGTCCTGAGAGAACTACGACATCTTGATCCATATAAATCAGCTGGACTTGACAAACTAGACCCTTTCTTCTTGAAAATGTCTGCTAACATTATTGCCTCTCCCATTACTAGCCTTTTTAACCTCTCTCTTATCTCATCAGAGATCCCTTAAGACTGGAAAGCTGCTGCAGTTATCCCTATATTCAAAGGAGGGGACACTTCAGACCCAAATTGTTACAGACCCATCTCCATCCTGTCCTGCCTATCAAAAATCTTTGAAATTCAAATTAATAAAAAGCTACTAGGTCATCTTGAATCCCACCATAGCCTGTCTGACATGCAATCAGGCTTTCGTGCTGGACATGGTTGTACCTCAGCATCACTTAAGGTTTTAAATGATATCATAACAGCTATCGATCAAAGAAAACACTGTGCTGCTGTCTTTATTGACCTGGCTAAGGCTTTTGACTGTATAAATCACAGCATCCTCATTGGCAGACTCAGAGGGCTGGGCCTCTCAAAAGAGTGCCTTGCCTGGTTCTCGAATTATTTTTCTGATAGATCGCAGTGTGTTAAGTCCTAGGGCTTGTTGTCCGGGCCTCTGGCTGTCTCTGCGGGGGTGCCCCAGGGTTCAATCCTCGGCCCGACACTTTTTTCCATTTATATTAATGATGTTGCTCTTGTTGCGGGCAATTCTCTCATCCATCTTTATGCAGACGACACTGTTCTATATACATCAGGCCCTACACTGGAAATCGTGTTGGAAACCCTCCAAAGGAATTTTGAAGATCTGCAATTTGCTTTCCGTGACCTCCAACTGTCTTTAAACTCTGGTAAGACAAAATGCATGATTTTCAGTCGGTCACAGACTGCACCTTTCTACCCCAAAAACATCACCACCCTGGACGGGTCAAAATTGGAATATGTGGAGAAATATAAATACCTAGGGGTCTGGCTAGACCCCTCGCTCTCCTTCCAAACACACATAAACCATCTCCAGTCTAAGATTAAATCAAGGATTGGGTTTCTATTTCGAAACAAGGCTTCTTTTACTTTTTCTGCAAAACATGCCCTCGTGAAAATGACCATCGTCCCAATGCTTGACTTTAGTGATGTAGTCTACAGAACTGCTTCAAGCTCGCTCCTCAAGAAACTGGATGTTGTTTACCACAGTGCTATTCGTTTTGTAATCAACGCCGCATATAACACCCATCACTGTACCCTTTATTCACTAGTTGGATGGCCTTCATTACACACCCGGCGCCTAAGCCACTGGTATCATCTAATCTACAAGTCCTTATTAGGCAAAACACCATCTTACCTAAGATCTTTAATACCTGTAGCAGTACCTACACACAACCTGCGCTCGAGTAGATACATCTTTCTAGTTGCTAAAAAAGCCCGTACCTCATTCGGCCGCCTTTCTTTCCAATTTTCTGCTGCAAACGATTGGAACAATTTACAAAAAACTCTCAAACTTGAATCCTTCATTCCTATCACTACTTTTAAAGCAACACTTTCTAAACTACTAACGGACCACTCTACATGTTAATATTACATGTTGTGCATTTTCAGCTGAACAGCTATGTTTGAAATAACTTACACCGCACCATGTTAGTCATGCTATCTCAGGATATCTATCCTCCAGCTATACTGCTTGTGTTCTCATTTATTACTTCAAATTTACTTTTAATTTTTGTAATCTGTTCCGCATTTTAATTGAACCTGAAAATTTGTATGTGTGATTATACACTTGAATGTTGTAGACAACATGTAATTTTATGTTGCCTTGCACTTTTAGCCTTGTCTTGGCCAGGTCGCGGTTGCAAATGAGAACTTGTTCTCAACCGATTAACCTGGTTAAATAAAGGTGAAATAAAAAATAAATAAATAAATAAAATTAAGCCTCCATGACTGCTGGGTTGCCGTCTGGGGTTGAGGCTGCAGTCCAATAGAGGTGATTCACTATAGCAGGCCTCCACAGCTGTAGTTGGTCACACTCTTTTGGAGCTGCATCCAATGCCTTCCCCAGACCTGTTTTAGAACAAATGGTATTAATTGATATGCACTAACAAAAACTGCTTCAAGGTTCCAACAATGGATACATACTCTTGGCAATGTGCCACAAAATAATGCTGTGTCCCTTCAGGGCTCAGCTCCTCTCTCACCCATTTGGCAACCTAAGGAGAAATAAACAAACTTTTGTGGATGATTGACCTGTGTGGCCTTCCGTGTATCAGCAAACCACACACATCCAGCTTCAGTGCAATTTAGATGTTTACATTCTATACTGCATTTTTATTGTAAATACCTGGCGATGACGGTCCGTGATCAGCGTTGCTAAACGCAGGTCCTTTCCCCTCAGCAGGCCAACACTGCGCTTGAGCCCTTCAAGCTCACACCATGAGCTGTTGGGGACCTCTGAGCCCTGCAACATGACATAACAGTGTAAGTGTAAAATGCTGGTGTTGTTGAAGGAGGCGTGAATGAACCGACGCGTTGCTGATCCAAGCATTACGATACACTGTACTCTAGTTAGGCAATACACAAAGCTCTAAGCATCGTTGTACTAGTGGAAAGATGTTATATTAATATACAATCAGTTTACTAAATTGCAGAGTTCATTTCTTTGTCTAATAACATCAGGTTTACCTGAACAAGCTGAACATCCACTACCTTGTTCACTCTGTCCTCGATCAGAGAGTGGGATCCATACTTCGCGCAGTGCCCAGGAGAATCTGACCTGGAATTAATTACAAATTTGAATTAGATTTCAAGTTTTTAATAACCAAGGTCTGTAAAGACAATCCACCATGTCATCTGCAAATGCCAACTAAAGCCACCCTACATGATAACAAATAAAAAAATCAAAATGTGCAACTGGTCTATGAGCTCTCACACTGGTTTACCTGCAGTCACCAGCAAGAACTAGCCCGCCATCCATAGCCGTAGGTCACTAAAATTCTTTGCTTGATTGTTTTGCCAGGCCTGAATGATTACAGGGATGGTGTAGTGGCGCTGATGCCGAAAGTAACTACTCGCACTGATGCACTGCAGGCCAAACAGAGTCAACATTCTTAATGTCTGGGTGGCCAAACATCCAGTGAAATGAATGGCCCCGCTTAACAGGAGGTTGCAGGTCGGCATGTTCCTGTGGAGCATTGGCTAGTTTTGCCAGAAACGGTGGTAGCCACATGATGCACAGACCTAGATATGTTAAAAAAAAAAAGAAGAGTAATCAACAGTATATCAAGATTCAATATAGATTAGTAACGTCTCGGTTACGTATGTAACCCTCGTTCCCTGAGTAGGGAACGGAGACGTTACGTCGGATGACGACGAATGGGGTTTCGCTTAGAACACCTATCGACTTCGAGTATACAAAAACGAGCCAATGGCAAAGAAATGCCATGGGTCTGCGGAATTTGCATGACGTAACTCCGCCCCACCTTGTGGGTATAAAAGGAGGACGCCGGCAACATGCAGTTATGTTTCTTCGCTGAGGAGTCAAGACTGAACTCAGGCGATCCCCGCGGTACAGCGGAAGTGGCAGGAAGACGTAACGTCTCCGTTTCCTACTCAGGGAACGAGGGTTACATACGTAACCGAGACGTTCCCCTTCATTGTCACTCCGAGTTACGTCGGATGACGACGAATGGGGTTACCAGTCTAATCACGCCACCTTCACAGCTGTCTTCCAGTGCCCTGCGCAACCCAGTGGGGGGGGGGGGGCGCATTTGGAAAAACACATATGACCCGAAGGAAACATATGGGGAAACTCTGAGGTGTCCAGCCGCAGGTGGAATATTTCAACCTCAGGGGTGGCAAGGTGGCTTGCCGAGGGAAAGACACATGCTCAGAGAGGCTTACAGTGGAAATACACGTGTGGGGGTAGCTCCGGGGAGGGACCATGCACACGGGAGGCACCTAGCCGACGCCCAGGCAATAGACACTGGCGCTAGCATCAGGGGTGCTGGAGGAACTCAGGGCTTGCGGAGAAGCTCACCTGAGCAAAATATCGCACGTATCCAGTCCGTGGAGTGGAATGGCGAGCAAGCGAAGACACCTGAGCGGGTCCGGTACTAGCTGGTTGAAGCGAGTACATGAGAGGACACTGGCTCCACTCGGAGATTGTAGAATCTGGCGAATGTGTTCGGTGTCGCCCAGCCTGCAGCTCTGCAGATGTCTGTTAGCGAGGCGCCATGCGCTAGAGCCCAAGAGGATGCCACACTCTGGGTGGAGTGGGCAGTCACACCAAGGGGGCACGGCCGACCTTGCTACTGGTATGCCAAAGCAATGGTGTCCACTATCCAGTGAGACAACCTCTGCTTTGAGAGAGCCTTTCCCTTCAGCTTCCCACCATAACAGACAAAGAGCTGGTCTGAGGTCCTGAAACACTGCGTCCTGTCTACATAGGCGCGGAGAGCGCGTACTGGACATGCCAAGGCTGGGTCTGCCTCCTCCGAGGGCAGCGCTTGCAGGTTCACCACCTGGTCCCGGAAGGGAGTGGTAGGAACCTTGGGCACATATCCAAGCCGGGGTCTCAAGATCACGTGAGAGTAAGCCGGCCCGAATTCCAGGCACGCTTCGTCAACGGAGAATGCGTGCAGGTCCCCGACCCTCTTGAGAGAGGCCAATGCAACCAGGAGCGCTGTCTTCATTGACAGGAACTTAAGCTCCACTGATTGCAGAGGCTCAAAGGGAGCACTCTGCAGGGCACTTAAAACCACTGAGAGGTCCCAAGAGGGAACGAGAGGAGAAAGAGGAGGATTCAGCCTCCTCGCCCCCCTCAGGAACCTGACGATCAGGTCGTGCTTCCCTATGGACTTACCTTCCACTAAGTCGTGGTGTGCGGCAATAGCGGCAACATAAACTTTGAGGGTGGAGGGAGACAGCCTTCGCTCCAACCCATCTTGAAGGAAGGAAAGCACGAAACTGATCGAACACCTCCGGGGGTCTTCTTGGCGAGAAGAGCACCAGTTGACGAAGAGGTTCCACTTCAACGCGTAGGCGTGCCTAGTGGATGACGCTCTAGCGGAAGTTATGGTAGCCACCACCGTAGATGGTAGGGTACTCAAACCTGCCTCGTCCCGTCCAGGAGCCACACGTGGAGGTTCCAGAGATCGGGACAAGGGTGCCACAGCGTGCCCCGTCCCTGAGAAAGGAGGTCCTTCCTCAGAGGAATTGGCCAAGGAGGTGCTGTCGCGAGGAGCACTAGTTCGAAGAACCAAGTCCGGGTGGGCCAGTATGGCGCAACCAGAAGGACCTGCTCCTCGTCCTCCCTGACCTTGCGCAAGACCTGCGCAAGAAGGCTCACTGGGGGAAACGCATATTTGCGGCCCCGCGGCCAGCTGTGCGCCAGAGCATCCGTGCCGAGCGTGCCCTCGGTCAGAGAATAATACTGGGCGCAATGGGTCGAGTCGTGGGAGGCAAACAGATCTATCTGTGCGTCCCCGAACTGGTCCCAAATCAGCTGGACCGACTGGGGATGGAGTCGCCATTCTCCAGGGAGGGGCTGAAGCCGTGACAGCTCGTCGGCAGCACGGTTCAGGGCTCCGGGAATGTAAAGGGCACGAAGGAACCTCAGATGCCTCTGACTCCATAAGAGGAGGTGGCGAGCGAGTTGCGACATACGGCGGGAGCGTAGACCACCTTGATGGTTGATGTACGCTACAGTGGCGGTATTGTCTGATTGGACTAGTACGTGTTGACCCACGAGCAGCGCTCGGAAGCGGTGCAGGGCAAGGCATACTGCCAGCAACTCGAGGCAATTGACATGCCATAGTCGCTGGGGTCCTGTACAGGAGCCCGCGGCAGCATGTCCATTGGACATGGCGCCCCAGCCCGTGGTGGAGGCATCTGTTGAGACAACGACATGCCGAGACACTCACCTATGCTCTTCTAATGTCAGAGTGATCGTGCTTGTAAGTTAGTGGAGGCTGTGTCAAAGGGAACACGGTATACAAAATACACACAGAGCTAGCTAACACGCAGCTTGTAAACATTAACGTTAGCATGATGGTTACCGTGGCAATTTCTCGCTTGCGGCAGACGGTGTCTCTCGACCTCGGGACGGGGCAAGCAGAGAGGTTTGCGTTCACAGACGGCACGGCTGTAGGAAATAATTTAGCACTCCTCTCACTCTTTAATCCAAATGAGACCATCTTAGCATCCCTTGAGTGGTAATCCTCCTCTTTGAAATGCGCGCTGCATATTCTAGAGCAGGCGGTGACAGAGCTAGCTGAAAAATCTGCCCGCCTAATCTTCACAAACTGCACCCAGCTTCGGAAGATCCCTTTGTCCTTGCGGAAGGAATGGACCCTATGTCCAGTTTTGCTGGAGTTCTTGCACTCGCCACAAACACAGTAATAAACCATTTTGACTAACGTTATTTATGATCTACTCTTTATCTATCTCTAAGCTATCTGTTATGCTATGCTATCTCTCACTATCTATGCTATTCTATCTATGCTATGATATTCTATCTATCTATCTATCTATCTATCTATCTATCTATTTATAAATCTGTCACTGTCACTCTTTCACTAGTTAGCTACTCCTCGTCACTCTCCCTCAGCTGAAGGCGGGCCGCGGGCTTTCTTCTGTCGTCCAACAGTCAGCGAGTACCTCATGTGACGTCATGGAATGCATTGTGGGAGAAATAAGAATAATCGCTAAGCTGTAGCTAAAAGCTAACATATCACCTACTTTTCCGTATTATATTTCTTTTTTGTAGTACCCTACAACATCAAATACAATGGATAGTTGTTGAAATATTTATTACCAACTAGAAAATTGCCAAAAAAAAAAAAAAAAAAAACCTGCACCATGGGCTTTAAATATCACAGCAAAAGAGCACCTCTTCATCTCAAAATGTTGTGTAAATGCATCTGTGTGAGAATTATACATTGTACAAATTAGATGCTGCATTATAACATTCGTATAGTGCTTGTTTGCATGTGTCTTGACACTGCTAACCTCTAGATAGTGCTGGGAGATCCAGAGAGAGAGCGCGTTTGAATTTGCTGCAGTGTTAATACTAATGTAGGTTATAATTTAACTGCGGGAATGACTGCTACATTTGTATGATGTTTGGGTGTGTCTCAACAGTTACAAATAAAGCCACAATAAGCTTATGGAGCGAACTTGTCAATCATCTTGATGGACGATGCAAAGGAAACTGACAAATAAGAGGACAGTTGTACTTGCATGAATGTGACTCGCTTGAACACACTTTGGTACGCTTTGAAAGGTTGCCTTGTGAAAGCAAACCGAAATGCAACTTAGTAACAAATTAACAGCTTTGTTTCCTGTTTCAGAACAAAACAAACGATCTATAGGTGTGAAAATGCTCTCAGTTTCCAATCCCTACATATTATTTTTTTGGACAAACAGGTAGTTCCTTAGAACATGCAGCTCTTAGTGCACACCGAGACAGTATAATGCTGTGTCCCAATTCGCATACTATCCGTCCTAAATAGTATTTGAAATTAGTATTTGTTTGTCCCAATAAATCGTAGTATGTTGAAATGAGTATTCCAAAGATACCGGATGGTCTACTTTTTTCCAGTCAGAATCTGAAGTGCAGATCCGTGCTCACTCTAATGGCTAATATTGCCCACAATCCATTACACTGTAACTCATTTTAATTGAATGTGGAGTATTTTAACAGTGACAAGATGGTTGACAGGGCAGTTTAAACAGTGACAGGTTGCAATTAACTAAGCGACAGAGCGTCCATTAAAGACACAATTATGACAAAGTGTGTCCCACTCTTCTGCTTAACACTGAAAGGTATGTACTTTTTCTTCTCAAAAACAGTACTAATTCATTTTAACACTGAACACACGACACACATCACCTGCATTGAAAGAAACTTAAATGCAAATAAAAACTGATACTAGACAGTTTTAACTGACATTAACTGGTGCCGTAACTGCCAGTAAATGGTACTATGAGGTATACGGCACCATTTACTGGCAGTTACGTCACTAGTTACTGGCAGTTAAAACTGTCTAATATCAGTAAATGTTATATGAACTTATTCAGCCATAAGTAGAATGAGATCTCTTGCACACTTGGGAACAAGACCAGCAGTTATGCATCCCTCATGCCTGAGACCCAAGGTCAACAAACAACATTCAAAAGGGTGCTGCTTTAGCCCAAAAATATCCTGCAATGTCTGTTTCCCATGGAGAGTGGTATGGCCTCTGGTGACAGCTCTCAGGGTGTTATTAACCTTGTGCAGGAGAGGTGACTCGAGCCCCCGCGGGCCCGTTTGGAGTTGCTTTAAAGGGTATTAAAATAGCATTCAAAGGACAGAACAGCTGGTTTATCTAGGGCTTCTGAGATACATACTGTACATCTGTAACTAATGACATCACTGTGCTTGTTTATGCAACATCAAACTTTCATAAGATAATTGTTCTACTTTTATAAGTTAATGACACATTTATAAGGCCTATTCACACATAATGCCAAGGTATTTTGACCATGTCCAGGTTGCATGGTTTCCAAGTCTTTGAAACGCCTCGGTCAGAGCTAGCTGAAAAATCTGCCCGCCTAATCTTCACAAACTGCACCCAGCTTCGGAAGATCCCTTTGTCCTAGGGTAAGGAATGGACCCTATGTCCAGTTTTGCTGGAGTTCTTGCACTCGCCACAAACACAGTAATAAACCATTTTGACTAACGTTATTTATGATCTACTCTTTATCTATCTCTAAGCTATCTGTTATGCTATGCTATCTCTCACTATCTATGCTATTCTATCTATCTATCTATCTATCTATCTATCTATCTATCTATCTATCTATCTATCTATCTATCTATCTATCTATCTATCTATCTATCTATCTATCTATCTATCTATCTATCTATCTATTTATAAATCTGTCACTGTCACTCTTTCACTAGTTAGCTACTCCCCGTCACTCTCCCTCAGCTGAAGGCGGGCCGCGGGCTTTCTTCTCTTCACCCAACATTAAACTTTCATAAGATAATTGTTCTACTTTTATAAGTTAATGACACATTTATAAGGCCTATTCACACATAATGCCAAGGTATTTTGACCATGTCCAGGTTGCATGGTTTCCAAGTCTTTGAAACGCCTCGGTCAGCTGTTTCAGTCATGCAACTACAGCTCCTATCTCTTTAAATGGGAAAACATCAAATTCTCCAAAGCTGTTCATCAAGCTTAAGATTGGCTCTTTTATTTAGAAGGCAGGACTTATTCTGCCATATTGCTCGTTGGACTTTCTCCCATTCATAGTAATATGAGTGCACTGTCTTTGTATATCTAAACCTTTGATGCTCAGAAATATTCACAGGAGCAGCCGTCTCTCAGCTGTCCAAGTCGTAAGTCGAAAAAGGAGTTAATAAAGGAGATAATATTGCTAATATTTGATTCCCCGGACCTTCTACTAGTAATACTGAAAGGTTAAAGATTGTGTTGCACAAATCTGAAAAAATCTGACAAATCCTGCATAATATCATGAGACTTGCGGTTGGACCAGTAAGCAAACATGTGTTGCCATCACTCACATTTTCTTCAGTAATTTTTTTATTCAATTTAAACTTTTCTAATAGTTTTGGTGACATGATTGTGCTGACATGGTAATTAGGGTTCCCTTAAACATGCAGTATTACTGCAAGATCAAATTCACCTCTCATTAATCTCAAATTCACATGGTTCACATTAAATCTTATGATGTGTAAGCCCTATTTAGAACACATGGCTACATTCCATTGGTTTTCAATAGCGTAATTCTCTGGAAAAACAGCATTGTGTTATATCAGTAGGAGGGGAATTACCACCAGTCCTTTGTCATCAAGGAGATTTGACACATTTGCTTGTACCCCTTTACATATGTGAAACTGATGTAGTACAGCTTTTCCTTTGAGAAACGAGCGATTGCAAGATGCGGTTCCACCAAGTATGGCATTTGTTATTTATGCTGGTTCCCACGTTAACCACCCTTTGACCTCAAAATATCACATGTCACGGTTTGGGCATGTTGTTGTTGCTGTCCATGTCTCACTGAAAAAGCTGGTCAACTGGAAACATCCAAGGACATAGACATGCTGTGGAACCGCTTTCTCCACATTGAATGAATCCAACTATTTGTGTCTGGGGATCCATATGCGCATACTAACTACAGCATGCTGATCACTTGCTGATGTCCTCACTCCATTTTGAAGTTACTGACAGCTCTCTCATGTAACAATACAGATATGCATTACTGTGATTTTACAACAAATATCCCATAACCGTTTTGAAACCTGTAGCACATGACCTTGTTCAATTTCTTAGTAAAAATCTGAATAAAGTATTCCATTAAGTATTAACTGTTTGTCTAATTATAGAGCCGTTAACCGTTGCCAAGCAATGTTGCAATTAATTATTTAGTTAAATACAGAATTTAATTGATGTGTCATCACACTTGTATGTGTTAGAGCTTCACGATTACTCATTTCTTAAAAGATCACAATCTCGATTCAAACACACGTGATCTTGAATGTAAACCTTAGAGAGTCGTTGTATGAAACAGCTTAAATTATCTTCTGAAAGTAACATTGATTCATTCAAGAGATTTGTTAAAAAATGCTGATTCATCCAATTATGAAACAAGTGAAGTCTGTATGAGTCATTGAATCATTCATTCAAACCGAAAAAAAAGTTAATTCAGATTAATTAAATATTTTTTTAATAGACTGCAGAAATGTACATTTCGTGAGAAACTAATAAATCACATGTTATTTTGTTTAGTTGTCTATTCAGAATCGTGACAGAATTGTGTTCCCCATTTTAAACCAAAAAAAATCGTGATTCTCAATTTAACCATTGTTCGTTGGTTATGTAATATCTTCACCATAGGTGGTCTTCCACACTTAGACTGTTCTCCATGCAGGTTCCGGTCAGTTGTGTTCCTCACATGGAAAAAGACCACTTTAGGAGAGTCATTAATATATTCCATTGGTATTTGACCCCTGTTGACCTCAGGGGTTTGTCAGGCAAGTCAACCTCTGTTGTCAAGGTTTACACTATCTTCTGTCCGTTTATGTGTTGCGGCACTTTAGAGAACCTGATCCTCAGCAACCTCCTACTGTTAGTCAAATGAACCTCTGATACTCTAGAAACGCGTAACTTGACATTTAAGACCTCAAGGACTGAATTTTGGGCATATTTGGGTAAATGCCAGATTTGCCAGTCGGGATATGTAAAGCAGTTTAGCGGCGGACATCTATTGGATGTACAATCCATTCAATCAAGGTATTCTGAGTTAAAAAGGTCAGTTGCTTCATCATCTTTCTCAGTGTAATTGTGTACTAGCACTCATCTTCCTGCATTTCAGTTTACATCTCAAATATTGTACTTCTAATCTTGAATTGGCTTTTAAAACTTGTGACTAATTTGAACATTTAATTTCTTTGTAATCAAGGCATTGAAACTGTATTTTTCTACAGTATGCGGAATTTTCTAATTAGCATTTGTTTGCTATAGCTTTAGTTGTAGTATAGGCCTAGTTCTTTTTTGGAAAATAAGGTGAGATAAGTTACAAGTGATCAATAGGGAGGGGAATAAAAACGATAGTGTGGTTAGAAAACTGAAGTGGCCCTGTCTTAACCATGAAAGGATCTTGAGAATTGATGTCTTTTGATTCATTTAAAGGGCATATTTTGAGAGGCTGAATAGACAAAAGAGCATTTCCCTAAATTAGGCTGTAAATGTTAATGATGTGATGTGTCTAAAATAAACTTTAAAAAACTTGTTTGATGTTTACCATTAAACCAACCCAACCACAATACTGTTTTAGATTATAGTTAAATGGTGGCATATCTGTACATCTGCTTTTTGAACAGACTTACTTATGGTTTTAGTAGATTAAAATAAAAATATACATTTACTTTAATATCTAGTTCACAAATGGCTTCCAGTTAGTAGCTCTCATGTCATAGCTTTACCAGCATAACCATTGGACATTTTTGACATCAGTTGGTCATCTTGTTTTTGTTTCCACAATGACTGCTTTCATTGACAAACTTATATATAATATAGTATACATAACGATGCATTGGATATGTTATGGACAGCATGATTTTGCTGGTAATCCATTCAATAAAAAAGGCCCCATTAGACAGAATTTAAGTTTTATATAATGGGGTGAAATAAGGTCTGCGGTAAGTGTAACGTAGGCAAGCACGAGCTTTGTGTGTAAACCTCATTCCCTGGCTTCGAGACTGATGCTAGCAGTTGGGTCTTTAGCGGCCTTTAAAGACCCCGGTTCGAATCCCATTCGGAGCGGGTTTAGTAGGACCGGTTACATTTGGTGCTATGACCCGGATGGGAGTTAGGTTTATTAGGGGTGAGCAGGGTTTCCCGCATAAAATGTGTTAGATAAGGTGGTGGGGTGGGGTTTGGAAAAGCACCTGCATGCAAAAGCACGGCCGCGCCGCTTTCTCCTTCTTTCCACAAGCGCTTGCGCTCCCGTGGCATCTGTCGTTGCTGTGCAACCATGAACTGCGCTCTCCATGATGACGACGAGGACGTATCAGCAAAGGATTAATTGATTTCTATCCCTTGCATTAGCTTTACTAGGCTAATAGATATATTTATTGAGATGAGAAGAGACCACGCTAGAGGTGCGGTCTTTAGCGTCCTTGTTAGCGCCCGCCTCCCACGCCGAAGAGCTGGTTCGAATCCAGCTCGGAGCAGGTCTTATAGGACTGATTACATAAACATAAGTTGACGATACTTGGATGTTTTGTTCTACAAGTAAACCACACACACTCACACCCCCTTGTCTAGTTACTTATTAGAAACGGTAGAAACGTCCAAGTATGGTCAAGTTATGTTTACCACATAAAACCCACAGGGAAAATCATGAGTCTTTTGGGTTTTATCGTCACAACTCCAGCACTCATACTGTGGCATAATAGCTCAGCCAAAGGGAACAGAAAACAGTAGTTGCATGGATTTTCATTATATACTGTATTATTATATTATAAATCATGGCTGTTGTATTTCACACATGCGTTTGATGAAAACGTTCAGCCCACTTAGACAGTGGTTATGACTCATTTTGTCATTATATCTGTGAGTTTGGCTTTGGACAAGATTCCCCTGCTGCTCAGACAACCACATGCAGTCCTCCCAGTTGGCCATCTGCTTAGCATTTCTTCAGTGTCTGTGAAACTTGACGGGAATTGGAATACTGCTAATGTAACACTTCGCAGTCCAAGGACTAGTCACTTCACCGCATGGCAGCAATTCCCATGCCATAGTCCAAGTCTTACCAGCAGTGTGACAGCATCCTCTCTTTAAGCTTCCACTGGCAAAAGAGCTCTGTTCTGGGGTAACTTTGGGATATGCGCCATTTTTCTGCACACTTAAAGGGATCATGACGTGAAATCAAATTTGCCTTGATCTTTTGACATAATAGGTCTTTGTACCAATAAATCATCCTGCAAGTTTCATCCTCCTCATTATAAACAAAGCAATTATTTAATCAAGCTCCAACAACAGCTCATTTGGACGCACGGACAAATACATTTGCATATGCCCGTCTTCAGAGCAAGACATCGGCGAATAGTTATACATCATCATCGCACCATAGGCTCCGCCCACTGGGGTTCAGCTGCTGATATTTGCCTACACTGGATGCGAGCGTCGCGTCAAAAGCAAACAGAAGCCATTATAATCACTGATGCTGTCTACACTGATACAGTGTACAGATGTGTGTTGAGTTTCTGACAAACTCCATGCGCTTGAGTCTGAGCTGACAATGGGACAAATGTGAAAAAAGTGAAAGAACGTTTTCTTTGATCACCCAGTTTAAACAGCTGGTTTGTGTCTCTGTACAGATCGGAAACAAGTCAATGGTTTATTTTAATAGAGTCCCGGATTAGTCGGATGATTATATGTTTGTTCGGAGCGTTTTGTTTTGTGATCGAGGCACAGTGCAATGGAGAGTTCACACAGAAACTTTTGTTGAAAGATGAAGCATCACAAATCACTAGTAAATTATTTCATAATGCTTTGTCAGTAAATTACGGTTTTATATGGATAATATTTTCAGAGCACTTGCATGCAATAGCGAGTGTGTGTTGATACTGTTTCCTGTTCATTGACGTTAGCCAATCATAACAGTGTCTGTTTACTGACAAGGAGCCTCGCCTTACACCATGTCTTAGATGCGCCGCGACACGCAATAGAAATATTTTCCACGTTAATCAGAGTTTTTGTCCTAACCAGCTGCGACGCGACAACGATTTTAAAAACGTTTTCTATTTTTCTGTGATGTTGCATCTGGAACAACAACACAAAGTATGGCAATGATAATCTCAGGTAATGTTTATGTGCTTTTTAATGTTAAAGGTGTGTAATGTGACTTGGAATATTATTTAGTGCTCCAGCTTTGTTGTCGTACTAAATGGATAATTAAAATTAAACAAATGGAAACAAGAGTGTTCAAACTGTGTCTGAACAAGTGCTTTCTATGACAAAGATTGTTTTAGTAACTCAGTATGTATTTTTAATTATGTTTAAATGGTGTGATATTTGTGAATTTGATTATGTACAATACACAGTTCCTTGCTCCGCCCACACTCTGTTCTGATTGGCTGTGGTTTGTGATTGATTTTGTCAAATCTTGTAGTCTTGTCGCGTCTGGTATGGACAAACAAATTGCTCTCCGCTGGAAACTTATTTCATCGCCACTGTTTAGGACTTTAAAAACTGATTTTTTCAGAGAGAGGGGCAGAATGAAGGTTGAAAGTTATTGTTTTTTCGTACCTGCACTGCAAAAAATTACACTTATTTCAACTCAAGTTCAGTTGCTGCGGTAATTGAATCATATCCATTTTTTTTGTACATTGTAATGCTGATAAAAATGTAGTCTCCTGCCAAATAACGTCCCTTTCCTGGATTGTCTCGTAGAGATGTTGTTTCATGCATATTCTTTTTGTCACCTTGTCCTGATTGCCATCCCTGACCATGCCGCCGGCTGCCAGCGACACGTGAAATCAGACGGACAGATCTGTGTTAGCTGTTCCCAGAGGAGAGGGGACACTGACAGTAATGTTCAGCGAGACGTTTGTAGACTGAGCTTCTGTCAAAACACTGATGCGATCATCATGTTTTCTTTGCATGCCGACTTTGAACTTGGTGAAATTAATTAATAGACGAAGAAGGCATGAACCTGACCAAAGGTGAATCTTAAAAAAGTGTTATACCATGGTCTGGGTGAATACTCGATTCTGATTGGCTGCAGGGTGTCCATTAAAAAGGGATAGAGGACACCTAGTAAAGGAGTTCTGGTGAAACTGACTCTTTGCCCTTCGAAATTAATAAATAAATGCGCTGGCTACATCAGCTGTGAGTTACCATAGCAACAGGCAGTCAAAGTATCCGTTTACGATTTATTGTATCAAAACAAACATCTAGTCAGCCGTTATACATAAAAAGTTTTAAGTGCGTTGCCTGTGTGTTTTAATTATAGGTGAACAAAAACGAAAGTGTAACGCCCATGGCTAGACAAGCCTAACTTACATGAAAAAAAAAAAAAAAATACGTTAACTTTCTGGCTCGTAAGTTAGCTAAACTGATGGGCTCTACGAGCTGAGCGGACTACAAATTTCTCCGGTTGCTAAATAAACCGTCAGGCGTAACCAGGGAAACCAAGTTATTGTTTGTAAAAACTTTAGATTTCGATTGTAAACCTAATTAAAATATAAACTAATGTTTTAAAAATGTGTTATTTGGCAAGTGACCATGGTATGCGGGTTAATGCCCTTCGAGGGGTCCATTGTCTAGGTATTTCGGTGGAGGCAACCACTGCGCGTCGGGCGGTTCACGCCTCGCCGTCGTCCATTGATACCTGACAATGGACACCTCGCCGGGCATTAACCCTTACATGTCATCCCCAAAATCAAAAGAAATCAATTAGATTCTGCTTAAAGTAAATTAAGCATATTTTTACGAGCCAATTTTTCCATTGTGACTTTATTTACATTATCTATCTATCTATCTATCTATCCATCTATCTATCTATCTATCTATCTATCTATCTATCTATCTATCTATCTATCTATCTATCTATCTATCTATCTATCTATCTATCTATCTATCTATCTATCTATCTATCTATCTATCTATCTATCTATCTATCTATCTATCCATCCATCCATCCATCCATCCATCCATCCATCCATCCATCCATCCATCCATCCATCCATCCATCCATCCATCCATCCATCCATCCATCCATCCATCCATCCATCCATCCATCCATCCATCCATCCATCCATCCATCCATCCATCTATCTATCTATCTATCTATCTATCTATCTATCTATCTATCTATCTATCTATCTATCTATCTATTTATCTATCTATCTATCTCTATTTATCATCTATCTCTCTCTCTCTCTCTCTCTCTCTCTCTCTCTCTATCTATCTATCAAAATGTCCCATCATAAAATCTTGCCGATCTAGTTGAGTCTTGACTTAGAAAATAATAATTTAATATAATATATTATTTGTAACAGTCGTCTTTGTAATATTTGCAACAGGAGCTGAATGTATGAATCCCATTGTAAGACATCATTGCATTCCAAACAAAGAGCTTTTATGCTTTTATTCATGTGATGTTTTGTTTACAGCTCAATAGTCTCCGCCTCAAACATTCTTCCTGTGTAAACCAGTTATTGCTGCCTTTCCTTCTAGAACCATGACAGATGTTTCTTGAGAATTTCACTGTGCATTGGCTCTGCTTCAGTTTACATATACTGTAGCAAGATGGTCACCATTTCAATCTATATATGCATATACTGTTAAACATATTAAACCGCATTTCACCAAAAACCTGCAACATTTATATTTTATGATTATTGAAAAAAAAAAAAAACGCTGGATGGAAACGCCAAGATGTGCATAAATTCTAAAACACTAGATGGACTAGTTTGAACACTAGATGGAAACTGCTTTATTCACAAATGTTTTATGCAAGACTTCAATATTGTGCATAAGTTAAATGTGCCACTTTAAATAGAAACAGCTAATGCAAGATAGATTGTTACATCCACAATAGGGATGGGCGATATGGCCTAAAATCCATATTGCGATATAAATTGCAGCCTCTTGCGATAACGATATATATCACGATAATAAATTATAATAGAACCATTTCAGAACAGGTTAGACAGACCATTAGGAAAGCCAAACTGCTAAATGTATTTGTTTTAAAAACATTTATTATGCAAAACTGTAATTATAGAACATAATGTTGTAGATGAATAGAATTCAAGTACACTAGCTGCAGAGACTTTAACAAAGAAAAAGCTTAAAGTATTGGGTTTATTTCCTGTAGTGCACGCCTGTTTCACACATACTCCGTGTGCAGTGCGGTGGGATGCGCAGGAGCAGCACGTGCTATTGTGCTTTCACATAAGGTGCGTTTGCAGTGCGCAACTGATCTACGGCTGTACGACAAACAACATTAATCCTCTATTTTTTATTTCAAATCACTATTTTTATTATTAGTGTCTTTAATAAAATAATATAAAAGAGTTTCAGCATTGTGATTCTATTTGTACAAAGACAGGAGGCTAGTAATACGCACTCTTTCACAAGACTTAGGCTATTCACGTTTAAACTTAATACACTTAAAAACGTATTATTACTTCTATATAGATTTATATATTAAGTAGCTCAAGCAAGTGGCAAAACATTTCTACATTTATGTTAACATCGCAAACATTTTAAATTAAAACATACTTAATTGACAAAAACAGCTCTCTCATACCTTTTCTTTTGCATTTAAATCTTTTTTTACAAGAAATATTGCAATCACAAAGAATTTGTTTCACGAAGAGACAAGTGCATCCATAATGTCGCGTTGTTGAGGTAATGTTACTGTGTAGTTTCCTTGCTTTAATTACCCCTAGCTTAAAGTTAAAAAGAAAATGATTGAAAAATAGTATCATATTTTTTTACTATATTAGTAAAAAAAGATTACTATATTTTCATATCAATCCGTGTTCATTTTGACCATGAACCATGCGCTGTCTCTTTAATTCAGCACGTGCAGCACAGCAAAAATAGACTGTGGAAACGATGGCTGCACTGCTGTATACACACCGCTCCTGGAACGCATCCGCGTGCAGGCCTGTTTACATGGGTACGGGAAAAATACACACATACACTGCAAACAGAGTGTGTGTGAAACAGCCGTTAGCCAGAACTGTTGCCCCTACAGAGTATAGTTTGCTGCTGCTCGTCGGACGGCTTGAATCTGAAGCAATGGATGTTGCACCGTTTTTTTCACCAGCTCCTCCGTTTCGCTTTCAGCCATGTTTACTCAAGATGACGAATACGATGATGCGTTGCAGCCGTTTGCAGCTCGTGGCTCTAAATTTTGCGGGTAGATTGCGTCAACATGCATTCTCGCGATAGTGTAATATAATTAAAATTCATATCGTAGACCAATTTTGTATCGTTTATTTTGCATATCGTTTATATCACCCATTTCTAATCCACAACCCTAACATTTTCTTAGAAATTCCTGGCATGAATTTCTGAATTTCTTTGACATCCACAACTGTACTTTTTGTCCTAAATGGACTAGATCATTAGATCGTAGCTAACCCTTTTAGTTTCACTTTATGATGGTCCCTTTAACATTCTGTTGACTACAGTTAACTTTGCACCTACATGTGTACTAACTCTCACTAGAGTATTAGTAGAGTATTAGTAGAGTATTAGTAGAGTGTTAGTAGAGTATTAGTAGAGTGTAAGTAGAGTGTTAGTAGAGTGTTAGTAGAGTATTAGTAGAGTATTAGTAGAGTATTAGTAGAGTGTTAGTAGAGTATTGTGAGAGTGTTAGTTGAGTGTTAGTAGAGTGTTAGTAGAGTATGTGTTAGTAGAGTTAGTAGAGTATGTGTTTGTAGAGTGTTAGTAGAGTGTTAGTAGAGTATTAGTAGAGTGTTAGTAGAGTATTAGTAGAGTGTTAGTAGAGGTGTTAGTAGAGTATTAGTTAAGTGTTAGTAGAGTATTATGAGTGTTAGTGGAGTATTATTTGAGTATTAAAGAGTGTAAGTAGAGAATTAGTAGTGTTAGTAGAGTATTATGAGAGTGTTAGTAGAGTATTATGAGTGTTAGTAGAGTGTTAGTAGAAGTGTTAGTAGAGTATTATGAGTGTTAGTAGAGTGTTAGTAGAGTATTATGAGAGTGTTAGTAGAGTGTTAGTAGAGTGTTAGTAGAGTATTAAAGAGTGTTAGTAGAGTATTAGTAGAGTGTTAGTAGAGTGTTAGTAGAGTATTAAAGAGTGTTAGTAGAGTATTAGTAGTGTTAGTAGAGTATTATGAGAGTGTTAGTAGAGTATTATGAGTCAAGTCAAGTCAAGTGTATTTATATAGCGCTTTTCGCAATATAAATTGCATCAAAGCAGCTTCACAATATCAATCAAATAACATAACAATGTTTGTTTCTTAGTGAAAAAACATCCACGTTTGGTAGGGCTGATCAATGGTATTAATGCTTGGTTAATTATTTTGAATATCCCCAACTGAGCAAGCCAAAGGCAACAGTGGCAAGGAACCGAAAAACTCCATCAAGTGACCTACTGGAGAAAAAAAAACCTTGGGAGAACCCAGGCTCAGTCGGGGGCCAGTTCTCCTCTGGCGTTTATGAACTAGAGGCCGGATTTATAGTAACTGTAATTTGATACAGAATTTTGTTTTATTTTATCACTTCAGGGTGGGTATGCGAACCGGAATCACAACATTTTATCTGTAGAGTGGGAAAGGGATCCTCCATAGGGAGAGGCTAGTTGGCACTTCAGCACTGCGGTGTCATCGGGTCCAGGCAAAGCTCCTAGTCAGATCTGGATACGGCCTGGATCCGGTCGGCTGCGGGAAAACCTCGGGATAAACAAAGACACTAAAATTAGCGTAGATGCCATTCTTCTTATGATGATGTAACGAGTACATCAGGATTTAAGGGAAGTGTTCCCAGTTGTTGAGTGTTGAGTGTTAGTAGAGTGTTAGTAGAAGTGTTAGTAGAGTATTATGAGTATTAGTAGTTTTAGTAGAGTGTTAGTAGAGGTGTTAGTAGAATATTAGTATAGTGTTAGTAGAGTATTATGAGTGTTAGTAGAGTGTTAGTAGAGTGGTAGGGTTCGGGTTAGAATAAGTTGACATGTAGTTGCAAAGTTACTTATAATGTCTGTTGAAGAGCATCGCAATAAAGAGTTATCAGATATTAAGCAGACCGTACACTAATACTCTAATGAGAGTTAGTTGACATGTAGTTGCAAAGTTAATTATAGTCAACAGAATGTTCAAAAGGGACCATCAAAATTAAGTGTAACCAAACTTTCTAGGCATATGCGTTTTGAAACTATTACAAATGCATGAATATGGAACGATATGGTCTTGTTGCAGTCTGAACCGAATGGTCAATCTAGATCACACACTGTGCATAATGTAAAATAAAGCTCTGCTTCATCCCGCTCCTCTTCGAACATATTGCAACGAACAATTGTTGCAACATTATTGTATTTTTAAATTTTGTTTTATTTGAATCTCTTTTGTTGTTTGAAATAAACATAACTAAAGAACTAATGTGAGCGTAACCTCCCCCAGAAGGTCCGGGGCAGGTTTAACAGCGCTTGGCCAGTGGCCGGCGGTCATGGGCTCGGTCTGTTTGGACAAGCCTCCTCAGAGACAGATTCAGCTCACAAGACCGGAAGCAGCTTTTGTATGATCCCAGCGCTCAAGGTTATGAGGAGACCGAATGGGTGGAGAGGGGATTTCCTCATAAGAGCTTGTATCATTCTCAGAAATACCCACATTATTCTGTAGCCATGAAATATTTAGCTTCCAATCGGTTCTTCATTTTTTCTTTTTTTTTTTTTAAGTGCTTTGAAATCTACTGGCTTGATTGCTATTGCAGGAATGAAAAAAATGCAAAGTTTACATTACATTTAAATATCCATTTCTATAGAAAAGGGAAATTATAAAAATGCATGACATTCTGACAAAAAACAAGTTTAAGTCTTTAAGAGCCAGGTGATTTCCATAAAGCAAGTCATCTTTTATTTGTAACCTTCTCTGAACTTTTGTATGTACAGTAGTAGGCTATATTTATTTATTTGAATGAAATAAGCTTGACATGAATCTACAGGTAGGCTATTTATTAAGTCACTTACAAACCGGGTTACCAGGTCTGCAATACAAAACAAGCTCAATGATCACATCCCATAAAAATCAAAATATGCCATTCAATGTATTCCACAATTAAAGTTATATAAAATGAAAACCTCTACCATAGTGATCATTAACACAAAGGCTCTCAGCAGTGGCCCTACTTCACAAAACTTAGATGTTTTATCATTGGTAGAATATAAAATATTTAAATTCAAGCGTTTTAGTCAAATAGGCCTATAATTTAAATGCAATATGTCAAACATTTAACCCGCGGTGACAATAGCCTACCGTGATTTTTGGCCATGCATAATGATGGTATCATGTTATTTGACGTTCCTTGGGGTGCAAGTAGGCTACCTAGCCTTTCTTAAGTTTTCTTGTTCGCAATCATAATAAATAGCGAATTTGAAAAGGGAAACCATTTCAAAAAAGCTGAAAATTCTAATTTGTCGTTGCATTGTGGTTTCGCTAATTGTTGATCTTTGCACAAACGTCTTTGGTCCTTGCGTCGCGTCTCGCGTCATGAGCGTTGCGTGTTTAGACGGCGAATCAGGTTATAAATAGTTCAACTTGAAAAGGACCGGCATTCACAGCTGTTTTGAACACCAAACCGCGTCACGCGTGAAGGTCCTCGCGTTTACTGTAGGGGGACGCGTGCACGGCTCTCTGTTTTATCAGCGTGTCGCGTCAATAGCGTTGCGTTTTAAGACGTGTGGCAAGTTGAAAAACAGTTTAGCTTTTAACAATGAGATCCTCGCGTTCACAGTCCGTCGCGTCGCGAGCTGTTTTTGAACGCAAGAACGCGTCCGGTGTGAACGCCCCAAGTTTTACGAATCGACGCCGCGACGCGCTCTTGCAATGCCAGTGTTGTTGGTTATAACGGGAGCGTTGTAGATGTTCGCGTCGCGTGTAGTGTACATGATGAGGCGCGGGGAGGGTTCGGCTGGCCAATGCGCCAATAGACGCCGATGGCTTGGAAAACCGCTTCTGTGCGCATGATAGTATGAAGACGCCTTGACTCACACGCGTTGAGATTTCACACAGCTGTGATTGAGAAAATATTCCTGATATCTAATCATAAATGGACGGATCAGGAGCAGAAGCATTCGCGATCCACTTGTCATCGAGGGAGAGCAATCATTGGGAATAATGGGGAATACAACACCTAAACCACTGATAGGTAAGAGATGGATTGGCTGGCCATTGGTTGACATGTCTTGCAACAGAAATCAGAAGCATTTTAGTCTGCTTTAATGTGGATGGAGATGTTTAATATCTTGATTTCTTGTGCAAATATCACTCATGCATACGAAATCCTCAACTATATGGGATGACAGTGTGCGCTGCGTAGGAGTGAGAAGATGACTGGTGATGTTCAAGTTATTCATTTCTTAAAGCAATTATGCTTTTTTACTTATTTGACTATGCATTCAACAAAGAGGATGATTATATCTATCATAACAGACATGATATCTGTAATAACAGAGTCATTAAAGGGAGCAGAAGAGCTAATGCTGATGATAAACTGCAGAAGATGACAATCCCTCATCCATGGGAGAAGCTCTGCGTTTCTCTCGGATGAATCCTAGATCTGTTCTCCTCCATCTCCCAGATTGAATGTTCAGAGTGTCTCAAGCATACCATACATACACACACGGTCCATTTTAAGCCGAGATTTACCATATAGATCAAGTTGCATTTTATGGGATTTTCGATACCTGAAGTGAACTTTATATGGCTGCAGTTAAAATATATGCTCGGGTTAAAAAGTCTGAGGACACATTGACAATATGTTAAAACAAAGATAATTCCAGATGAAAATTTGATAAAGAAATATTTCAGATTGAAGGTCACTAATCACATAAGAAAATGTGTGACGTTGGTCATATGAACTTCTTATGTTCTTGCTCCACTGAAGCACAAGATGAAGATCATCAAACCCAATATTAAGACATTCAGAAGTTCATGTTAATTTTTCCCTGAACTTGTTATGAGGATGCTATAATTAGTAAACAAAGAGTTGTATCCGATAAGAAAAGAATGCAAAAGCATTTTCACTAGTCTCAGATGTTGGTCCCTGCTGTAGGTCTGAGCTGGTAGGAAGAGCGTAGGTTTAATGACATATTTAATGGCTATATTCTACATTATCAGTAAAGCTTTGAGCACATGGCTGGCACATGTAAGCTCACTGTGTGCATGTTCATGGAAAGGTTGGGAATGAGTCAGGATGTGATTGAGTTATGCCGCTCATTGAACCCAACATAATATTCTTTGTTTTCATATTCACAAATAAAGCTCTATCTGGTATCCATTATTTCTCATTGTGTGCTCAGTCCCCGCCCTAGTAGCCAGTTCTCCCCAGAGCAGTTGCTCTAACAGCACAATGGACTGAATGCATGCACGGCTAACATGGAGGCATCTGTTGAAAGGTTTGATGAATGATTTATTTTTAGGCGATGGTGAACTTGTGTCTGGTTTAGTGCTTGAAATTATGGCTTGGCATGCAGTGCAGAACTCACAAACACACATGATGGATCAGGTCACAGTACATGTTTTGGAACAGTCTGGAAACACATGAATGTATTCATCTTGGTGTTTTCAGCACTCTTTTCATTTTGGCAATTTATTAAATGATATTGCCCAACTGGATCACATGGGTATTGGTAAACATCTGAAAGGCAGGACATTTAAAGATTTATTTGAGATCTGAGGCCTGGATATATGATTTGGCACATAAAATAATTAAAATGCAGAGTGACTTGTTTTTTCAGTCCATTGATTATATCTGCATAATATTGGTTATCTTACATTATATGTGATGACTCTGGTGCAGTTGTAATCGAGTTAATGTAAAGTTGTGCAATTTGGCTAAATGCATCTAGACAACAGACAGGAATAAGCAGAAGTCAGAACACAGATATAGTAAATACGTTTTGTTGCAATATGCAGTTCTGTCACTTATTTGTAGTAAGACATAGCTAATATAGTCATTCAATGTTTCAAAATGTCAAAATCCTTAAGATTTTATCACAATATTCTTATTTTAATTATCAGTGATTCTGGCTTGTTTTGCAACTGATATGGGTTTTAAAATAAATGTGTAGGTCAGAGATGTAGTCATTGGACATCAGTAACTTTATATGGTCACTGTGAATTCTATCGTGCACCAAGTAGTTTTAAACTTTATAATGTCCATTTCTGTAGGCACTTATATGAGATGTCTCATAATTGTTACATCAAAAAATTGCACATATTTATATATTGAACATATTTATATTTATACTGTTTTTCTTTTTACTTGTCTTTGTTTTTCTTGTTTAGAGCCTTGCAACGAAATCTCGCTAAACTGTATATTGTGAATGTACTGTTGAATGACAATAAAGTCTGTCTAAGTCTAAGTCTGATTTCTTCAAGGCGAGGGTCTATGGGCGGGTGATTATATGGGTTTTTCAGATCTTTAAATCTAATGGGCAAAATAAGCTTGCGCAATTTACATATAAATGCGACCAGAGACGACGGAAAAACACACGGAGAGCATCATCTTTCATTTCTGCTCTGACAGTCTCAAGACCAGTCGAGGAGAACTACAGAAGAGGCAAGTTCTAAATAGGAAAAATATCGAAACTCTTTGTTCATTATTTGAGAGCGATGCTAACGGTCTAATCAGATTAAATGATCTATGCTAAGCTATGCTAAAAGTGCTACCGCCAGACCCGGAGACCCAGTCGAACACTGAGTGTTAGAAATCAGGAATGGTGAGAAAACATTGTGTCTGGCTCGAGCGTTTCCTATAATGTTCCCGCATCATATCAGTAGACGGAGAGTAGACGGTGTTTTGTGGCTGTTTGAACACATTCGAGCACATGAGCGTTTACACTGCGAGAGCGTGTGTGTTCAACTCCCTCTGGAAGTGCTCAAGCTCGAAGCGCTCAGACCCGTTTACTCCTGCGTTTAGAGTCGTCCACTTGTGATCCACCAAAACACACCTCAACACCAGGAGTAAACAGGGCCTAACAACTTGACAAACTGCAATATGCAACCCAGGCTCATCAAAACTCAAAACTCAATCATAATATACAAGTAACTTGAGATTCCAGCTGAAATGAACTCTAATTATGATTACAGGAGCAGATCATTGATTAATAAAGACTTTTTTCATGCGGTGTCTAGCACCATGATTCATTATTTGTAAACGAATACTTTTTGACATTTCCTATGTGTGTTTTCTGACAGTAAACTTGCTCAGCTGATACAGCACTCGCTCGTGTGAGTCTGAAACACCACAACACAGATCAAACACTCGTCGGTCACACGCCACTAAAAGGGTCATTACAGTATGTAGCAATGTTCAGGGAAGGAGGCGGGAACCGGCGAACAATCAAAATATAGTTTATTTAAAATAAAACAAACAAACGAAAATACCGGCAGCAGCCCCTCGCGGACGACTGCTGGCTCAAGTAAAATATAGATACAAAAACAAAACACAACTAAAATACAGGCCTGTTCCTCTCTCGATCATCGACGTCGTCGCTCCTCCTTTATGCTTCCGCTCCTCCGTGAGAGATGCGAGACCGCTGTGCTTCACCGGCCCACCGGCCTGGCGCCGTTCTCTCACGTCCCTCGGCCGTCCTGTTCGCCACACAGTAGTTTACCACCTCAGTTAACATGAACTAAGAATGAACAATACTTCTACAGCATTTATTAATCTTAGTTAATATCGATGTCAGCATTTACTAATACGTTATTATAATCAAAGGTTGTGTTTGTTAACATTAGTTAATGCACTGTGAACTAACATGAATAAACAATGAACAGCTGTATTTTTATTAACAAACATTAATAAATACTGTAACAAATGTATTGCTCATTGTTAGTTCATGCTAGTTAATACATTAACTAATGAACCTTATTGTAAAGTGTTACGACTCGTGGAAGCAGCTGATAGGGCACGACTGCTTCAGAAAAGGTGTTTTTATCTCACGTTTGCTTAGTTGTGTTAACACTCAGGGTTTGGTTTAGGGTTAGTTTACCCCTGTACAGCTGTGAGGCCTGAGGAATGCTGCTCGTGTCTGAACACTGATGGCATAAAGCGAGCTATAGACTCGTGTGTGTGTGTGTGTGTGTTTGAGTGTCTGTGTGTGTGTGTGTGTGTGTGTGTGTGTGTTTGAGTGTCTGTCTGTGTGTGTTGGTGTGTGTGTGTCTGTGTATATGTGTGTGTGTGTGTGTGTGTGTGTGTGTCTGTGTGTGTGTGTGAGAGAGATAAGAGTCTATGAACTGGACATTGGCGTTGTCATTATCCTCAGCTCTTAATGGATAAGCGTAAGCCTATATTCGAAAGCCATGCTCTGCTTCACAAGTGGCGTTTGTGTCTCATCTCTCCGAAGCCTATTCACAAATCCAGCAGCCATATCACCCTGTAGCCCAAGACTGGTTGCCCACTGAAGCTAAGCAGGGCTGAGCTGGTCAGTACCTGGATGGGAGACCTCCTGGGAAAACCAGGTTGCTGCTGGAAGAGGTGTTAGTGAGGCCAGCAGGGGGCGCTCACCCTGTGGTCTGTGTGGGTCCTAACGCCCCAGTATAGTAATGGGGACACTATACTGTTAAAGAGCACCGTCCTTCGGATGAGACGTTAAACCGAGGTCCTGACTCTCTGTGGTCATTAAAAATCCCAGGATGTCTTTCGAAAGAGTAGGGGTGTAACCCCGGTGTCCTGGCCAAATGTACCCCAGTGGCCTCTGTCCATCATGGCCTCCTAATCATCCCCATATATATATATACACTAACTGGCTTCATCTCTGTCTCCTCTCCACCAGTAAGCTGGTGTGTGGTGGGCGTACTGGCGCAATATGGCTGCCGTCGCATCATCCAGGTGGAGCTGCACATTGGTGGTGGTTGAGGAGATCCCCCCCCCCCCCCCCTTCGATGTAAAGCGCTTTGAGTGCAGAGAAAAGCGCTATATAAATGTAATGAATTATTATTTGTATTAAATCAGCGGAGAGTTCAACCACAGCTGACTGTTGTGTTTCATGACTTCTGCCTCAGACCTGTCGATGGACGACTCTTCAGGCCCGCCCACAGACTCGACGCAGAGTAAAGCTGCCAGCGGTTGTGTTTGCTCCCGGAACTCGCTCTTCATTTGCATACAGTTAAACGCATCTCAACTTTGTCGTGTTTCTGCACACGTCTACATCACCGTCGCTTGTGTCGCCGGAAATCACCAGTTCTGCGGCGAAATGAAAGGGATCGTGGCGCTTTGTTGCCAGTGTGAACGCTGAAGTAGTTATACATGAACCAATGAATAAATGGAAAGTAGTATAATTATATATATATATATATCCAACGATTAATCACATCCAAAATAAAAGTTTGTGTTTACTTAATATGTGTGTAACAGTGTATAAATGTGTTGTATATAATATATAAATACACACATATGCATGTATATATTTAAGACATATTTGCATGTATAAACTTATATTACAATTATATTATATATAAATATTTTATATATTAATAACACATTTTTCTTAAACATATACATGCATATGTGTGTATTTATATATACGAAATAATTATACACAGCACACACACACACACACACACATTATGTAAACTTTATTTTGGATGCGATTAATTGTGATTAATCATTGCATATATATATATATATATATATACTGTATATATAAAGGCGTTCTATGTCTCTGTTAGACCCACAATGTTGTGTGTTTTCTGTCAAGGAACATGAAGCTCATCATGTTGCTCGTGTGTTTTTTAAATGCAACACTTATATTTCTCTGAGATAATGACAATCATAATAGCAGTGTTGCGCACATCCTCATGAAGATTTCCCATAACTGTGACACACCCTGACAGAATAAAACACTAGATGCTACATGTTTCCCTGCTGTGTTTATGCCTAAACTGCGGTTAGATATAAAGCTTAACTTGGGAAGTGTGCCACGGATGGTCTGTAAATAAAGGCGAGCTAATCCGGACATAGACAGTAGTTTAGCTAGAGCTAAAAGCATAGATAGTATCATGAAGCAAATGTACATTTAAACACTACTGTACAACTAAGGAAGAAATAATTGTCTTATAATTACAGTGGCCGAGAGAGCTCAACGCGCAGCAAATTAATAAACATCTTTATTAAAAGAGCAATGAGCTGAAACTAAAATAAATAAAAAAGATAGAGAAAAAGAACATGAGGGACAGATATTAATATGCATCAGTTACACTGTACACATTTTGTCATGTTATGTTTAAATAAGTTTCGTAGGAAATGTTAGGTAATGCAGGGTCTAAAGTTGAGACTCACACAGATATATAATGCATATTTTAAAAACT